>CM075812.1:57575672-57932336 GCA_037975025.1 Excoecaria agallocha | reverse complement strand
AACGGCAGGTCAACTCCAGTTGAATAAGCTAGGCAATAAATATCATAACCACTGGCACCGTCAAGAAGGAGAAGATGAAAGCAAGAACTGCGGCAATAAAGGAATGGACCCCCCTCCTTCCCAGATGAAAACCTCTATCATACCGAAGTGAAGCTTCTGCAGCAGCATTTGCCCGGCCAAAGTTAGCAGCAACAAAAGCAAAGAGCACAGCCATCGAAACTGAAGAAGAACCGCAAACTGCTAACACGGTTCAATAAGCTCAAAGATAGGCCCATGAAAAGACTGGCAGCAAAACAAGAGCCACCGAAACAACACGAGACTAAAGCCAAAGGCGACAAAACTAACTCAAAAGCAAAAGCGACCTCAAGGAAAAAGCAACCCAGCCAAAATAAGCTCTACATACAGCTGTCGACCACCAGCACCTAGGAAGCCACACGGAGCTACCTCTACTACCTCTGCCAGAGCTTCAAAAAACTGCCACAACCCAAATCTGCCATCCGAGAAAGCCGACAACCAGAAGAACCCCAGAAATAGCAAGAGATAGACAAACTAAAATTTCAGATGACCCAAATTGTTAATTTACTCCCGACAAACTCCTGAGGCTGCTATCAGCCTAGCAAAAAACCTTCAGCCTAAAGCTCCGAACAAAAAATCAAACAAAATAGCTCCAGTGCACGAGAGTGCTACACCCAAAAAAGACAAACCATACACTTCCAAGAAGAGCAAACTCCACCATAATCCTCCTCATTTTACTGCTTTGTCGTCAACATTGTCCAGCCTTCTCCTTCTCCCATAACTCCCTGTCATGCTCTTCAGAACTTATGAGGGCATCCACCCTCACTTCAGCAGCAGCCTTCTTCAAATTTTTTCTCTTTTTCACTCTCTTTTTCCTCTTCAATTTGATGGTCTCCAGTGGATAACAAAAATAAAAGGAACGGACCTTTTTTGCTTTTCTTTTCCTCTTTTCCAGGAGATAAGATCCCCCATTATAAATGTCCAGAACTTCTTCATCATCAGGCTGCAGACTTTGTAATTCGAGTAGCCCATTAGGCCTACCATTTGAGCCCAGTTCAAAGTTTGGGTCCGCAGGTAAAGAGTCTTGGGCAAAGTCTTTTACAGGTAATTGAGGGATAGAGGCAAGAGGTTCAAATAAAGCTTTTGGCTCTGCTAGTGGCCGACAAGGAGGAGATAGAGCATGGGAGACATCATTCAAATCTATGTCTGTCCCCACAAATTCGGCAGAACCAGGTAGGAGAGGAGAGCACTCTTTGGTAAATGTGAAGGAGTGACCTTGAGCCACGGAATTTGCATTGGGAGAACCCACTACCTTGAGGCTACTTGGAACGGCTATTTTCTTTCCAGAATTTGAAAAAGATCCGCCCGAAGGAAGTTTCGATGGAGATTCCGGTGAAGATTCCGACGATGCTGCACTCGAAGGGGACTTCATTTTTACTTGATCAAAACTGGGGAAAATGATGCATGGTTCCTCCACCAACCGAACTTGAAAAATTTCATCATTAATCCTAACTTTGACAGTTGAAATTATGCAATCTGACAAGGAAGTAGAGATTAGGATTCTTGCTACATCAAACCTGACTTTGCTCCTGGTGTTTTCATCTAGGCAGACAAAGTCACCATTAATGGTTGCCAATGAGCTAAAAAAATCAGCATTCCATGCATGAAGGGGTACACCTTCGCAACGGATCCATGCAAATCTCTTCATGCATATGTCCTTTGATTCCCATGGTTTGACCGATTCGAAACATTCTCCTAGCCAATCCGCGCCTTCAGACAGCAAAGTATCCCGTTCTTTGCAAGAGTCAAAAGTGAGAAGCACAAGGTTTCCCCCCATCGGTTTACACACGCAACCCAGCCTATATATATATCTATACTTTGATTTCTATAAGGAAATTTTGTAAGACTTCAAAGCGTATATGTATATACATAAGAAAGGAAATATAAATCTGGCAACATACATGCCTTTCAAGACAGTATATATATTGAGATTAATTTTACTGTTAGAAAGATAAAGACATCAATATTAAGAAAGTAAAAGAAAAAAAAAATGACTCTATAAATGCTTACGAGCTGTAAAAATTTGAATATTTGTACCTTACATTAATTTGCAAGATTTTATATATATAGTATATCACAATATAATATCCATGTATGTAAATTGAAAAGGCAATAATGGACAGTAACTAATAAATCCTGAGATTTTGTAAAAGAAGAGTCGTGCATGGTGAATGAAATGATGCCGCACTTATGTTGATAGGAGAATAGGAGGCCGGACCGATCGAACTTGATGAGGTAGAGATCCTGCAAAAAGAAGGGCTCGTCGTGTTGGACTGGATATGAACACTTCGATGATTAAGTCAGTTTTAAATTTTTAAAGAGAGAAAGAGAAAGTGTTAAGCATGATGTAATATGTCTAAATTGTAAATGAATTTGGTATTTATAAAGAGTGAAAAAAGCCATTTAGTGTCAAAATAGGTGAATCGCAATGTGATTTGTGATAGGCGACGGATGAAATATTTTGCATGTGTCAGAGGATTCTGATAAGATAAGATCTATCTTGTTCGATTGGATCGTCCCATCTTATAAATTTTGGTGCGTGTCTAGGCGGTGTGCGCGGGACCTCGGTATGCTGGGCCTTTGCGACATTGGTCCTTTCAGTATTTTGGGCCTTTTTTTTTTGGTGATGGCCCGTTTGTTAAAAAGTTGTGCATTATCGGTGACTAATGAAAAAAATTAAGAGATAAAGATTTTGATTTGCTTTTAGCATTACGGTAGCTGATTTGTCTCTGACATAATTTTTGGATCTGATTTGATTTTAACATTTCAATTTTTATTCTAAAATGTTCTGCTATATTTTTTAATTTTCAAAATTACGTATTATTTCAAATTATTTTTTCCAGAATTATTTATTATTATTTTTTTAATTTTGTTCAAAATCTATAAAATTTCTTCAAAATATTTCTAATGATGCTCTAATATACTATAATGAATGTGAAAAATTAAGATGAGTTAAAAATTTCAAAAAATTCAATCTTCAAAGTAATTTCAAAATCAATTAGTAGCTCTATGTCACCTAATACCATAAAACAATTCTTAGTATACAAAATCTCATTACTCATTAGAAGCAATTTAGAGTAATTTTATAATCTTTTGAATTTTTAAAATAAAAGATAAATTTTGATTAAAAAAAGTAATTTTAAGGTAAAAATATAATTATGAAACATTATGAGAATACGAAAAGACATTTTAAAGTAACAATTTGAAACGGAACTAAAAGTAAGTTGGGAGCAAATCAATTATTCTAACAAAATAAATATATTAATTTGATGGACTGAATTGAAAGCTGCTGCCCTATTTTATTTTCAACCCATATACCAATGGTGAAAAAGACTATATTAAAGTTCATTTTAGTGAGAGACACATTGTTTTCAATGACTTTTTTTTTTTCAAAGTCTTGTATTTTTTGAGGGGAAAAGAAAAGTCTAACTCTTACTAGTAGAAGAAGTTCCACGAAAAAGACTACTTGTTAACTTTTCTCTTTCTTTGGAAAACACATGTTTTCAATCTTCACATCAACTTCCCCATTTATTTGATGACACACCTCAACCCTCATAAAAAAAAATATTAGCCAAATTATATATATATATATATATACAAAGTGAGGATATTTTTTTAAATAATATATTTTAATTAATTATTTACAAAATTTATATGTGTCAGAAATAATTTATAGATTTGGGGTATTTTCTGAAATCGCTAACACGTACAGCAATTTCATTAAAAAACTGTTGGATGACACGAAAATATTTGTACTGTATGTAGCGGTTTCAGATAAATATAATAATAATAATAATAATAATAATAATAATAATAATAATTTTTTTGTTTGAATAATAATAAAATAATATTATATATATACACACACACGATGATGGGAGGATTTAACAGTGGTGGCACAACTTTCCAAATGACCAATGCAGACAAACACATGTATGAAATTATGCCATGATAGGACAGTTAAACAAAAAGACAAGTGAAAGACTCGTTCAAATTCAAAAATATAGTGCAACAAATTTAATTAATTCAGTTGAATTAATTTTCATTTTGAAAAGGCATATATGACTAATTAATAATAATTTTTCATACTTCATTTATTTTAAAATTTCAGTCTCTCTCAATTAAATTCGATTTTAATTTTATTTTTATGCATTATTCTGCTTTTTTTATTTTATTCCACAATTAATATTTGCTTTTCATTAGAATAGAATAGTATAGGGTACGTAGAAATACAAAATATCCCATGCAAAAAATAATTTAGCTAAATCAAAGTATATGTTAGGTTAAATCCATTAATTGTGCATCATGAAATATTAACAAATAGAAATGCTAGCACATTAAGCACTCGTGAAGCGGGTGTGGCTATAAGCCAAATGCAGGGCTAACACATGGATGGAATTTTCTTTTTTAATAAACATGAAATTAATTATGTAAATCAACTGTTTATCTAACTACTTGAATTAACCCCTTGAACTAGTTTTAATCCTCAAAATTGTTTTATAATTTTGATTTTACATTTTTACCATTTAGATTGGATTCATTAGATTTGAAGCATACTTTATTCATATGCCAAATTAGGAAAAAAAAAAAGACTGCCATGTAAAAAAAGAAAATCCGATAATTTTGTACTTATAAGCTTGAATTCCGATCCATCCAAGAAGCTGATTGGAAAAAGAAAAATTTACCTATAAATGCCTTATTTATAACATAAATATTAAATGCAAAGAAGAAATTCAAAACGTTGAAAAAAGATATGGAGGAAATTAATGCCATGGCCTACAAAGTACAAACTATAACATGCACCTTTTAATAATTTTTAAGTTAATATTAGGTATCAAAATCAGTTTTTAAGGAGTATAATAATAATAATAATAATAATAATAATAATAATAATAATAATAATAACAACATTTTTATAATAATAATAATAATAATAATAATAATAATAATAATAATAATGTCCCTTAGATAAAGATATTTATCAAAAGAGTTGTTAATTATTGTTGTTGAAATGGGACAACAACAGGGGTGTAGTCTTCATGTAGGGACAGTGACGCAAATGGACTGTTTCAAACAAAAAAAAAAGTTATTATTATTATTATTTGTCTGAAACCGTTGCACAGTACAACGGTTTCAGACTCTAAAATTGTTATACTGTACAGCGATTTCAGAAGAAATTTTTAGAATCTGATGATGGGTTTCACGTTTGAAATCGCTATACAGCATAACAGTTTCAAAAAAATACCAATTTTGTAAATATTTTTTGACATGCCCCATTTTTATAAATATTTTTTAAAAATATATTATTCAAAAAAATGTCCCCACAAAGTGATAGTTTTAATTTT
This sequence comes from Excoecaria agallocha, assembly GCA_037975025.1. NCBI lineage: Eukaryota > Viridiplantae > Streptophyta > Magnoliopsida > Malpighiales > Euphorbiaceae > Excoecaria > Excoecaria agallocha. The sequence continues at coordinate 57,926,916 of CM075812.1, read as the reverse complement.
TTCTAGATAAATATAAATATACCATATAATTAGGTTTATTAGTTCACAAAAAAATTCAATTTAAATAATTATATTATTCAATTTAAACGGACTTAAAAGGATAAACATTTTACTAATTATATCATTTGCAATTACTTAAAACTTAATATATATAAGTAATTTAAGGTGTCAAAATGAAAAATATTTGAGTAGATGAGGAGGGATGGCAAAAATCTATAAGTACAAGTAGCCATTTATATATTAAGCCATTACTTAAATTTCAAAATATTTTTAGAACAAATCATATATTTTAGTGCGATTGATAAACAAAAAAAGATTCGTATAAGTTTATTTAAATTATAAAATAAAGATAAATAAATGTAACTATGTCAACTACGGAAACCTCTATTATTTAAAAAAAGTTTGACAAGTTGATATATGTTACACCTCATTCATATATATACATTGACCAAGTTTATATAAATTACTAGAAAGATCGAAAAGAGACTATAAAATAAAATTGTACACGTACGAATAACATCTTAATTTATTCAATGATACTTGGATCTCATATGCCATCTGCTTCATGTATACTAATTCATTAAACAAAATTATCAATGACTGGTGTAGCATTAGGTGGAGTTGCTGCCGGAACAAGGGTGGTCCGGCGGCCTCTCTCTGACCGGCTATTCTCGGCAAACTTGACACTCCCTTCATGCATACCCTTCTGCTTCTCCTCCTCCGTCCACTCCGCCATGTAATAGTAATCTTCGGAAGATTTCGCGGGGTTTTTGGACGGAGGAAGGAACATACTCCCCCATTGTGGGAAATGAATGAAAGCCACAGGAAGAGTACAAATTGCTGCCAAAATACCCATCAAAGTTAAGCCTGTAGCTGTTGAGAATCTTGAGCTTGAGAAAAAGACTAATTGATTTAGACCCGACCCAAAATTTCCTCCGGCACCAGTGAGGCCGGATAATATGCCTAAAGATCGCCTGGAAACGAAAGGGATGATCCCATAAGTAGCTCCACAGGCAGCTTGAATATTGATGGAAGATAATATCATTGCTATAATTGCAAGAGGAAGTGAAGTGGCTTGCCCTAGCCATATGCAAAAAACAGCTCCGAGGGTTTGTAATATCCAAAGAATCCACAGCCTTCCTCTCATTCCAAACCTTCTAGCTATTACATCTGATGCAAATCCGCCCATTGGCCGGGCTACTATGTTCGTCAAGCCAAAGCTAGCTGCTATAACTCCGGCTGTGTGCAGCTTCAGGTTGAATCTGCATAAAGAAGATATTAATTAGTTAGTTTGGTCAACATCTGTAATCCTATAATCCACTTTCTTTTACATAATAATAAATCATTATCTCATTTCATGAGCAACAAATTAAAATCTCACCTCTGAATATCAGGAAGTTAATCGTAATTAATAGGCATTACTTTATTAATAATTGATCATTACCTGCTTTACCACTACTTTAATATAACATATTCAAATACTATATAAAAACTCTCTTAACTCTAATAGGCACAATTTAATTTCGTCAAATTAATTTTACCATTTTTATTTTTATACTAATTTGACAATTAAAATCTCTTTTATTGAGAATTTATCGAAATTCCTCTCATTGGAGGTTTAATAAATCATAAACAATTGACTTACTACATGAATAAATATATAAATGGTGTTAATTTGAGGAAATCATAAGAAGAACCAACCTATCGTAGAAATATCCGGTGATGATATTATTGGTAGTCAACTGAATACCCATGGAGAATCCATAGAGCAAGAAAAAGATCCAGGTTCTGTAGTTTGTGATAGCATACTTGACAACCTGAAAAGATTACAATTATATTAATTATCTGATAAAATTCAAGCTGCAAAGAACACTAATTGGAGAGAAAAATTAAGAGCATGAAATTCACCTTGGAGAATTTGTCTTTGGCAAGATCACCTTTCTTCTGCAAAGCACTGAGGTTTCCATCAGGCAAATCTTGGCCAAGTGTAAGAACCGAAATTCCCACAATCACATGGAAACAACCAGGCACGAAAAAGGCAATTCTCCAAGCAGTAAAAGGAGTCGCACCACAAAGTTTAATTACATGAAAAACTAAAGGCATTAACAATTGGGTAACTCCTCCACCCATATCTCCCCATCCACCAGCACACCCATTCACAAGCCCAATAATTTTACCATTAAACATGGTAGTAACCCAATATTGGCAGGAAACAAAAGTAGCCAAACAAAACCCAATCATAAATCTAACTACTAAGTACCCTGCTGCATCAGACACAAAAGACATACAAAAAACAGTTGGAGCAGACAACATTAATAGAAATGCTGTCCCATATCTTGGTCCAATAAGGTCACAAACTGCACCCATTACAAGCCTAGATAGAATACTACCTGAAACAGAAGCAACACCTGCATTTCCAACATCTGTTTTGGTTAAATTAAGATTGTCCCTGATAATGGGAACTAAAGGAGCAGCTGCAAATGTGGATATGAAACTTGTGAAAAATGATGTCCAAGCTAAGTGGAAAGCTCTCATGTGTGGCTTTGAAAAGGAAAATGGTTTGAAAACTTTTGCTCTGTGTTCTGAATCAACAGGTAATGAGAATTTGGGATTTTCATTTGGGTTGTTGCTGCTTTCTCCAACTGAGAAAGCAAAGGTTTGTTCTCTGCCTGTAACTCCATGAAGTGAAGTTCCTACGGAACCACCTTCTTGTTCATGACCTGCCATTTTTCTTTTAATAACTGACAAAGTTATGAAGGGAAGATTGTTGTTGCAGGCAAGTAAGGCGGGTGGTCTGGTATTTATAGAATTGTGGATGCGTTAGGCATGCATTATAATTGCTCTTGTAGAAATATATAAAAAAAAAGGATTAGGATATTCCTGTGAAATTCGTTAATGGTTAAACGTAATTATATACTTTTAATTTATTGATACGTTTTCCCTAAAATCATTTCTATTTATTTATTTAGTTGATAAGCCAACTGTATTGATCTTGGAAAAATTTCAAACTTTATCTCAATGTTACTGGTATAAAAGATATAAACGTAATAGTCTTGATAATCCGGTACATTTAATTCAATTTAGTCAGACACTATATATAATGATTCTCATCAACACCACTTAATAGTATGAATTTAATTTTTAAAGTGATCGTAATTGTTAGTAGTGATGAATTGCCATATAAGAACAACGATTTTTTACCACTTATTTTTTATTTTTTACATAAAGAACAACATAGTAATGTAAAACTCATTGCAAATTAGTATTATTTTTTTCTTCTTAGCAAACGAAAAATTAATCTAAAATAAATCATTTTTTAATCATATGAGATTTTGATTGAAAAATTACGATCCACTAGTATGTTTATAAGGCATTGAAATTTTATTCAATTTAATTGAGTGATCAAATTGGATTTATCCCTGCTGATGTGTTTTCTGCATGCTGCCGCGATAAGTGATACTATGCACATGCATCAAATAGTTACACATTAGGGTTTTATATAAAAGATACTAATTTATTGACAAGAAAAATATATATAGTAAAAGATAATTTAAATTTTCGAGTATTAATTGCTCAAAATTAATTTTTAAATTAGTTTGCAGTCTGTTCGATGTGCTGAAAAACCATCAATACCAAATCTAGATTTATCTAGACACGGGTGATAAACATATTTATGGCAAGTTAATTATAATAAAGTGTTTAATTTAAAGGTATAGTTGGAAAAATTATAGACCGGGTAGGGTATGGATAATTTTTTTTTTCAATTTGTCTAATTTTTTACCTATTTAATGAAAAAAAACCCATCAAATTAAGGTTTTCTTCTTTAAAAAAAATAAGAAAAAAAGAGAGGAAAAGCTTCAAAAACACTTAATCCTCAATCTAATTTGCAAAGAAACATTTTTGCAATTCCAAAACAATATGAATTATACTTGAGAAGAAAACTTCCTTCCAATTAAGGAGGAGAATATCTAGTATTTAGTGCTCCAGTTACATGATTAAAAATTATCGTTATAAGGCAGGTACAGAGGTGAAAAGAAATTAAGAAGTCAAACAAAAATTAACAATAGAAAAGATTAAAGCAATAAAATATAGAAGTTGACCTTTTGATTAATTAAACCTTAATTAGCATTATACTTTAATGAAAGATAAATTCCTGGAATTAAAAATTGCTTTATTTTGCTTGTTTCAGCCGATGAAGAACGTTCACAGCATCTTCCTAAATATACACGGATTGTCCTTGTGGTACGGTTTATTATATCAGCATTTGAACAACTACCTTCACCGGCTATGCTTTATATTTAATTATTATATTATTTTTCTTCTTTTTCTCTTCTGTGCTGTCCATAAATTATTTTTAATTTCAAAAATCAAATCAAAGATTATATTAATTACTTTGGGTTATTTTATGTTTGGATTACTTATAAATTTATACCTAAAATTTCATTCACTTTTCAATTTAACTCTCAAACCGTAAATTTTTACAATTTAATACCCGATATTTAGTTATATTTCAAATTAAGAATTTGTTCCTAATATCCATCCTTAACTAATGGAATATTATGTGGGATCTACAAAACATTCTTAAATATTTTATTAATTTTGAATGAAATTTTTAATAAAGTTACTGTTTTGAAATATAACTGAAGGTTGATGTCAAATTGTAATTAATTTTTTCAGTATGAAAAATAAATTAAAGAGTAAGTACAAAGTTGTGAATTATCTTGTAATTAATTGATTTTCGATTTTGATTTCTAACTTAGAAATGTCATCAGTCAATTAGTAACAGCTCAGAAGTTTTTATTTAATTAGATTTCATTCTCAAAATATGTATGTACGGATAAACTGGAGTGGTTGGTTATATTACGAATTGATTTCTAGATAAAATTTGTGGTTTATTATTATTATTATTATTATTATTATTATTATTTTAATGACAGCTTATTTCATGATGAAAATAACTGAATTATGGTGGGTTAATTTCATCCATAGTTACCGAATTTATGCCAAATTACGTAAAAATAATAAATAAATTTTTTATTTTACAAAAATTACCAAATTTAGTACTTTTATATACAAGAATAAATTTAATCGATTTTCGGTAAAAATTCATACGAAAAGTACAGGTAACACGTCAAGACAGCATTATTTGCACATGTGCACTAGTGATAAATTGGGTTAATTTCACTGATAGTCATCGAATTTATATCAAATTATGTAAAAGTAATAATTTTTGTTATTTATAATAATTACTGAACTTAGTATAATTTGCTATAAATTCGTTGAGAATGAAATCAATTTTGACGTAACAAAAGGTGCTAGTCCACGTATGCATATAGTGCTGATTTGACATGCTACCTATATTTTTCGGCATGAATTTTCACCATAAATATGTTAAAGTTATTTTTGTATATAAAAATATTAAATTTAGTAATTTTTGTGAAATAAATTTTGTTTTTTATTATTTTTATATAATTTAGTATAAATTCGATAATTATGAGTGAAATTAATCCAAACTATAGTTAAGCTAAACAATGTTAGATATTTAAAAATTTTGTCAAATTATTCAAAAATTAACTTTTGTAATATCTAAGCTAATTGATTAGATTCAGAAAAATCCACGAATTCGTGATGATTATATAAATATTATATTGTATCTTAAATGAAGGCAAGACAACGTAGAATTGCAATTTGTGGGTACCCGGATGCAAACAAATTTGACTTCTGTGTTGCATTATTTTAATGTTTAGGATGCAAAAATGAAATTAAAATGAATAAATAAAAGGGAAAATAATTCAGATTTTCTTGGCTGCCTTATCATAATAGGGTTGCTTGTTGAGGTGACAATGACTAGTGACGATGGATGTATCTGTCCTTGTAATTATAATATGAGAACCGTACTTATCACTGTGTGCCGATGGCCGTACATACCCTTCTAAATTCATTATTTAAAGGAACCACTTGACAATTTTTAACACAATGATAATAGTAATGATAACAAGAGCACTCATTCGGTGTGTTGCAGTATTCAACATATGATGTAAATTCCATTAATCCCACCCATTGAAATAATAATAATAATAATAGCTACACATGTTAGTATTCTTTGACTTTACTGCCTTGATCCCACATCACAATTTTACCTAATTCACATGGTTTTTTTTTTTAATAATCTATTTTAAAATTGGAAGGAATCCAACGATCCGGAATCCCTTGATTTAATTTTCATTAATAATTTATTTTTAAATATAAATTTATTAAGTGTTTTACTAAATTAATATGATATTCTATTGTAATTGTTACTGGAGATAAAATAAAATAAAATAAAATGGAAAATGATATTATTATTTTTCCTTATTTCATGCCAAAGAGCACATAAAAATGCATGTGCTGGCATATTTGGGACCAAAGGAGTTGAAAAGTCAAACAAAGGTTATTGAAATTGCATCTATAAGTGTAAACTATTTTAATGAAGCTCTTTTCAGTTTTATTTTTGCTTATAAAATTGAGAAGATAAATTAAGAATTGGAACTCATAATATTGAGAAAAGGCCGTTTTGTAGGCTTTTAGTTTTTAGCGTTTCTTTTTTTCATGTGACAACAAACTCTTCAAACTAAAAAAAATGATAAATATGACCATTATTTAAAGATTGTCACTCAATAAAAAGCATTAAAAATTTCAAATTTGATTTCGAATCTTTATAATTAGATATTATATATAGTTCTCTCGCTAAAAATAAAAAAAGAATCACTCACGGTCACTGAACTTACGTCTAATCTTTCAAAAATAATTGATTTATTTTTCGTAACTTAAATGTTACTGAACTTATTACCTTTTTGCAGAAAAGTCATTTTGACCGATTTTCGGCAATGACTCTTGCCAGAATACTGACGTGGCATGTCACATCATATGTTTGGACACACATGGCATGACACATCAACAACCATTTGCCAGAATGCTGATGTGACACTTCACGTCATATGCATGGATACACGTAATACGATACATCAGCAATCACGTCATCAGAAGAGGCCACGTCAATCGGCCACATCAGCATATCCCACCTATTGAAATAAGTAAATAGGAAAAAGACACGTGTCAAATGGTAGAAATCCATGTGCCTCAGCTAAATTGAAATCGGGTCATCTACTTAAATACCCATCTTGCTTAAGGGAGCAACATCCAGGCTTATAAACCCATGCCTCTCCCTTTGTCTTTGTTGCTTTTTTCACCTTTGAATCCATCACATACATATCGTTTTTCTTACTTTAACCATTTCTAATTCTTTCATAAGATGTGCATGTGATGGTTAAAGCAAGAAAAACGATGTGTATAAGATGGATTCAAAAGTTAAGAAAGCAAGAAAAATCATATCCTATAATCTTCTCAAACTTTTTGTATTTTCCATATCCCACATCAAAAAGGCAAAGGGAGGGATATGGATTTATAAGCCTGGACGCTGCTCCCTTTGGCAAGATAGGTATTTGAGTAGATGACTCGATTCCTATTTAGCTAAGGAAGGGTTTCTGTCATTTGACATGTGTTCTTTTCCCATTTGTTTATTTCAACAGGTAGGACATGTTGATGTGGCCGGCTGACATGACTTCTTCTAATGATGTGGTTGCTGATGTGTCATTCCTCGTATATTCATGCATATGACATGATGTGCCACGTCAATATTTTGGCAAGTGGCTATTGATGTATCATGTCACGTGTGTCCAAATATATGATGTGACGTGTTACATCAACATTTCGACAATGATCATTATCGAAAATCGATTAAGATGATTTTTTTATAAAAATGTGATAAATTCAGTAATATTTAAATTACGAAAAAATAAATTAATTATTTTTTAACGATTAGATGAAAGTTTAATGACCATGAATAAAATTAATCCTAATTTTTAACATTTCTTTTATTCACGTGACAACAAATTCTTCAAATTAAAAAAATGATAAATATGACCATTATTTAAAGATTGTCACCAAATAAAAAGCGTAAAAAATTTCGAATCTTTATAATTAGATATTATATATAGTTCTCTCGCTAAAAATAAAAAAAGAAAAAAGAAAGAAAGAAAGATAAATACGAAGAAGAGAAAGGATGAGTAGTTTTCAACCAATTAATTATAAAAATTATTTCACCGTACACAAATTGTACTTTTACTCAATCTCCATGAGCTCACAATTTTACCTAATTCACAATGCCGTCATGGATTGGACTGCAGTGGAGTATTCAGGCCTCTTTCTATTTTTTTCCCTAACCAAGTCAAATAATATATATTTTAAAAAAGAGGATCGTACAAAAGTTCAAAGCCACGGCCCTCGTAAAATATAGCATGATTTGGAATACTAAGAAAATTTTATTAATTATTGATAAGTTCTAAATTGTTAGAACTTATACAAAAATAAAGATAGTTGAGAAGCTGTGCCGATCTGCTAGATAAATAAAATTAATTTCTAGCGCATAGCGAATTAATATTTCAAAACTTAAATCAGAGCATTTTGAAAAAGAAAGTGTAGTGAGATAGTAATTGTACATGCAATATCTTATTTCTGAAATCTGATCTATGAGACTAGAGTATGTGAGTACCCGATTTTACGTATCTGCAGTTGATAGATTTAGACGTTTTGGTGCGATAATCCACAGAATAGGGACAACGTGATGTAACGGGCAGAGTGACATGAATAGATTGGACAATAAATCTGACCAAACCAACCTAACACATGTTAGTGCACGTGATTGATGGGCTGACCAACAACAATTGAGCCTGAGCTTGAACTGGTCTTATGATTGGTAGACCGAATCCTGATATGATAAAATTGGTATTATCAATTATCATTTATCAACATCTTTTCTATTTATATCAAATTAATTAAGGTGAAAATTAACAAATACAAGTAATTTTATCATTTAAAAGAGTTTGATACTTTGATTAATAATTGTAATTTCAATATATATCAGAGCTTAAAAAAACTATACAATATTTAATTCTTTTATTAGTACTGTATCTTAAATTTTGATAGATTTAAATTACAATTCCATCTAAGAAAAATTAAAATATGATCCAAATTGAAAAGAAAAAAAAAATTGTGCTGATAGTGGAGGTTGCGAGAGCCAATAAACCTGAGCCCTAAGCTTAACACTGGTTCAGTGGAAGAAATTTAGGGTGGAGAATTTTTCTTTCAAATTTAGTGTGAAACTCTAAACGATTTAAAGTGTAAAGCTAAAAATTTAGGGTGGAGAAATTTTGAAAAATCAGGAATTAAAAAAATAAATATTGTGGAATCGAGATTTGCTTGGCGGCTATCGGGAGAACATATAGAGGCAGTGATGCCAGCTAATGAGTTTTGAATATTTGCACATGGATATAACATTTACGTGAATGCAGATATGATTATTAATTAATTAGTAATTGTCAGTTGAGGTTCATGTTGATCTTTATCTCCTTTTATTTTTATTTTTTGGTAGTAAAGAAGCTTCTTAATTGTGTGGTTTTTATTTTTATTTTTATTTTTAAATTCTCAAAACAAAGGTTGTGTGGTTTTTAAGATTTGAAAAGTAAAGAAATGTACCTCTATTTGATAGCCTATCAACTATATTCCTTCTATTAAACGTTTAAGATAAAAAAAAAAATATTGCACACTTGACTTATAATTAATCAATTAATTGTTTCACATGGCAAGTTGTGAAAATAATATATATATATATTAATTGCTTATTTTTTTTAATTTTAGTATACAAATTGAGAAAATTATTAATATTTCTCAATATTATATAAAATATTAATAGTTAACTATGTTATCATTTCATTAATTGACTTAGAAAAAAGTGACAACAAAAATATAAATGTATTTAAAATATTGAGATAAGTGTAAAATAAAAAAATACATTAATTATTTCTTGAATTCTAAAAAATACATTTATTATTATTATTATTATTATTATTATTATTATTATTATTATTATTATTATTATTATTTTGAAAGGAATGAAACTTTCATTGAATAGCACCGGCTAACAAGGATGATAACAAAAAGTTCAGAGGTGAATCCAACCAAATATGAGGACCAAATATAGAATTTGAAACTCTAGCTAAGCTATAGTTACAAAATTCGCTGGTTTTTTAGCCAAAAAAATCTAATATTTGTTGAGATGGAATACAAACTGAGACAATTATCAATATAAGATCCAATACAGACTTAAAATGAATGTGAGAATTAAGAGCTTGCACTATAACTTGAGAATCCGATTCTACAAGAATTTGTTGCAAATTTCATGAAATTATCAAGCTAAGAACCTCAAGAATAGTTAAGCATTTTTCAATAACAAGGGAAAAAGCTCCAAAGTGAGGTCCACTGCCCGCAGCCAAAAACACACCTTCCTTATTTCTAAGAACAAACCCGTAACTTGCTTTAGTGTGATCATCAAACAATATAGCATTGACATTCATCTTCAACCATCCTGACTGTGGTTTCTGCGAACCATTAGAAGAGTTAGCTTCGGAATTGCTCACTTGATGACCCATAGAAGTAAGGTGAAAGGAGGTTTTTGATTAGCTGCTTTAAAGCTATAAAGTAAGGTTGCCGCACCTGCAACAACTTCAGCAGCCCTACAGTTTTTGCTGTTCCATAGCAGCTCGTTCCCATTCTTCCATAAATTCCAACAAATCATGACAGCCTCCAAGCAATTGTCCAAGGTTAAGTGATTAAATATAAATGCTAGCCAATCAACACAGCTCACAAAAGAACCTCTTAAAAAGCCAAAAAAAGAGCGAGACCAGCATTCTTTTGCTCGAGAACAGTCTAAAAGAACATGAAGAATAGTTTCATCATCAAGGCCACATACCTTACAAACGAGGTCTAAATTTACCCTTCTGGAGTATAGCATTATATTTGTTGGGAGACAATTAGAGCATGCCCTCCAGACCATATTGAAATTATGGAATTTCCTAAACCCAGCCCACCTTCATACTTCTTTTTGCAAAGATAATCAACAAGAAAACAGAGTACAACAGAGGAGTAAATATATTGAATAATGCCTGCTTATATTTGCAGCATTGATCTTCTTTATTTATAAGAGGTGATACAAGTTACGTGACAGAACAAAAAGCAATACATGCATGATTCTTAGGCACAAAAATAGAACAATAACTAACGTAAACATGAAGTGAATAGTGGCAAGAAGTTCGGCTGAAGACTTGGCACCAACTGGTAAACACGTTACCCACTTCAACATGTTTCTGTTTTAACTCTCCCCCTCAAACGAAAGGGTGATTCAACTATACCGAGTTTGTCACACAGAAACTGAAAATGATAATTTGTTAGAGCCTTTGTAAGACAATCTTCTATCTGATCATGTGATGGAATATATCGAATTTCTAGATCTTTCTTAGAACCATATCTCTAACAAAATGAACATCTATTTCAATATGTTTTGTTCGAGCATGGTGCACAGGATTGGAAGCGAGAGCTGCTGCACTTAAGTTATCAACCCATACTATGGGTCTGGAGGGTAGAGTGAAAGAGAACTCTTTGAGAAGTGAAGTGATCCACGACATCTCTGCAGCAAGATTTGCTAAAGACCTGTATTCAGACTCAGTGTTGTTTCTTAGAAGACCAAGAGATCAAAGTGTCACCAAAGTATACACAGTACCCTGCAACTGATCGTCTATCATCTGGACAACTTGCCCAATCAGCATCAGAGAATCCACTTAAACAAAGCCTGTCATTGTATTTGATATGCAGCCCAATTGAAACAGTCCCACTCAAGTAATGAAGAACTCTTTTGACTGCTTGCCAATGAACCAAAGTTGGCTGTTGAAGAAACTGACTTAACTTGTTGACAGCATATATATGCTATATCAGGTCGAGTGTGAGTGAGATACTGAAGAGCTCCTATAATCTGTCTGTAAGTTGTTGGATTTTTCATGACTTCTCCTTCTTTTTTAGACATATTTTTTCCAGTAGTAAGAGGCGTTGAACAAGCTTTGGCATTTCCCATCTCAGCTTTTTGTAGTAAATCTGTAATATATCTGGATTGTGTGAGAAACATATCGGTCTCATCTCTGTGAACTTCAATGCCGAGAAAATAATGTAGAGACCCTATGTCTTTTAGAGCAAACATCTTATTTAACCTATGAATGAACTCTTGAACAAGGTTTTTGTCATTCCCTGTGATCAGAATATCATCAACATAAATAAGTATAAATAAAACCTTATCATGAGACTTGAGAAAGAAGCGAGAGGTGTCACACTTGGATTGACTGAAACCCCATCCAACTAGTGTATTCTTCAACCTGTCAAACCAAGCACGAGGAGCTTGTTTGAGTCCATAGATGGCCTTGTCAAGTTTGCACACAAAATCTGGTTTCTCAGAATCAATGAACCCCAACAATCCATTCAGAAATGCATTATTTATATCAAGTTGTCGAACCTCCCATCCTTTTGAGACAGCAAGAGTTAACACGATCCTTATTGTAGTGGGCTTAATGACAGGACTAAATGTCTCAAAGAAATCTACCCCAGGAGTTTGATGAAATCCCTTGGCAACCAATCTTGCCTTGTATTGATCAATTTGCCCATTTGGACTGTATTTAAGCTTGAAACCCACTTGCTTCCAACTAAAAAGTGCTTTGAAGATGGAGGAACTAAGTACCATGTTTTATTCTGAACTAGAGCTTGATACTCAGCTTGCATCGCCTTCTTCCAGTTCTCATTTTTCAAGGCTTCTGAAACAGATTGAGGCTCTATTGTATTGAGTTTATCAGTAACTTTGACAGCTCCAGTAAATGGTAATTTTTGCTTTCCTCATTTTCTGTAGTTCAGCTTTGTAGTAGACAACACTTGATCTTATATGTGCACCCGACAATTCTTTTGCTACATCCCAAAGCTCTTTTGATGTTGATTTTCGCATTAACTGAGAGGCTATATTTGAACTCATGGTGCTGTAAAGCCATCCCAAAAGTAACTGATCATTTGAAAACCATTCTTCGTACTCAGGGTTTGGTATTTTAACTGTACTCCTTGGTGCAATCCTTGGCAGAAATTATGGAGAACATAACTTAGTGCCAAGAACATAGCCATCTAATTTGTGGCCTCTGATGATCGGCATTATCATGGTTTCCCATAAAAGGTAATTTGTGCAATCAAGTTTAATGGCAGTATAATGAGTGGGTAAGCTTCTGTTTTGTAAGCTGGAAAAGATATATGATTCACTAGAGCTAGGGGTGCCAGAAGGAGAAGTCATGGTTGGTGTTTGATTGAAGAAATTTGCCCAGGTGAAAATGCTCTGATACCAAGCAAGAAAACAAAGTACAACAAAGGAGTAAATATATTGAATAATGCTTGCTTATATTTGCAGCATTGATCTTCTTTATTTATAAGAGGTGATACAAGTTACGTGACATAACAAAAAGCAATACATGCATGATTCTTAGGCACAAAAATAGAACAATAACTAACGTAAACATGAAGTGAATAATGGCAAGAAGTTCGGTTGAAGACTTGGCACCAACTGGTAAACACGTTACCCACTTCAAAATGTTTCTATTTTAACTTAATCCCAACTTTTTCGGTGAATTTTTATGTCTCCAGAACCTTTAGAACCCCACCAGAAAGCATTCAACATATTTTTTATTTCAGAGCACAAAGAAATAGGGAGCAAAAATATACTCATCAAATAGTTGAGAAGAGATTGGGCAACAATTTTAATTAGAACTTCTTTACCTACCCTCGATAGTAGAATCCTATTCCAACCTTGTAACATCCTTCGAATCTTGTCTTTACACCCAAACACTTTGTTTTTGTTTCTCTCTATATAAAGAGGCATGCCCAGATAAAAGTCATCATCTGATCCAATTTGAACATGGAGAATGCTCCTTATTCGGTCTCTAACATTTTGAAGAGTGTTGGAGCTAAAGATAATTTATTAAAATTAATACATTGACCAGATGCATCTTCATAAATCTTGAATGCCTTGCTCATTGAGGAAGCTTCCATTTGATCTGCCTTGAAGAAAAAATAGCTATCATCAGCGAAAAAGAAATACGAGACAGGTGGAGCATCTTTAGTAATAGAGATTCCATGGAAGTGATCCTTGAGATTCCATTTTATTCAACAAATAAGCTAGCCTTTGGGCATAGAAGATAAAGGTAAGGCGATAAGGGGCGCCTTTGATGCAACCCCCTGCTCGAAATAATAGGATCGGATTTATGCTTTCCATGAGTTATGAAAAATTTTACATTAGATATGTACATCATGACAAGATTAATACATCCTTTCTGAAACCTCAGCTTCTACATAACTTTAATAAAATAATTCCATTCCATATGATCGTAAGCCTTGCTACTATCTACATTAAGAGTAGCATAGCCAATCTTTCCCTTTCGTTTCTTGCGTAGAGTATGAAGAATCTCATAAGTGACCAATGTCTTATCCATAATGATCTTTCCTACCACAAAGGCATTTTGGTTCTAAGATATGATCGCGGCAAAGCACTTTCCATCCTATTTGTTAGCATTTTAGCAACTATTTTGACTTCAGCCCTTTGTTTCTTTGGGATTAAGACAATAGAAGTTCAAATTTTTTGGGAGTGCAATGCTGTTAATAATTTGAATGCAAGTCGTAGCAATATCCTTACCTATAATGCCCTAATAGTGTTGGTAGAAAGTAGGATTAAACCCATCAATTTTAGGCAATTTATCCAGGTGCATAGCAAACAACGCTTCCTTGACATTATGTTTTTTATCAGATGAAATTAAAGAGGGGATGTTGCTTAAGATCTCTTTTGCAAGTGGTTGATTAGACGTAAAAAACTTTTGGAAGTAACCAGAGATATGCTCGCCTAAACCGTTCTCCCAAGTAATCTAGTTGCCATTTTCATCCCGAAACTTTTCAATTGTGTTTTTCCTTCTACATTTGAATGCATAAGCATGGAAGTATTTTGAATTCATGTCCCCTTCTTTTAGCCAGAACAATTTTGCTCTTTATTTCTAGAAAATTTCCTTCTGGTTCAACACCTCAAAATATTCTCTCCCAGTTGAATTAAAATTCTGAATAGATACAATATCCCTCCCACTATAAAAATAGTTTATATTAGCTTTGGATCTTTTCAATTTGCTGTGAAAAACTTTGATTTTACCCCCTCCCTATTTATAAAGAGTTGCAGCACAATGGAAAATTTTGTCGATAGTGTTGTTCAGTTTAAAGTGGTGCCAAGCTTTGCGCACAACATCAAGAAATGAATCCTCGCAGATCCAAGAGTTCTTAAACCAAAATGGATAGAAAAGAGTATTAATATTATTACCTTGTGCTTCATGAAGAGAAATAAGAATTGGTTAATTATTTGAAGAATAAAACCTCAGATGCTTAGCCATATAATTTTAAAAAAATATCGATCCAATTGAGGCAGGCAAGTGTTCGGTCCAATCTTTCCCTTATTTAGGAGTTTGTACCTCTGCCTCTTTCCCATGTAAATGGATGCCCATCTATCCCCAAATTCATAAGTCCAATAGCATCAAGAGCTTCATTAAAACCTTCAATAAGAGCTGTGGGATATGGACGACCACCTCTCTTCTCATCCGTACTTAATAAATTGTTAAAATCTCCCACACAACACCAAGGAAAGAAAAATGGGCTTGCTAAATCACATAAAAGATGCCAAGAAGTAGATTGTTGACTTCTATTTGGGTGGCCATAAAACCTAGTTAACCTCCAGCAACAATCATCATTTAAAGAAACAGTCAAATCTATAAAGTTATGAGAATAACCTAACAATTTCACATTTTTGATATATCTCCAAATAAAAGCAAGGCCACTACTATGGCCTATTCTATGAACTACAAATGACCCATCATAGCTCAAATAAATCCTAATTTAATTAATAAGAGATTGGTTACATAAAGTTTCACTAAAAAAGATAAAAGATGGCTTGTGAACACTGACTAAGTGCTTTAGAACTTAAATTGCACATGAATTGTCCAGCCCACGACAATGTCAGCTCAAGCAATTTATAATGTTTGGTGGGCCTAATTCACAGGTTCCACCAGATCCAAGTTTTGTGTTTCATTGGCAATGTAATGGACTGGGTTTGGTAGAGGCTCAACAACATTAATTAATAGAAGATTTTTCATACGCTCCCAATCTCTTCATTTTTGCTTCAATGACAACCAACTCATCATTTGAAACCTCTTGCGTATCTATATCCATGATCCCATTTCTTATAAATCTTTCCCTTGAATTACTCCCATAACCACTCTTATCTCCTTTTTTTGAAATTGTTGATCCCCCTATTATCGGCAAGATCTACTCTAATCCTGTTCTTTTTGTAACATCCATATACAATAAATATTATAATGCAATTTAACTATAATTTTAGTGTAATACACATAGCAAACACGATCCTAATCATATATATTACATACAAATATTAGAATTCATCACCATTGCTGTGTAACTCTGCCCAATTTGGTGCCTGTCCCTTCGAGTACCAACTTATATCTTCTAAAGCTTGTGTGCATTAAAAAGCTACGCACTGAGCATATGATGCTTAGTAGTGGATATCCAACTAATAAATTTTACGATATATTTTTAGTTATTTAGCTGCATAATTTATATTTAATCTACAATTAAGCTTATGTCTTTTGTCATATTTTAGCTTTCATTTCATTGCTTGTTTTTCTCACCAAGTGTACGGCTTGGTGCTCCTTATTCTGTTTTACTCTTTTTTATGGCCAACTGCATTTTCCACAATTCAAGCATTTGTCTCTAAAATACTGATTATTACACCATTATATTTTTCATCAATCTTGTTGGACTTATGTTCATTTTTATCATTTTGTCAAGATCTCTTTATATGATTTTATTTTCCCATCCTTACTTTTGATCTACATTTAATATCATATATCTTATAGTTTTTCCTTCAATTACATTAATCTATCATTAATTCAAAATTAACTACCATTTACTTAATTTATTCATAAGGAACATAATAGGTTGCAGAACTAACATGTGATTCCTAGTTATGTTTTCTTGTATTTGACATTAAATATCCTATTATCCAACATTTAATTTCATTGGTTGACCATTCATTTGATTTAATATTCACGTTACATCATTTTTCTTAAAGTGACATAATGTCTCTTTATGCTATTTTCTCAACTTTAATCATAATTTCATGCAATTTCTTATACTATTCTCATTATTTCACATCTAATTTCATTTACGTAGGTTGTGTTTGGCATTGCTTTTCAAGGAAGAAAAAGCTTATTATTTAATAAAAAGTTGATTATGGGATAAAAAAAATTGTGTTTGGTAAATGCTAATTTTTTACAAATCAATTTTGTGAAAAGTAAAAAAACATTCTATTAGAAAAAAGCTAGAAATTAAAGCTTTTCAGGAAAGATGAATTTTAACTTTTCAGGGAAGTTGATTTAAAATTATTTTTAGACAAAAATATCATTTATTTTATTTTATAATTACAAATATACCTAATATAAAAGACTCTTTTTCTCTTGCCCTAGCACCCAAAATAATCTAACATAAACAAAATTTCATTCATTTTCTTCTTTCTTCTCTTTCTTTTATCACTCAAAATCGTTGAAATTTAAAATGATCAATCTGCTCTTTGTATTTGCCAAGTAGCATTCAAGGTATGCTCCTGTTCTTATTTTATTTTTTTTGTCAATGAAAGTAATTATTAAAATTTGTCTTTATTTGTATTTATAATTTTTGTGTGGTATTGTTTGTTTGTTTGGTTGTTTATTTATTTTTCTTTTCAATTGAAGTCATTATAACAATTTGCGTGGCGGCTGTTTGTTTGTGTGGAGGCTAAATGTTAGTTTTCTTTGTACAAGAAAATTTTCAAACGGCACAACTTTCCTTAGAAAACACCAAACAATTTATAGAGTAAGGACCCCCCCTATGCAGCCCTAATTTCAGGGCCATTCTGCAAAAAAGGCCTCTCCCTAATTAATGTTGGAGGTTTAGATTTTATCAGTTGTAGGTACAGTGACCTACAAATTGACCTAGGTTACTTAGTATACAAATTGACCTGGGTATATTTAACAATATTAAATATGAACCATTTGAAACATTATATTAAATTTGTAGCAAGTAAGTTTATGCCAAATTAATCTTCAAAATTACTTAAATTTCAATATCATTTTACACCCATTGAACAATAAACTAATATGGCCTAAAGAAGCTTAGATCAATTATGGTTGTTAAGGTAAGTGATTACATGGTAAATTATTAATCTAGAGGTTTTGAGATGGCTGTACTCTATGTTTCAATTTTTCTTTTTATTCATTGTTTCTTATAGATAAAAATCGATTTTACATTTAATGCTGGAAATTTTTATTAAATAGACTTATGACCCATTTGGAAAAACTTTTATTGTGACTTTTGAGCAGTAAAAAAGTTAGAACTTTTAATTGGTGTTTGAGAATCTTGTTTTCATTGTTCTAATACTGTTTCTTCATGAATATCTCCATACACAGCAGGTATATTTTCTACATTTATTATTCTTTATGCATATTTCATTATTCTAATCCTGCAATCTTTATGAAGTTTGACATTAATTAAATTGGTAGAAAGTATATTTTCTATATTTATTAGTATTAGATTTAATATTGGTAGAATGTATTTAATATTCATGTACTAAATATTAATTAAAATATAATTATCATAGATGTCACAAATTCAATATGTTCAAGAAGAAAAGAAAAAGAAAACAAAAGCTGTATGAAATGATAATATGATCTTATTATATTGTGATGTATCCAAGCTATTCATAAGGCCTACAAAGTGAAACTCATTTTACAAAAGAATGATGGAAATATGTTAGAACAAATTTTTACAAAAAAAGTGGTTATGATTATGATAAAATTCAATTGACGAATAAATGAGATGTTATGAAAAGAGATTAGAAGATTTGGAAAGATTTGAAAGGTAAGAAAATGAGATTAGGATGGGACGAAAAGAAACAAACTATTAATGCTACTTCCAAATGGTGGGATGAAAAAATTAAGGTTAGTTTTAAATTAATAATAATTATATAATTAACAAATTCATGAAATTAAATTCATTATTCATGTATGTTATATTTTGAAATATGATATGTTATAGGTTTTGCCTGGAGCTGCAAAGTTTCGAAGTGTAGGTCTTAAACCTGAATTTGAAGAAAGGTTAGACATAATATTTGGAGATACTGTTGCTACTGGAGAATTTGCTTGGACACCTTCATCAATAACAGAGACAAAAAATATTAATGTTGATATTGATACATCTAAAAAGAGATCTATATCATTAGAAGACATTGATGAGTCAATAGAGGAGGATTTTGATCAAAGCTTAGATGAATTCATGGCTAATGGTAATGGCTCACCAAATATTACAAACCTTGATGACATAACAATTGATGGAGGAAAGATAAAGAACAAGCAAAAAGGAGATATTGGATGTAGTTCGCAAGCAAAAATAGATAAGAGGGAAAGAAAAGGTAGAAGAAGTTTAGGAGGTGCAGCTAAATTAAGAGAAAATATATCGAGATTAGTGGCTAGTGTTAAAAGTAGGAGTAATTTGACTTCTAAAAGAGCAGACTTGCTAGGAGCTATTATAACAGAAGTTATGGATGATATAAAGTCTTTGCCTGATATTATTATTGGCAATGAACTTTATTATTTTGCTTCCTATATTTTTGAGCAGAAGTCAAAAAGAGAAGGTTATGCCTTGATGCATTCAATTGAAGAAAAAATGGGATGGCTTAAGTTTCAGTATGAAATATTCAAAAGTAAAGGGCCATGACTCATGTAGTTTTTATATAAAATATGTTTTAATTGTTATTGACTCATGTACTTTTTATATGAAATATGTTTTAATTGTTATTGAATCATGTACTTTTTATATTTATCTTTAATAACTATTTATTTACTATGAATGATTTCAATTCTATATTCGTTTGATATATATATATATATATATATATATATATATATATATATATATATTTATTTGGATTGTCATGCATAATGATATTTTTTATATTTTTTTTCTAGATATGGATGATGACTATTATAATGATGATTTTGATAGTGATGAAGAAGAATTCTTATCAATTGTCACATATGCAACCACAATAATAGGGGAGTATTATGCATCATTTATATATAAAGAACCTTGTATGGTATCTTATCAAACGGGAATGAAATGGCTATTAGAAATAATGCAAGGTCATGAAAAACATAGTATTAATATGTTTAGAATGAGAAAAGATGTAGTATTCCAATTAATTTCTGATTTATAATTCAATTATGGATTGAAATATAGTAAAAATATGTCAATAATTGAGAAAGTATGCATTTGCCTTTACATACTTGCTCAAGGAGCATCTAATAGGCATGCACAAGAACGTTTTCAGCATTCAGGTGAAACTATTAGTAGAGTTTTTGGAGAAGTCTTGGATGTTTTTTGTCTTTTAGCAAAAGACTTAATAAAGCCTAAAGATGCTAAATTTCAAGAAATTCCACCAGAAATTCTATATGACAGTAGATACATGCCTTATTTTAAGGTAATATTTCTAAATATTATATTTTTATGTCATAAAAATTTAAAAAAGTTGTGTATTTATTTATATATATGTATGTATGTATCTCTATATTTTAGGATTGCATTGAAGCTATTGATGGTACACATGTATCGGTGGGTATATGTTCAGAAAATCAAATACCATTTATAGGAAGGAAATGAATACCAACACAAAATATTATGGCTGCTTGCAATTTTGATATGCAGTTTACATTTGTATTAGCCGGATGGAAAAGAACGGCACATGATACACACATATTTTTTCATGCAATCAACAAAAAAGAATTAAATTTTTCAAAACTACCTCATGGTAATATTCAATTTAATTTATTTTATGTCAATTCATAAAATGTTTTCATTGTTCTATATAACTAATACTTTTATTTTTTTTTCAAATATAGGCAAATATTATTTGGTGGATGCAGGGTATCCATAAATGAGAGGCTATCTACGACCTTACAAAGGGGTAAGATATCATCTTCCTGATTTTCAACGTGGTGAACCTGCAAAGGGATATCAAGAAATTTTTAACAGTGCTCATTCATCGCTTAGAAGTTGTATTGAACGAACATTCGGAGTTTGGAAACAAAGGTGAAAAATTTTACGTGATATGCCTTCGTTTCCATTTAAAACTCAAACAAACATTGTGGTTGCAACAATGGCATTGCATAACTATATTCGAAGCTATTCTTCAAGTGATCCGGCTTTTACGAGACTTGATAAAGACCCAAATTATACGAGTGGTAGAAGTACAGAAATAAATTATATACGTGATCGAATTGCTTTTAGTTTAGTAGAAAAAAAAATTTAGTTTAATGATTTAGAATTATAAGAAATAATATGTGTGACAAATTATGAAAACAACATATATATTTTTTTATTTTTATGTTATATTTATTTTTATTTTACTATATATTTTTTAATAGTTTAGTGGAGTAAAAAAATACAAATAAGTGGGAATAATTATTATTTTCTAGTGAGATTAAATATAATATATTAAAATTATATATGGCATTTTTCGTCTTTTTATTCTGAAAAATTATTTTTAATCACATTATTAACCAAACAGTTGGTAAACTATTTTTCAATTTATAAATCATTTTGATTTTTATTTACCAAACAGTTATCTACTTTTTTAGATATATCTTTTTTGAATATAGCTTTTACCAATTGAAAAAGTTATTTTCATAAGTTTTGCCAAACTGACCCGTACCATCAATTAAATTTCTGCTAAACTCATTTCAAAATTCTTAATTTATATAACCCTAAACACATGAAATAAATTAGTTTGGGTATCTACATACCTCTTTTGCAAGCTCTCATCCATGATTTCTCTTTCTTTTCCATCATTTTCTTCCATTTTTCCTTTGATTCCACTTGTTCTCCCTTAAAAATCCATCTTAGCGGAATTTCTCCATGTCTCTTTTCTTTATTTTTCTTCATCCATAATTTAAATTCAACCCAAAATATTAATTTTCATATCAGAACCTACTTAAAAATCTATTAAAAACATTAAATCATCATTAAATTAACTTATTTGAATTTTTGCTTCAAGCTTCAAATTTCATGATACAGGTATACAAGTAAAAATTTTTCTTTATTTCTTTCGTTTAAATATTGTCAAATATTCTAATTTACTTGAGTTGACTTCCTTTACTTCTTGTTCTTATCTTCCCTTTTACTTTGTTCTATCCTTCTCATTTATATTTTCTGTCATGAGCCGTCCATTTGTTCTTACACATATGTGCTTTTTTTTTTACAATTCCTTTTTGTTTTCTAATTTTTTGAATATTTACCACATTTTTATTCCAAATATCATTAATCAAATTCAGCATCTTATACAGGTCCTTCACTAACATTTTTATTTGGACTCTATCTATATTTTAAGTTATTTGGACTCTATCTATATTTTAAGATTCATTTCAATTCTTTTCATCTCAAATTTTTCTTTGTCATAGTTGTATTGCTAAACTCCCATCAGGTTTCTAATTTACTTTTCCCCTATTTTTTGTTGCTTTATTTTCAAACTATTGTTTGTCTATTCTTGATTATTCTTTACTCTCAATTATACATACAAATTCTAACTGTTATTAATCATTATTTCCATAATTACCTTTCTTCACCCTTTACTGTATCCTTTTCTTCTAATTGATATTTTTACACCCCATATTATCTCCTTATGATGAAAACTATAATTTAAATTCTAATAATTTTATTCTAGCACCTATTTCTTCTTAATAGTTTTAATCATATATATATTTTTTTGATTTTCTAATTGCCTTTAATTAACTCTTTCATCACTAAAGTTAACTTACTTGAATTTTTGCTTCAAACTTCTCTTTACAATTACATCCACTTTCTCCACTTAAAATCTAAATTTTTCTTCATTTTGGGGCTGCTAAGAGATGATAAGAGTGATTCCAGATGATAGAGTATGAAAAATTATGGTGAAAGAGTTTAAATCAAGTAAAAATGGTAAAATTTCACTAAGTTTTGAATTATATTTTTGGAGGAGAAGGAGAGCTGCTTTCTAGTCTGATTTTTGTCCAAAATTCTCTGAATTTTGGGTAAATATTCTAACCAAAAATCAGCTCCAAAATTAGTGGTTTAAAGGGTGGACAAATCAAATTACTTTATGTGGACATAATAGTACCACTTGTCACTTTCTCATGGGCTCATCAATATTTTCAACCGGTCCGAAAACTCGATTTTTCTCCCCTTTTTAGATTTTAATGTTCCCTTCATCAGAATACTCTAATTTTTTTTTGTATGTAAAAACATATGCAGGAATGTGTGTCTAAAATTTTCGATCATTCTGATATCATTTCAGTAGAGTTCTAGTTTTGAAAGAAAAATTAGCCAGTCTGAAATCTAAAGATCTGAAACTGTCAGAAAAATTATTTTTCACTTTCAAATATTATTTAAGATTATTTATAGTATATCTAGGCAAATAAAATAATTTTCGGAGGTCTATAAAATATTTTCGCCCCTGAATTGGTCTCCAAATCGATCCTTTATGGCATCAAAGTTGATGACACTGTCAGTTAGAAAGCGGCCTACTAGAGTCCACTGAGATTCTACGGGGATAGCAGTTTCAAAGTCATTGCCTAACACCAATCCTGCATCATCCTCCTTTTCCAGCGAGAGGTGTGAGGTGATCGAAGCCAAATCATTATGGTTTGAGGAACTCATACTCCTTAGACAGAAAAGACAAAACAAACTCAACAAAACTTGTTAAAGAGCAAGACTAACAAACTTGCCATACATGCATGAGACTTTTCTCAGAGTATGGCTGGCTGGGTCTTATTAGTGATTTTCTTTTGTATTTAGTCATTAAATTATTTCTTAAATCTTGAAAAGTGATACTTTTGAAAAAAAAAAACCAAAAAAAAAAAAAATCTCTAACTGAAATGGAACTAATAATAATCCTCGTTTTTACTTTGCCAAATACCATTTGTGTTGATCTTATCACTTGTCTCATATCATGGTAGATATTCTGGTAAGTTGACATATTATTTGGATAAAAATGAAAATAAAATATAGTATAATGTAGCAAAACGTAATTGATAACTAATTAAATAGATACAATAAGAAATGCGTCCCTCAACTTTGATTTAGAAAATAAAATTTATTTCTCCAAAGAAAAAATAAATTTTTTCAATATGAAATTTATTTATAATAAAATAAATAAAGTATTACTTTCGTCCTATTTTAAAAGATTATTTTTTCTATTTTATTTTCTCACAGTTTAAATATTTTTTTTCAAAATTTGGGAAATAGTTTACATATATAATTTTATTTACTATATATTTTATTAAATATTTTTTTATTTTATCACTCTCTACTTTTAATTAAAATTAAATGAAATTCTTAAAAATATAAAAGGATATTTTTATCAATAACTTTAATTTTTTTTAATGAAATTGAGTTATTTTAATTATATTTTTAATTTATGTAAAAAAATAAAAAAATCATCTTTTCAAATAGGAAGGAGGAAGTACTATTTTTCCCCAAATTTAATTTTATCACATCCAACAGAATTTGAGAATTAAACTTCACCTTGCACCCAAAATAAATCTGTTACATGTCCAATTACCACAGGATAAGATGAGTCCAATTCTGGGCTGTAGCCCTCAGCTACAAACACTTGCTGGCCATTTCAGGCCCAAAAAGAGCCCACATTTTACCGGGCTTATTGTTGTCTAATCCATAAAGGAAAACTGAAACAAAACCCAGAGACAACTATCTCAATAGTAAAAACTGAAACTATTCTCCTATTCAGTCTATAAAATAATGAATTCTTATCCCAATCCCATATAATTAATTCTTCGTTTAATTACTTTATTTATGATATATTACCATACTATGCATATTTATAAGGTACAATAAACTAGCTTTGAACAAAAAAAAAAGTGCTATAAACTTGCTAGTTTCGTACGGTATGAATGTGTGCGATAGACATTTTATGCAAGTGGCTTAACTATGTTGTTCACTGTTATATATTTAGTTATTATGACTGAAAATGTCAAACAAAAGATTGAGCCAGACCAGATTGGAGTTCAATCGAATTGAAGAGTTGGAAAGAACCTTCTTAATGGAGGATCCTGAAGATAAGAGAAAAAAGCAAGTCATCTTGGGTGTTTCCAGAAATTAACACTTCAATCATTGCTTGAGTTGGACGTCTAAGTATGCAGACCAATAATAAACTTTTTAGAAAGAGAAGTTATGGAGGTGTGAAAAATGTTGCATTTGGAGAGCATGACCTTCTATATAGGTCTTGATACTTCTACCGTATCATTCTTAAAGTTACGTTAAAGAGTAATGACAACATGACTGGAAATCGTGTAATGATGAGTCACGACCATATCTTGTGTGTGAGAGTGGCTATGCTGCTTTAATGTTTATGATATGTAAATTTTTATTTCTGACTTTTGGACCTTTTTTTCATAAATTTGATATATTGAACATGTTATATGTGATATCATCCATTTTTATTATTTGTAAGCTCAATTCAGATTACACATTGATTTAACATTTTTTTTGTTTCATTACCTATTGAACCTATCACTAAAATACCCTTAGAGGGGGATAGGGCTAAACAGAGTGAAAATGATTTTTCATGAGATGGAAAATGAAAACGATTCACCCCGCACAGTCATGCACCACCTGTGTCCACATTTCTGAACGCACCCCTCTCTTTGAAAAGGATTCGCGGCAATGTCAAGTCCTGATGAGGTTTTTCGTTTTGAATCGAATTAAATCACATGCTCCATCACTTTTGTGGGCTCCCGTCAATTCCTTTGAGTTTCATTCTCGAGAACATACTCTACAGGCGGGATATGTAACGCATCAGCAACAACACTGCACGAATCTATAAGTAAATGATTGTGATTATAATATATTTTCGTCAATAGTCAACTTCTCCTTAAACCCAATAAGTTATAAATTGGCAATCCTCAGAATACATTTAGCATGAGAGAATTTTTATAGACAAGAATCCTTTACATGGATACATTTAAATTTTTATTAATGTATTAGAGAATTAAAAAAAAAAACTATACTAATTATCGATTAGGTTCGCGATACATGAAACATGATCTTAGCAAGAAATTGTTTTATTAAAGAACCCTCTGTATTTCTCAAACTCAAACATAATGAATTGGTGTAGTATTGGGCGGAGTAGGAGCAGAAGCAACTCTCCTGCCACGCTCCGACCGGCTATTTTCGGCAAACTTGAGACTACTTTCATGCATACCCTTCTGCTTCTCCTCCTCACTCCACTCAGAAGCATAATAATACTCCTCACAACCCTTCTCAATATTTCTTGATGCAGGCAAAAACATGCCACCCATTGAGGAAAATACACCAAACTAACAGGAAGTGTACAACCAACAATCATAACTCCCATCCAAGACAAACCAGCAGCTGTAGAAAATCTCGTGCTTGAGAAAAATATTAACTGTGTCAATCCTGAGCCGAAGTTTCCTCCAGCACCTGTGAGCCCTGAAATAATGCCCAAGGATCGCCGCGAAATGAAAGGGATAATACCGAAAGTTGCTCCACATGCTGCTTGAGCTCCGATGGAGAAGAGAATCATGGCTAATATAGCTAGAGGAAGTGAGTTTGCGCGGCCTAGCCATATGCAGAAAACTCCTCCTAGGGTTTGGAGTGTCCACAGAACCCATAATCTGCCTCTCATTCCAAAGTATTTTGCTGCTACATCTGATGCATATCATCCGAAAGGGCGAGCCGCGAAGTTCGCCATTCCAAATGATGCTGCTATGATTCCTGCTGTGTGTAGCTTCAAATTGAACCTGTGTTTGAGGTTAATGTACTTGTTATTACTCAGTTCAATTTTCAGAAAATTCTTTTTTTTTTTTTGCCTAGACCTGATCTATGATTCTGTTTTATCACTGACATGGTCCAATAATTTAATCTCTAATTAAGAGGAAAAGGAATGGAATAAACCTGTCGAAGAAATATTCTGCAATGACATTGTCTGTGGATAACTCAACTCCCATGGAATATCCATATAGAAGCACAAAGATCCAAGTCCTGTAATTTGTGATTGCATACCACAAAATCTGAACAAGAACACAATCCAGTAAATTGTTAATTTGTTGACTGATTAATAGGAAAGTTAATTAAGATCTGATTGCAGCTCCAACTCGAAAACTCACAGTCTTGCGTATCGAAATAATATCACTCAAATAAAACTTATTCTTAGTTGATTAATGTCAATAGAGTAAGGAATTAATAAGGATGCAATACCTTGGAGAACTTATCCTTAGCAACATTACCCTTCTTCTGTAGGGCACCAAGATTTCCATCAGGCAAGTCTTGGCCTAAATTCAAGACTAAAATGCCCATGATCACGTGAAGGCAACCGGGCACAAAGAATGCAATCCTCCATGCAGTAAATGGAGTGGCACCAGCTTTCTGTATCAAGTCATACACCAAAGGCATTATGAGCTGTGTTGCACCACCGCCCATGTTCCCCCATCTCGCAGCGGTTCCGTTGACAAGTCCGATGATCTTGCTGTTAAACATGGTGCTCATCCAATATTGGCAGGACACAAAGGTTGCAAGAGAAAAACCAATCATAAACCGGACGGCTATGTAGCCTCCAGCAGAGGAAACAAAAAACATAGAAAACACAGTGGGAGCAGACAAAATTATAATAAAAGCACAGCCATATCTTGGCCCTAAAAGATCACAAATTGCACCCATTGCAAGCCTGGAGAAGATGCTGCCGGAAACAGAAGCAACACCTGCGTTTCCAATATCAGCTTTGTCGAGATTAAGGTTGTCCCGGATTATGGGAACAAGAGGAGCAGCAGCGAAAGTAGAGACAAAACAAGTGAAGAAAGAGATCCAAGAGAGATGGAAAGTTCTCATGTGAGGATTAGCGAACGAGAAATGCTTAAAGACTTTAGCTTTATGCTCAGAATCAACAGGCAAATCAAATTTAGCAATTGTATCAGTTGGCACAATTGGTGATGCAACTGAGAGTGCAAATGTTTGCTCTCTTCCTGTTACTCCATGCATTGAGCTCCCTGGAGATTCCTCAATTTCTGCCATTTTTTGCTATTAATTCCTACTCTGTATAGTAGAAAAGTTTAATTAATTATATGATTAATTAAGGTTATGAAAAGGAAGGAGAGGTTTTGAGGTATTTATACTGTAATTAACAGTTGACATTTGTGCTTAAGTTTAGTTTAACTTTAGATTCCTTGTCTATTGTGATACCACTTGGGCCGTTTTTATAAAAATTATAAAAATTCTAAGTACTTGTCATCGCATCTCAAATTGATTTGGAGACTTATCGTATATCCCAAAGGATAGATTTGCCCTTTCATGTTATTTTTAAATTTATTTAAGCTAATTTATTTGTGATTTTTGTGCAAAATTAAAGATTGGGTTTTTGTTATTTTTAAGCTCAAGTTTCAATTGCTGGTGTGATCATGTTGACTAGCGTTCCAAGCTCCGTAGGGGCCATGAAAGTTCCTTTATGGCAATTGACGTGAGTAAAAGTTAAAAGATGACCAGCTAGTACCTTAGTTTATTGATAGTTAACAATATGAAACTATATATGTGAAGTGAGTTTAATTAATAAATTTTGAATTAAATATTCTCGGTAATGTTTGTAATCTTCTTTCAATTATTTTGGAGTTAATTCCATTGATGCTACTCAACTTTTATCCTGATAAAGATTGTCATAAAAAAGAGTCCTTCTAAATTTTACATTCAGAAAATTATGAATCCAATATTGAATTATTGATGTAGCAAACCATTTCAGTTTTTAATATTTTATAATAAAAAGTCATAATGACTAAAAAATCGAAAATTCGGTCACTGAAAAATCGAAAATATGAAAATAAATATACATTTTGTCTATCGAACATCTAACAAATTTCGATGTTATTAATGATTTTCAAGATCATAAGATAGTATACTCTGTCAACAAATTTTACTACTGACAATGATTCTGGTGGCCAGATTTTTAATTTTACAGTATTTTTAATTTTTTTTATAAAATAAAAATTTGATGATTTTTTAATTAAAAAGCGTAATATAGTAACTATAATGTTATAATCGTCAAAATTGAACTACCACCTATTAAATTAACCCTTGATTTTATAAAGTGAATTATTTTTCAGTCCCTTATAAATTTCTCTATGGGTGTATGTATATGCATTCTTTTAAAAAAAATAAATCCCTTTTCTTTTTTTTATCATTTTATAATTAAAATTTACTAATTCGATAAATTTAAATTTATTTATAATCCGTTTATAAAAGAGAAAAAAATTCCTTACATCACATCCAAGGTCTTTTACAAAAGAATTTAGTAGCATATTATTGTGAAAATTTTTGGTTGGTTCTTATAACAATAATTTAATGGGAATTTTTTTTTATTTTGGTGTAAAATTTGAAAATATTTAAAAAATATGAGTAACAATAAAATTATTTAGTATTTTAGGATGTTAAAAAGGTACCCATATGTGCCGTTTTTTGAACGGTAAAATCTACGGCAAAAGTGATAGAATTTGCATATAAAACGGCAATTGCATATACCATTTTTCATGCTAGAAACAATGTCCTTTTGTGTGTAAAGAGAAAAAAGCTAAGATGAGGTCCACGGATGAAAAACGGCATGCTTCCTTGCTCTTTTTTGAAGAATTTTTTTTTAATTAAAACCTGCAGACTTAAAATTATGGGGTGGAGCCTGTGAGCTGCTGAACACCTATACATGCCTTGTCCCTTATTTGTTGCTTTCTTGCTCTCCCCGTTTCATGCTATCTTGCTTTTTTTTTTTTTGCTACCTTTCTTTTTCTTTGTATTTCAATTATAGACGATTAGTTAAAATTGTGTTATTGAAATTGTGAAGACAATTAAATTATAAAAATAAACATAAAATTATAAAATATACGTAAAATTTAATTATATACATATAAATCGATATTTTTTAATTTTAACATTATTTGTCAAAAATTTTATAATTAATGGTTCAATTAACTAATTTTAACAATAAAAAAATTAACTATAAAATTTAAAATCTTATACACAATTGTAATACATTACAACTATTTACTTAACTATAAAATTGTATATATGATTTTAAATTTTATAGTTATTTTTTTTATTATCGAAATTAGTTAATTGTGATTTTAGATTATTGACTAATTAGTTAATTTATTTTTCAATTAACTAAATTTTTTTGTGAAAATTGTGATTTTATAATTTTTATTAATAATTAATTATGTGACTTTGCTAAATTTGGTCTGAATTTTTTGATAGGTGTAGGTTGCTTTTTAAACTGTACTGATAATACATAAAATAGAATCCAAAGAAACTACCCATTAGAGCAAATTTAAAAGGTCCAAGTCAAAGTTGAGGACCATATACAGGGCATAATAACTATACAATCGTATATACAATTTTATAGTTAAGTAACTAGTTGCAATGTATTACAAATTTACAATTGTATATACAATTTTAAATTTTATAGTTAATTTTTATTGTCGAAATTAGTTAATTAACCATTAATTATAAAATTTTGACAAATAATGTTAGAATTAAAAAATATCAATTTATATTTATATAGTTAAAATTTAAGTATATTTTATAAATTTTATGTTTATTTTTATAATTTAATCGTCTTCACAATTTCAATAACACAATTTTAACTACTAGTCTACAATTAAAGTACAAAGAGAAAGAAAGATAGCAAAAACACAGCAAGATAGCAAAAAACAAAGCAAGATAGCACGAAATAGGAAGACCAAGAAAGCAACAGATAAGGGACAAGGCATTTATAGGTGTTGAACAGCTCACAGGCCCCACCCCACAATTTTAACTCTGTAGCTTTTAATTAAAAAAAAAAATCTTCAAAAAAGGGCAAGGAAGCATGTCATTTTTCATCTGCGGATTTCACCTCAGCTTTTTCCTCTTAGATGCAAAATGATACCGTTCCTTACATGAAAAACAGCACATACAAGTATCATTTTCTATATAAATTCTGTTACTTCTACTGAGTATCATTTTCTATACAAATTCTATCACTTCTGCCGTGGATTCCATCGTTTAAAAAATAACACATATGAATGCTATTTTTTAACACTCTAAAATGTTAAATAATTTTACCGTTACACTTATTTTTTAAATATTGTAAATTTTTACACCAAAATAAAAAAAATCCCAATTTAATGATGAGCAAAAGAAAATTGAGGATTGAGTGTTGAGCATTGAGGATAAGCCCTGCACAATCAGCTTGATAAGCTGTATACGTAAACCTTTTGCACTTTCTCATCTTCGCCGGTTAAATAAATAAATAAATGACAAATTAAAAACAAAGTTTTTCCTTCTCTATTAATTTGTTTTCGGACAAGTATATACTATATATAGCCGTCCATGGGAATAAATAAAACACATTAGGGAGCCGAGTCACTGTTATGGCCAGGACATACTCGCAAGTGCCTTTAAGTACAGCTATTAAGTATCGGAATTTTTTTTTTAATTTTTAATTATGAGATTAGAGCATTGCCACTTCCACTTATTTGTTCATCATCTCGTATATTTGTTCGATGGCATGAGTTTGAAATACGCTAATCTGCCACGTAATTGCTGATAATGGTTGACCTTTTCTCTTGCGGAAGACCAAAAAAAACTGCCTTAGGGTCTTACAATGAAACAGTACTGATACTCTAAAATGCTCACGCACACTCCTCTATTAAACGGTAACGAAGAATAAGAAAATAGAGGCCGTATCGACGCATAGTCCTCCTTGCTGCAGAGAAAGCCACAGAATGCAGGCGGCAATCTATCCCGTTTCCCCATCTATCTACGAAGGGAAAACTCTTCTAATATGTGGGACATGATAACAAAGCTCAGCTAACAGTCTGAATCATTTAGATAGTAAGATCAGCTCAACTCATTAGATCTGTTAGGAACACTCCAACGAAGCGTTCGGTCACGCCGAATACTGAAGAGTTCATCTAGTATCATCTAAAATTTGGAGTAATCTCAAATTATCAGGAGAGAATATATCTTTGCTTATCCTTTCCTCCAGATTAGGAAGAGATGAGGGTTATCCTAATAAAGGAAGATATGAATTTTTCATGGAGAGAGATTCTACTTATAGTTTTCTGAATAGAAAAGGACTTTAAACTTATAAGGTAGTATAAGTCATTCCAATTTTTCCTATCTTTTAAAGCGTTTGTTAAAAAAAATGGGTCCCACAAAAAAAATTTTTTTAACTACCTATATTTTGATATTTCAAGATATGCATATCTTGACATTAGGTCAAGATATGCATATTTTGATCTTTCAAGATAAAAAATAACTAAAAAATTGAAGAAATTTTATTTTTAATTAATCCCAAAAAATTTAACAAACGATTGGAAAAAATTTTCTAGAATGTTTTCCAGTGTTATCTTAACTATTCCATATCTTGGTTCAGAAAGTATTCCAATTTTATCTGAAAACTTTTTATCTGGGTCGATTTAACAAACGCTACCTAAATAGATTTAGTATATGATATAAGGACTAAGTTTTTTCTTGTTCAGTTTTTATATTTTTCAGTTGACTCGCTACATCAGAGGACTTACTTTTTCCGTCCAGTCATCAGGATCCATAGGATATTCAGGGATCACACATCAACCCATGTCTTATAAATAATGTTGGATAACTCCAAGACGAAACTTTACCAGGGAAGTGCTGTAGGCTATAGCAGAAACCGGAATCTTCACCGTTTTCTTTGTGATTTCCAGAACTCCAATCTTTCAACCACCAATTGAAGATGACTCCCGAGTTTCAAATCACATCAGTTTCAGCCATAATTAAATTTAACAAAAAAAAAAAACTCTACCCTATATTTATTTAATGTATTTTAAAGCGGCCAAGGTGCACCTGGAGGGTACTACGGTCACTTTCTTTTTTATTATTATTATTTTTTTGTCACTATCATCTTCTTTTTCTAATTTTAGACACAACCAATATATATTTGCTTTAAATATTGATAAATGTGGCATATTGATGAAATATTATTGACAATATATGTTTCATGATAAAAGACGGGTCAACTTTTCCTGTAAGTCCGCTAATAATTGAGATTCTATCCATTATTTAATATATATTTCTAATTCTATCCAATTACAGAATGCCAGGCCACTTAGAATATCTTCAAATATTCATTCAGATCTGCATCTGTTTAGATTCTCTATATGGATACCAATTTACAACGAACACCCTCTTCTTCGATTTTCATATTTTTTTTATTCTTTTGAAAATTCAATGCATTAAAAAAATATATAATTATCATTGTAATAAAGATGTGAGATGGGATATATAAGGGATTCTTTCTCGGTATAATTTAACTCGAGCTCTTGAAAACGAATTTTAGACAAATAAAAATATATTTAAATATCTAAAAAAATATATTTATATTTGTCATCTGTTAAATACGAATTCAAATTACTCATATCCATTGCATTTATACTTAGAAAAAGACAAAGTTAGCATATCATTAAAAAGACAGAAATTAATAACTCAAAAATCAATTTCATTAAAAAAAAACATTTTTGTGTTCTATAAGTTAATAATACACTTGAGAAAAAAGAAACATAAAACTGATTGCCTGAGTGATTCTTGTGCAGCGGTATAATATTAAGTTTAATTTAAACGTAAAGTAAAATCTAGTTAATATTTTCTTCCAGATTCATTTGGATGATTCCTGATATAAGGGTTAGACATGGTTAGGTGTGGAATACGGTGGCGTAGGAGCGGAAGCAACTCTCCCGCCACGCTCCGACCGGCTATTTTCAGCAAACTTGAGACTACTTTCATGCATACCCTTCTGCTTCTCCTCCTCACTCCACTCAGAAGCATAATACTGCTCCTCACTACCCTTCTCAGCATTTCTTGATGCAGGCAAAAACATGCCACCCCATTGAGGAAAATACACTAAACTAACAGGAAGTGTACAACCAACAATCATAACTCCCATCCAAGACAAACCAGCACCCGTAGAGAACCTCGTGCTTGAGAAAAATATTAACTGTGTCAATCCTGAGCCGAAGTTTCCTCCAGCACCTGTGAGCCCTGAAATAATGCCCAAGGATCGCCGCGAAATGAAAGGGATGATACCGAAAGTTGCTCCACATGCTGCTTGAGCTCCGACGGAGAAGAGAATCATGGCTAATACAGCTAGAGGAAGTGAGTTTGCGCGGCCAAGCCATATGCAGAAAACTCCTCCTAGGGTTTGGAGCATCCACAGAACCCATAATCTGCCTCTCATTCCAAAGTATTTTGCTGCTACATCTGATACATATCCCCCGAAAGGGCGAGCCGCGAAGTTCGCCATTCCAAATGATGCTGCTATGATTCCTGCTGTGTGTAGCTTCAAATTGAACCTGCGTTTGAGGTCAATGTACTTGTTATTACTTAGTTCAATTTTCAGAAAAATCTTTTTTTTTTTTTTTGTTAGACCTGATCTATGATTCTGTTTTATCCCTAACATGGTCCAATATTTTAATCGCTGATTAAGAGGAAAAGGAATGAAATAAACCTGTCGAAGAAATATTCTGCAATGACATTGTCTGTGGATAACTCAACTCCCATGGAATATCCATATAGAAGCGCAAAGATCCAAGTCCTGTAATTTGTGATGGCATACCACAAAACCTGAACAATAACACAATCCAGTAAATTGTTAATTTGTTGACTGATTAATAGGAAAGTTAATTAAGATCTGATTGGAACTCCAACTCGAAAACTCACAGTCTTGCGTATCGAAATAATATCACTCAAATAAAACTTATTCTTAGTTGGTTAATGTCAATAGAGTAAGAAATTAATAAGGAAGCAATACCTTGGAGAACTTATCCTTAGCAACATTACCCTTCTTCTGTAGGGCACCAAGGTTTCCATCAGGCAAGTCTTGGCCTAAATTCAAGACTAAAATGCCCATGATCACGTGAAGGCAACCGGGCACAAAGAATGCAATCCTCCAAGCAGTAAATGGAGTGGCACCAGCTTTCTGAATCAAGTCATACACCAAAGGCATTATGAGCTGAGTTGCACCACCGCCCATGTTCCCCCATCCCGCAGCGGTTCCGTTGACAAGTCCGATAATCTTGCTGTTAAACATAGTGCTCATCCAATATTGGCAAGACACAAAGGTTGCAAGAGAAAAACCAATCATAAACCGGACGGCTATGTAGCCTCCAGCAGAGGAAACAAAAGACATAGAAAACACAGTGGGAGCAGTCAACATTATAAGAAAAGCACAGCCATATCTTGGCCCTAAAAGATCACAAATTGCACCCATTACAAGCCTGGAGAAGATGCTACCGGAAACAGAAGCAACACCTGCGTTTCCAATATCAGCTTTGACGAGATTAAGGTTGTCCCGGATTATGGGAACAAGAGGAGCAGCAGCGAAAGTAGAGACAAAACAAGTGAAGAAAGAGATCCAAGAGAGATGGAAAGTTCTCATGTGAGGATTAGCGAACGAGAAAAGCTTAAAGACTTTAGCTTTATGCTCAGAATCAACAGGCAAATCAAATTTAGCTGTTGTATCAGTTGGCACAATTGGTGAAGCAACTGAGAGTGCAAATGTTTGCTCTCTTCCTGTTACTCCGTGCATTGAGCTCCCTGGAGATCTCTCTATGTCTCCCATTTTTTCTTTTTTTTTTCTCTCTTTAATTTAAAGAACTGAACTATGAAGAAATAGAGAGATTTGAAGGTTATTTATATTGTGTAGAGTTGACATTAATGAATGAATAATTGAATAAAATTTGTATTTTAATGTTGAAAGGCCAAATTAGATTCCAATGGCTGATTGAATTTATTTAAATAGTATCTTCAGTGAATCCATGGCGCCTCGACGCATCTACGAGAACATTTAGAAGGAAAAGTCTCGTGGTATATCCCAAAGGATACTTGAATGGGGTCCACTTGTTAATTAATTCTAATTTAGGTATTACATTAGTTAATGCTTCACCATACAAGCCTTTTCCCACTTGCAATTGCAACTTAAAGATCAAGATGTCATAAAAATTACCATGAATTTGCA
This sequence comes from Excoecaria agallocha, assembly GCA_037975025.1. NCBI lineage: Eukaryota > Viridiplantae > Streptophyta > Magnoliopsida > Malpighiales > Euphorbiaceae > Excoecaria > Excoecaria agallocha. The sequence goes on along the minus strand of CM075812.1, from coordinate 57,890,759 downwards.
CATACATATGTTAATTTAAGTTGCTTAATTAGAAGAGAACAAGGAGTCAAAGAAGAGGGAGAGAGAGAGAGAGAGAGAGAGAGAGAGAGAGAGAGAGAGAGAGAGAGAGAGAGAGGAGTAGAGCTTTAATAGCAAATCAAATATAGTTTGATTAAATTGATAATAATTCTATAGCTGCCGTTGATTTTTTTTTTTTTTACTGCCTGTTAACAATTAATCATTTGAAAAAAAAAATGCCTATAAATTTTTGACAATAAAAATATTTACAGTTAAATTAGTACATTGAAAGATGAAAATAGAAAAGATATTTGTAAAACTTTTCGAGCTTAAATAGTATATAGAGAGTTTATCTTAAGAATTTAAACAATTCATAATAAATGGATTGAGACTTTAATGCTAATTAAGTAAAGACTTGTAAGGGCATATCATAATAAAGTATCGTCTTGCAATTATTATAGCATTTCAGTGATGGTAACATTAAAAATAGATGATTAAGTTTGGCTACCATTTTGATCATGCGTTTAGCCAAAATAATACAATTAGGGTAATTTATAAATAAAATGATGCATGGAGTCTGAATAAGAAATTAATTTAATTGCTTAATTAATATATATGCCAATCGGAATAGTATAATATAATCAGTGAGTTATAATGACAACTAGTTCTATGATTGTTTTAATAACTGTAAAGTAAAATTGCAAGATTTAATATAAGTTTACAGTCATAGAAAGTGACGATTTTTTTTTGTTTTTATATGAAAAAGTTTTGTAGCTAATTAAACTAAATACCTTGCCCATTAATACTAATTTAAAATAATGTCATTTACTATTGATATTGTATAAAATGAGAGCTTAGTGGCTTAATTCTTAAATATTCAACTTGTTTGATATTATATTATATTATATTATATTATTTCCACTCAGCATAGACACGTTAATTTCTTCTTGGAACAAAAGCCACACATGCATTCAACTTAACTAAAATTAATGTTTTTAATTACTCCCTCCGTTTTTTTTTATTTATCACTTTTGAGTAAAATTCAAATTCTATTTATTTGTCACTTTTAAACTTTCAATATAATTTAATTTATTTTTTAATTTATTTTTTTCAATAAAATCAGAACCAATCAGATTTGATAATTTAGTCTTAATCACGTAATTTAATACTAAATTTAAGTTTATTTATTATTTTTTAATTTTATTAAAAATAACAAAAGTGACTAATAAAAAGAACGGAAGAAGTAAGAAATTATATCATCTGCCTGGTTTAGTTGTTAGCTAGTTAACCTTAATATCTTTTTTTGGCATTTTAACTAAACTAATTAATTAATGTGCTTTATCACATCTTAATGGATTAATTAATGTATAATACATACAATAACTGAATCCTAACTGCAATATCGATACATAGTGTATTTTTCTGTCTAAATTCAGTGCTTGCAAGTTGCAATTTAATTCAAAGTCAACAAGTACAATTCATATCTTCCTGATGACATCCTTATTAATTATATCATTATCAATAAAATACCATTTTTTTTACTTCCTTTGATTTTACATGTCTAAATTAATATCTTGTCAAAATAATCATCTTTTTTTAGAAAAATAAAAGAAACAATTTGAAGCCCCTAAGTTGTTGGTTTGATAGAGAAAGAAATGATATGATATGAACCCACATTAACCTTTCACTAACTCTTGGGGATTTTTGGATGTATTATTTTCAAAATATGGGGCATCTTGACTATGCTTGTGGTCGACAATTGCTGGAATATTACCGGCAAGAAAAAAATAATAATGTAACAATGTTCTAAGTCTTTTTTTATAAAAAAAAAATGCAATATATTTTGTAAATGATAAATGACGAAGCAATGAGCTTTTGTTCCCATCTTATGATTAAGATATTCTCTAATTTCCCCCTTTTTTTCTACTTTAATTAGAGCTTTACTTATTATAATTTAAGACCAAATTGCTTGAAATTGGAGGACAGGCCATGTACCCACGTACCCATCCTCTTGATACAGGAGAGAAAAAGAGAAGTACGGACTTGAAAAAATCTTCATTTAAAATTTAAGTTACTTATAAGAAGTAAAAAGTATAATAGAGTTTTATTATGTACATTCCGACAATCAAATCATATGATATAAATAAAATATATATGGAGAAATATATATGGGAACTGTAGAAAAAATAGAAAGAGTTTATCACTAACTCTCTTTATTATCCTTTATATAGGATTTTGGAGAGGTGAGTTTTCAATGCTTTTATTAAGTGACTATTATTTTCACTTAGATACTAATTTGAGCTCTCATAATTATTTGTAATAACTTATAAATTTCTTTGTATCTATTTAATTAGCTTGGGCAGTTTAGTTAGTTTGGTTATCAATTACTAACAAATTAAGTTATAATGTTACTATCACAAATATAAACAATGGCAGGGATGGAAATTAATTTGTTACAGACTATGGTAAAATCATTGCAAATATTTAATAGCAACAGTTTCATAAGCGCTATATCCACTCTCGCTGATTTAAATTTTTGCAACTGTTTAAATATTATTGTAATATATTTTTAAAAAATATATTACTTTATAGATAAATAAGCAATAATTTTATACCTGCTGTAAAAAAAATATATTGCAATAGATATATTATATGGTATTGTCTTATGTACTTAAATTTTATTTTAGATACACCGATCTTATATAGCCTATGAAATCTTGAATAGTCTTGAATCGTGATTCTCAGTTGACATCCTCGTAGTAAATTTGTTTTTTTTTTTTTGCTAGCGAAATGTGAAGTCATCAAAAAGAGAAAAGTTCTGTTGAAAAATATCATTGGCTAATGTGCATGTAATTTTAATAGGCCACAAGTTTAATTAAAAGACAAAGCTAAAATTACGGCTTGACATTAAACAAAATGAGGGAACATTATAAGAAATGGAATTCTAAGTTATTATTCTAAACTCTAAGTGAATATCTTACGAAATTTTATTGGTTATTCTATTTCCTAAGCCACTTAATTGACTTATAATTAACAATTTAATAAAAAATAATAAAATTTGCCTCTTAATTTTTCTTGAAAAATATTTCTACCGTAAAGAAGAATTTCATATCTGTTTTATTTTTTTTTAAGCGTAATATTGTTAACTCAACTAACAGATTTTAATAGACATTGGTTAATTTTGTTTTAAACTTTTTGTAAGGGTACACATTTGTTTTTAAAATTTCTTTATATAAAAAAATGCTCTTAGACTTTTATAATAAAACAAAATTCGAGGAACAAATCGATATATATCTGTTTAAAAAAAATTAAATAAATGTGTATTTTTTTAATTTAATACATATTTGGACCAAAATATATGCACAAGTTAAGCTTAGCTAAAAGTTTATTATTGATGTAGATATCAGACGCTTTACCGGTTATTTAAATATCAATTGTCCCTAAGAAAATTGCAACCATTATTCTTACAATATGCTCCACGTCACACGACCGTGAAACATTAGTTGCATCAATATTTTATTTAAAAAAAGACATAGATAAGCCATTTTTTAATAGTATACGCCTTTATATATATATATATATATATATATCCCAAAATAAATAACAGGAAGTAATAATATTATGCATGTAAGATATACCTTTAATAATAATTAAAAAAAAAACAATTTGGCATGATCATAGGGGAATAGAAAAATAGAATGAAGGGCACATGTAATGAATATATTTAACTAATTTCCATATCTAATCCTTTCCATGTCATAGCCAAAGTCGTGGATAAGTGTATATATGTAAGAGTGGCAAGGTCAGAAGAATTGGGATTATCTCAAAAATAATAGCTTATCACATGATATGATCTACTTCTCAAAACCAAAATGCAATTATCTATCACTAATCAATCAATTAAACCAACTTATTAGTAAGAATTTGAGTCACAACCCAAATACATTAAAATTAATATCTTTTTTTCAAAAATTATTTAAATAAACAAAAATAATATGCATATATAACCTATAAAAATAATTAATTTTATATTCAGATTATATAAAAAAAATATATGAAAATACAAATAATGTAAATAAATTATAAGCAGAAATCACATAATGAATTGAATTTATCACTCTTAAGGGTCAAATAGAGCAAGTGATTAACAAATTAAATCGAATTTTGATAACATTCTTATTGATGAATCAGATCATATTTTGCATATTAGATAGAAATTAGTCGCCTCTGCACAAATTATTCGTTCATTTGTTTTTTTTTTTTTTCAGATTCCAAAAGCCATTGAAAAAAGAAATCCTGAACAAAGTCAAAATTGAAGATACAGCTTTCTTTTTAGAGCAAATTAAATTGAAGAATTAAATTTAAAAAACATATATGTCTTTATTTAATAAGCGAGCAAAATAAAAATAGAAAAACTTAGTGTGGACTATTAAAATTAAGGAGCTCAAAATAGACATATACGTAAAATTCAAGGGAAAAAAAAAAAAGCATTATTCCTTCATGGCACAACAAAGCTGAATCAACATGAACATAATGTCTCCTGCATAATAGTCATTCTTATTACAGTCTTACTCGAATTTCAATACCCACAAAATGCAAGCATATCTATGCTGTGAAAGAAAAAACTTTCACTTTCAGAACAACCAAGCGATCAGAAAAATTAAATGGAGAATTTTGTATGTATAACAAATCAACCTTGAGACAGAATTCAAACAGAGAGAACGTCAATAAAACAAGCTTAATTCCATGAGCTGCTGTGAGACAATAAATACCTAATGGCTAATTATGTATGCCAATCACAAACTAATTCCACGATTCCATCGCAATCAAGGCAATAAAAAGGACTCTAATCAAGGTTTATACTATATGCATATTTAATTGCTAGTACTCCCCCTCCTTGGAACAGGTTTGTATAGCACAACAGTGACAAATTTTGAGTGGAAGCGATGAGTGAAACCGAGTGCTACCACAGAACGTGGTGCCTCTCGGCTTTCAATGTAAAGATGGTTGAGAATTACACTCTGCGGCACAGGAATCGTTTCAGATGTGCCTGCACTTGCTGGGTAGCTAAGCAAGCTGTGCTGAAGGTGCGAAGGGACTACAGGTGGGTCCCGTGCCTCATCTTCATTCCCTGGATAGACATTGTTGTAACTCGAATCAGGAGACCTTGGAACTTCAAATCCCACAACAGTTGTGTCTTCCTGAACAAGAATTAAATTATCACGCCACAATTCAATTCAATAGCCCAAAAATACTATGGTTTTACCTACATGATCACTGTTTTGTCGGTTGCTCATGTTGAAAGAGAAGGCAACTATTGGTCAGCGGAGCAAATTCATCAAGTTTGGAACTCCAGGTCACCTGAAACAAAACAATGTTTTCCTCCCATGAAAAATTTAAAAATAATTCAAAAGCATGCACAAATGCATCATCTGATCGACTAACACTTTCATTCATTGAGATTAATCATGATGGCCAACCAACAAAGACATTTCTCCTTCCTGCTGAAGGAGAGGCTTTGCAGACATGATGAGAATGGAGTTACATGGAACCCTTTAGCGTGGATACCAATACATAAAACCTAAAGAGCATCTTGTGAAATTACATTTCTGTCACTTTAGATTCAATTGACAAGAGGTTCCAATTCAAGCCATTTGGCTTAACCTCATGAATCATCATTTATGAGATTTCGTTAGCCATTACCTTAACTTGAGCTATAACATAATGAACATTGTATTTCCTTTTTCTGCTTTTGCCACTTTCGCTTTCAACAACAAATATCACTAAAGGAAAAGGAGCACCTCTAAAATATTCATGTCCTCTTCCCTTCATACCGCTAATATACACACAAAAGCAAAAGTTATACAACATAAAGTCCAATAGCACTTTTTACAATTGCATTCTAATATTTAGGCTCTGCTCGTTTTTGTAGCAACCTCAAAATGTTACTTCCTAGGAGGTAGGTCTGATGTCCCTTCTTGGTTTACGCAACGGGTAAAAGTCAAACATTTCTTTCTTTCTTGTATATTTGTGATTTCTCAAGAAAAGGTAACTGTAAAGGAAGTAGCCTAGTGAGAGGAAGGTTGGCAAGCTCAAAATCTTGAGTCAACCAAAAATATCAAGATAATCTCCTGAGAAGTTGTATTCAAATCACAAGAAAATAGTATTACATCATATTTCCAAGTCCCTAAGAGAAGGTATCTGAGCCAACATGATGGCAGAAAATGTTAGCACATATCCCAGAAAAAGGCGGTTTTTTTTTTCAAAAAAAGCCATGTAAAAGTAAATGCAACAACATGTGACTACTTGAAACTAACATTCACGCCAGTATCATTAATCAAGGCTTCGCTATCGCAGATTTCAAGTCTTAAAAACATACTGTGTTCTGTTTATTATTAGATTAAAGATCAATTTACCCCGACACCAGAAATCACAAATTTCAATTTATGCCAATTTGTCCCAATATTTGAACACTCAACAATATTAACCTCATTATAAATCACTAATTTTGCACAAGATTAACTAAGGTAAAAATTTTGAGATGTCTTTTTTTGAAATTCATTGTAAGCATATTCCTTTTTCCTTGATATTCTCACCAGTTTGTCATAAATTGAGATGAATTGGCCATAAGTTGGCATCAGTAGCTAATTAAGCCCTAAAATTAATTTTGGGGTAAATTGAACTTCGTCAATAAGTTTCTGCAGAAATTCACACTTAATTCAATTAATTCTTTAAAGGGGAAGAGTCTCAACTCAAATAGAGTTGGACAACCTGAGGAATCTATGACGGACAATCAATGGCAATCTCCTCGTTTCACTATACAAGGAAAACAAAATGTAATTCACTTCAAACATGAATAAATTCAAAGAGAAATTGCTCTAAGTAACTCTTATAAGTAACAGTGATTTTTTATGTTTGAAATCCACATGCAAGATTAATTGAATTTCAAATGCTTGGTAAGAGAAAATCAAATAGTGCAAGGATTTTAATAAACCACTATTTATTTACACTAATGCCCATGAGTCAATGATTAACCTGATGACTGAATCTGACCATGAAAAACAATACCAACTTCTTGATGACAGCATTACTCTATTATCCGTAAAGTTTTTTGTAATTTATCTACTTGAGGATCCCTGTTCATAGAACCTTTACACATGCACAAGAGGGCATAGAATGGATTAGCTTATCCACTCTTATCAAGAGCTGAAAAAAAGAATTCCAACTAACTATATTAGTGCTGTGGTATTAAATTCTAAGCTAATTTGATAGCCTATCATAAAAAGATAATATACCTACAGCAAAGAAGCCAGTGATGAGATGAAGATTTCAGCACCAAGGCTATACCAGATTACTACAGATTCATTTATTGGGCATCGACCGCAAACTATGGCAAGCAGAAAAACAGAAAAGGTAAACAAAATCTTCATATGTAAGTACCATCCACATGCTTTCTTGATGACAATGCATTAGTAAGTTTCCACAACCAACTTGAGGCTATTGATTGATGGAAGAATATCACCATTCCCCTTGTGGTCCTTCAGGCACAAGACCATGAAAGAAAGATACGACCAAGTTTATCCAAGGAAAGTTTTCATTTTTTTTTTTGAAGTAAATCATCCGAACAAAATTCAGCTTCTTAGTGGATATGCCTACATTTTCAAATCCATTGTTTCTTTTTGAGCCTTCAACATCCATTTGGAGGAATTTCAAATCTGTCCATTGTAAAAGAGATTTACAAACTAAAAAGGGAAAATTAGTAAATTGTGGGGAGCACTGCAGAACAAAACTCATATAAAATATATGGCTTAATGGCTGACCCTGAGGATGAATGAATGCTGGCAATGAGGATGAGGGTTCCCCTGTCACCTACACAGCTTTGGCCTATCCTCATAACACTGACACAAAAGAGTATATTTAACATGATTATTTCTGTAATTTCAGAATTTCCTGAGGAAAAAAACAAAACAAAAGCATCTGAGGTTTCTATTCTAAGTTAAAACATTCCATAAATCTTCTATTTGTGGATGTTTGTTCCTTTCCAGATTTCCAAGTCCAAATATGTGCAATTCTAATCCTGAAAAAGTATGGATCCACCTTAAGCAAATCATTTGCAAATTTCTAAAACAAACCAATTTTAGACCGAATTCTTTGGAGCCCTGATTCTTAGCTTCAAACAACACAAGCTTTCTCTACAACTTCTTACTCACCTTGAAATAAGAAACCTATAAACAAATGCATTTACTACGAATCTGAAACTCAAAGCCAACAGCATAAATAGGCTTCTCAACGTGAACAGTCCACTGTACTTCATTTAAATCTTCTTATCAAGGACACGTTTCTTGTCCTCAGTAGGCATATATTAGAAATATGTTGAGCCCAGCATAGTATACACATTTTTCAGGGAAAAATAGGGAAGGAAGAGAATGAAGACGAATTCAAAATCTTTGAATCACACAAGAATTGATTTTAGCAGTTCAACTAATGATATCAGGGTAAAAGGATGCTAGCCTTGCAAAACTAGTCAAATAAAAATTAACTAGTGTTCAGTTTCCTATATATTTGATTGATGTCTATAGATTTTAGGACCATGGTTTATCTCAAGTATTTACCTAGATGAAACATCACACTCGATTAAGCCTCCAATGGATTGAGATTGAATCAATATTATCTTCAGAAATTTGTAATACATATTGATCTATAAACTCCTGCATAACTGACGAAGATAAAAAGGTACCCTCATAAAGGTAAAGAAAGATAGGAGACTCACCATTTTGCAAGTTCATGGAAGATTAGTGTACATAATTGGAGATTGTAGAAGACAGGAAACAAATTGGGAAAATGGTAGTTTCACTTATCACATATGGGAAGAGTATTTTGTGAAATCTAGGCAATCACGAAGTTTATAATTCAATGGATTCAGAAAATCCCCATCTTTTGGCATACAGATCAAAAAGAAATTCTTTTGGAAGAAAAAAAGAAAAGAGTTTGTGAGATCCGCTGTCTCATTAGAGGTAACATATCCAATTCCTGAACTTCTGATGATTTCACTAAATGAAAAATTTCGAAATCCACAAAATTATCCTCATCTACAAAGGCCAATACATTCCATAACCGAAATTTCACTTAACAAACACTCCACATTCTGATTTTTGTGAATCCTTGACCTTTAATTGTAGCTTTTAACGTTAGTTAGAGTACCAAGATGAAGGGAAAAAAAAAGGCTCCATTCTCCAAGAGCCTTTTTCGAGAAATTCCAACTAGAGATAGTGACTCCATAAAGAACTTCTCTTTTTTAACTGAACAATTGACAAGATTAAATTCAACAGAGTAAGCATATCATATCACAAAATCTATCAAGTCAAATGACTTGACACAATATTGTTGGGAAGATGATCAAGATATAGAACAATATCTTATGCATATATACGCAAAGATTCCCAAATGAATGTCACCTTCATCTATTCCACTAAAGTACCTGTCTAAGGAAGAATAATTGTATTAATACAAATCACTGTGACAGATTCAGACAAACACTAGCCCGAGTAAGCTTCTGGATAACATGCATTCACTTAAAATGCCTAAGCTTTTGGTGAATGCATAAACAAACCCAAAGGTAAGCCATCAAAGCAAAATTTAGAGAAATTCAGAACTGTAAGGGGAAAAGGCCAAAATCAAGTGCAAATATTCTCAAGAGGCTCATGAAATAATAATCAAAGTCTGAATTGGAAGCAGAGCCAAGTGAACTAAATCCTCAGAAACCACAATGCATTCTCAAACAAAATCGACATTCTAAAGAAAAGACTCACCTGATAGGGCTAAGACTCTAGCCCCAACTCCCAATTAATAAGGTTCCTGAGTGCCACCCAGCAATGAAAAAAAAAATCCTTGAATCTGAAAAAAAATTACAGCTGCGAAAAGCAAAACAAGCCCAGATGAAATCAAATGCAACTCAACAGCTAGATAATATCACAAAATAAATACGCAACGGTATAATCTCTACCAATTGCAGCTCAAATCCTCATAATAGCAAAGAAAAAAGAAAATCCACAAAACCCTTTCACGCAAAAGGTAATTAACTGGAATTTAGTAGACAAAGAAGTGAGAAAACCCGTGATAGGATTTTGAGAATTAAAGAGGAATAAATAAAAACCCAGTTCCAAATTAAAACAACATACCTGATAAAACAAGAGAATTGATTCGATTAAGTATGGAAAGAAGAAAAGAAGACCAAAAACAAGAATATGAAGAACAGACTGCTTTTCTAGGGGAATCCGTATCCGTCAATAGAATCTGACATGAAACTTGCAAGTGAGAAGTAAATTCAAGTGTCCCGCTATTCCGAGCAATTGAGATGGTAATTATTTGATATTATTTATAAAGATCTCAACTTTGAATTTTCTAAGAGGAAATAAAATAAAAAGAAAAATATATGCAAAAGGGCGATGATTTTTTTTTGTTTTCCTCACTTGATTGTTGTTTCTTTCTTGTAAGTTGTAAGCTTTTACTAAACATTGAAGTCATGAGTACATTAATAAATGAAAAAATCATAAATTATTATGTAAGAATTTAATATTGTTTTAAATTATGATTTTTAAAATTGATAATAAAAATAACTTTTTTTATGTATGTCCCATTCAAATTTAATTTTAATTGAACTTAATTAAATTTTAAATTTATAGAATTATTTCTAAACTCAATTGATTCAGTTTCAACTAAAAGTCTATGATTTAAATTGAAATTAAATTTGTATATATGACAAAGAATGAACATTGCCCAACCAGATTGAATCAGTTTGAAAAAAAATGACCAATTCGATTTCAATTGAATTTAATTAAATTTAAAATTAATAAAATTAAATTAAACTCAATTGACCTCTAATTTTATCAATACGCATGAGACTACATTTATTTAGAGTAATATGACAAATCTATTTGACTTTCAATTAATAATTAATTTCAGTTGAATTGAATTTGGCCAAATCAAAATAAATTCGCTTAAAATTTAGTTAAATAAAATCAGATTGAATAAAAAAAATTGGATTCCAATAACTAAATCAAGATGAATTTTATTTGAAATTCAATTTTAATATAAACTTTCAAATTAATTTGGATTTCAATTCAACAATTTCAATTAAATCACTGCACATTTTGACCACTACACAAATTCATGAATCTCATAAAGAGAAAAGCAAACCACAATCATACACTCGTAAATCCAAGTCCTTAGCCGGTGGCGGAATTTCGGCAAAATAGGAATAATGGCCCAACAAAAGTTTTATCGAGAGCATGTTTTGTGGACATCATATAATATAAATTCAAAGAAAAGGGAGAAAAAAAACTGTCGTGGCCCAATGTGTATACAATTTGTATGATCTAGAGTAGAGAAAACTTGGGCCAAGCCTTTTAGTTATAGGCTTATTTTAATGATTTAATTGGGACTTAATCTAGATTATTAAGAAAACTTTATTGAATTAAACTTTTATGTTTAATTTAAAAAAAAATGTAATGTATGGATGGATATATGACAAATTAATTATTTCATATCCCAGTCCAAGAACAATTAACCTAATTAATCAAATCAACTTGTAATTGATCCCTGGTATCTTTTTCATTAACCTAAAATTCCACATTCTCTGCATGAGTCGAAAAGAAAATTCTTCTTCCGAGCATTTAATTTGAAATGTCACCATCTCTTTTTGTCAATCACCTACCTTTATTAAAATAAAGAAGATGAGAAATAATTTCTTGCAACTTGTCAAGGCTCTGTCCAAGTGGTGATTGGTGGATGCATTAATATCTCATTCTACGTCCAAATTGTTTGGCGGAAGCGATTGTAAATTTATTTATTTTTTAATAAAATTTTGAGTTTGAATTTTATAAATAGTGAAAATTAATGCTAAAAAAAATATTACACTCGTAATGAACTGATTCAACTCGATCTAGATAATATCAATAATTATAAAAAATATATATATTCCATAAATTTCAAAATATGATTTTTAGGGTTTTTCTTTTATTAATAATTTAATTACTTTATTTTCATTATCACTACTGCTACCATCACAATTACCAAACTGCCATCACCACTCCTGCCGTTGTTGCTATCACCATCAGACCGCCACCGCTACCGCCATTGACGCCACCACCAGATCGCCGTCGCCATCGCTATCCCACCACTGCCGTTGCCGCCATCATACCTAGTGCTGCTGCCACCACCACACTGTCATTTTTGCCGCCACCGCCGAAATTATTATCATAATATATATGAATAATTAAAAAAATATGATACAATTTTTAAATATATAAAATAATTTTTAAAAAAATAGATAATAAAAATTAAAAATGTTTTTTATATTTTAAAAAATTAAAAATTCACAACTTTACCAAACAATTAGTATATAAATAGTAAGCTTTATAGTGGTTTATAAAAAATAGTAAATTTTACATAGGTTCAGTAGATAAGTTTGATATTAATGCTTAATGCTTTCCGAACCATTAGTATATGATTTACAGTTGTGGATAACTTTTTTAGCATAGAAAGGTATTAAAGAGTTAGTTATCCATAGTGCCAAAATGCAAATGCTTTGTTCACACCTCAGTTTTTCTAGTTCAAGTTTTTATTTTCAAAAGTGGTTTGAAGACTGATTGTAATCTCATCTCTCCTTTGAAACATACATGTTGCTTTGCATTTTAACCATTAATCAAGTAAATTTGTATGTCTGAAATTTATTTCGTGTGCAGACAAAAAAGATAGCTAAGGAATTGGACATCAATGAAACTCAATTATATTATGAAATTGTTGGGAGAGAAGAAGAGAAAAGGATATGGTCGAGTCTGATAGAACGCACTTCTATGGACCAATTCTTTGTGACGCTACCAGGTCCGGTGCTAAGTCAGCTGCTCCTTCTCATGCCGTGGTCAATGATTTACAAAGGACATGATTATCCAAATGGATACAACAATCACCATATATAATGGAGCAATATTTGAAAGTATTCGTGCAGCAAGAGATATGTTGGACAGTGGGAGGGCAAGTTCATCTATTTGATGCTGATGGAGCTGGTGCTTCTACTATATAATCAATGCTGACTCGTGAGCCGCCCATATCGACCCATTGCGCCCACCAGCAGATCATACCTAGCTTCTCATACCCATAATTCTTGTCATGTGTTTTTTGAACAATTTTAGTTGGTATATTATTTTAATGGATGCTTGTTGTTTTATACCGATTTATGATTTATTATTATTTGGATTTGGATAGGTGAATATTTGAGTGTTTTGTTCCTTAATATTGTTGGGACTTGGATTGTATATTGTAGAATATATTGACTGTTTATTTATTGGAATGAACTTGATTATGTTGTAGAATATGTTAAACCATTAACAGAAGAATAGATAATTCCTAACATTATCTCATCCTAAACTTATCAGATATATATATTTAAAGTTGTATCAGATATTTACGGTTGTAACTACTTATCACATTAGATATTTGCAGTTATAACTATTTATCATATCTTGGATCTGATGTATATAAACCCAAATGATGAATAGAAAAGTGTGTGAGATTCCCAGCAATCAATTCACATTTATATGGTATCAGAGCCTTAGAAGTTTATCAAAAGCTTCTTCTCTCTTTTTTTCTACAAATCCATGGCCTTTCCTATCTTAGACAATCAGATCATATCCTTCAATGCTCCCTCACATCTTCCCACCAAACTCAATCACTCTAACTTTTTTGTTTGGAGAACCCAACTTCATTCTGTACTTATCGGCTACAATCTTATAGGCTACATCGATGGTAGTCATCCCAAACCCAAAGGACAAAACCCAAATAGTTTCGAATCCAGACTCAATTCTCTGGTATAGACAAGATCAACTCATTCTTAATGCTATCCTAGGAAGTTGTGTTGTAGAAATACAATCCCACATTTCCTCTGCAACTTCATCAAAAGAAGCATGGGATCGTCTATCTGTTATTTATGCAGGCTTGTATTCTCTCTCTCAAGGAGAAACTTCACAATAACCCATCTTTGAATACATGCAAGATGTTAGAGCCACTGCTGATGCCCTTGCAATTGCTGACAAACCCATTGATGAAGAAAATTTAATTATACATGCGCTCACAGGTGTGGGAACAGAGTTTGCCCCTGTTGCTGCTGCTGCCCGTTTACGAGATACTCCAATTTCCTTTGATGAGTTATTTGATAAACTGGAAGCCTTTGAACGTGATTCAAAAAATTCAACAACCTTAGATTCATCATCCATCTTGGCAACAACTAATAACACAACCAAACAGCCAAACCAAAATCGCTCTTGGAATTCTCGTTCTACCAATAACCACAACCGCTACTATAGGAACACTTCCAATCGAAACAACATCTCAAACAGATCGAACTCTAATCGTTCTTCCAATTCATTTTGTAACTTTTGTGACATTCCTGGACATCAAACGAATGAATGTTGTAAGTTAGCCAGATTTCTCAAAATCAATAATGTGCATATCAACACCTTGCAGCATGCACAACACTCTCAGCCTACTATTAATATGGCATCTCTCACCAAACCAACATCTCAATAGTGGTTATTTGACACTGGTGCATCGCATCATGTTACTGGAGATGTGAATAATCTGCAGAATTTTTTAGATTATGGTAGTCCAGATGAGATCAACATAAGTGATGGTACAAGTTTGCATATCTCTCATATAGGCACTGCTAAACTTGTTCATCATAATAACTCTTTTGCTTTGGATAATGTTCTTTGTGCACCCTCTATCAAAAACAATTTAATTTTCGTTTCTAAATTCTGTAAATCCAATAATGTCTCACTTGAATTCTTTCCTTTTCATTGTCATGTGAAGGATCTGTGCACGGCAGCGACCATGCTTCACGGGGATAACATTTATGATGTCTATTGTGTTTTCAATTCCATAAATCCTCAAGTTCATCACACCAGCACCACTCAATTTGAAGATTGGCATAAACGTTTGGGACACCCAGCAGTTCCTATAGTTCGGTCTATTTGTCATTCCAGCAAACTAAAGTTAGGCTCTTTAAATAGTTCAAAATTTCATTGTTCTTCTTTTGCCTCGAATAAAAGTCATAAGTTGCCATTTGCTGAGAGCTCTCTTAGTAGTTCTAAACCTTTGGAATTAATTTACTCTGATGTTTGGGGTCCTACACATGTATCTATTGATGGTTTTAGGTATTATCTCATCTGTATTGATCATTTTAGAAAATATATTTGGTTTTATCCTATGAAGAACAAATCTAATGCTGCAACAATATTTCCTCAATTTAAGTTACTTGTTGAAAAATTTTTTCAATATCCCATAATTTCGGTTTACACAGACAATGGAGGTGAATATCTATCTCTTGCACCTATTTTAAACTCTCTTGGTGTCTCTCATTTCAAAACACCTCCATATACACCTGAACATAATGGCACATCTGAAAGGCGGCATCGCCATATTGTTGAGATAGGTTTGGCTCTTCTTCATACTGCATCTCTCCCACCTTCCTATTGGTCTTACGCCTTCCAAACAGTTGTTTACTTAATCAATCGTCTTCCCACTCAAGTTCTTCACTCACGATCTCCCTTCCAAATGCTATTCCATCGTCCGCCTAATTACTCTTGTTTAAGAATCTTTGGATGTTTATGTTATCCATGGCTTCGTCCATACACAACTTACTGATGAGGTTTATATGGCTCAACCACCTGGATTTATACATTCTTCTCTACCAAATCATGTTTGTAAGCTGCGCAAAGCTATCTATGGTCTCAAGCAAGCTTCAAGGGCATGGTACCATGAATTAAAGGGTTTTCTTATTCAATTTGGTTTTAAAAATTCAGTGGCTGAATCATCTTTATTTATCTACAACAAGGACAACATCTGCATCTATTTTCTCGTCTATGTGGATGATATTGTTCTCATAGGAAACAATGATCCATTTCTTGAATTTTTTGTCAGAGAACTTAGTTGCAGATTTTCTCTTAAGGATCTTGGTGTGCTGCATCAATTCTTGGGTGTTGAGGTGATTCATACACCAACTAGTATCTTCTTATCTCAACATCACTATATTACCAATCTCTTGGAATCTTTCTCGATGGCTGGAGCAAAAGAAGTCCATACACCTCTGTGTTCCACTTCTTCATTTTTACTCAAAGATGGATCTGCTCCAATTGATCTAACTCCTTATCGAAAATTGGTTGTTGGCCTTCAATATTTATCTATCATACGTCCAGATGTATCCTTTGCAGTAAATCATCTCTCTCAATTTATGCATGCACCTACTGAACTCCATTGGACAGCACTGAAACAAGTTTTGCATTATCTAAAGCACACAATTTTTCATGGGCTATTTTTGCCGACAAGATTCTCCTCTACATCTACGGGCTTTCAGTGATTCTGATTGGGGTGGTAACCGTGATGATGGATGCTTTACTACAGCTTATCTGATTTATTTAGGATCTAATCTGATTTCATGGAAATCAAAACGTCAAAAGACGATATCTAGATAATCATTGGAGGCTGAATATAAGGCAATAGCTGACACTACTGCTGATATTATTTGGATTCAAAATCTACTTCAGGAATTAGGAGTCAAACTAACCAAATCTCCCTCCTTATTTTGTGACAACACCGGTGCAACCTACCTTTGCTCCAATCCAGTCTTTCATTCTAGGATGAAGCATATCTCCCTTGATTATCATTTTGTTCGGGAGTGTGTCACCACTGGTAATCTCAAGGTTCATCATATATCCATCAAAGATCAATTGGCAGATGTTCTCACCAAGGCCCTTAGTCGTCAGCGTTTCATTACACGTCGCTCCAAGATTGGAGTCTCCAATGGAGCCTCAATCTTGCGGGGGCCATGTTAAACCATTAATAGAAGAATAGATAATTCCTAACATTATCTCATCCTAGACTTATCAGATATATATATTTAAAGTTGTATCAGATATTTACAGTTGTAACTACTTATCACATTAGATATTTGCAGTTGTAACTACTTATCATATCTTTGATCTGATGTATATAAACCCAAATGATGAATAGAAAAGTGTGTGAGATTCCCAACAATCAATTCACATTTATAGAATATACATATGGATTCATTATCTCGATAATTTTGGTGTATATATATTTGTAGGAATATGCATTAATGTGAATATATATGGGGGAAATTTGGAAAATTACGAAAACTTTTTATAATTTTCAATTTATTTTACCGATAAAGTTTCAACAATTACCGATAGAATTATTGATAGCAAAAATAAAATTGGGAATTTCAAATTTAAATAAAAATTAGCGACGAATTAGTACATATTAAATTAAATATAATTCCTTGTAACTAAATACTAGCAACGGATATTTCGGCAAAAAAAAATTTAACTAATTGTTCATAAATTCGCTTGAAAATGGTTGCGTCGGAATTAACGATGTATTAATCCGTCAGTAAAAAAAACAGATGAAATATGGGCAAGACTCGGGATGGATTTCTTCCGTCTGTAAAAGTTGACAGATAGGCAACGGCCGCTATAAGTTATCTAATTTCCAGTTATTGGAATGTTAGTTAAAGAAACATGAAGGTGTGGATCGTCCAACGTTGGCAGGTCAATTAACCTCTTCTAAGAAATTGTCCAATGATCAACAGATTCAAAAAGTTATGATAGTGTTTGACTGGAAAATAATTAAAGAAGAAAAAATGGCCGAGCCCGCAAATATGGAAATAAAAATCTTTCTGATTTTCTTCTAGAAAAAAGTTTTTTTTTTTGTTGAGTATTCATGCAGTGGAGTGCATCGATTCACACCATTAAATAAAAATAAAAATAAAAATATTTTATTTTTTAGTTTAACAATTAATGCATATTGAATATTGATGCACAATGGGAACGCCAATGCATCAAATCATACTCTTATAAATGTTAGATCACAATAATAATAATAATAAAGAAAAAAATATGAAATCCATCTGAAACGTCCCATGCTTATTTGGAAGAAATAATTTAACCAATTAAAAAATTATATAGAATTTCGATCAATTTTAGTTGGCTATTTAATTATATATTATTATTCATTATTATCTACCACTAATACTATTATATGTGCATGAATAAAACGATGATTAGTAGCACTGTAATTTTAAAATAAATTAATATCAGCAAATTAAGACTCGCTCATGAATATGTAGAAAACATTAAACCCGTATGTTTTATTTTTTTATTACATTTTCCATCATTTTCATGAATAAAAAAAATATGCAAGGGTCCTATTGCATTAGATTTGGAAAATTTTTTATTCGACCCAAACTTCGATTCGAATTTGTTTGAAAATAGTAATCCGAATTTGAAATTGAATTTTAATAATCCAAAAAAATTAAGATCAAATCTAATTCAAACTCAAAATCCAAAAATACCTAAAACTCGATCCAAATTTGTGATTCATTTTTTTAAAATTGAATTTTATTTTACTCCGTATCTATTTATTATTTATAATTTCATATTATACATACATACATATATGTATGTATGTATATGTGTGTATGTATGTATATAGAAAAGAAGTAAAAAAATCACCCAAAATTCAATACCCCATTATTATTATTATTATTATTATTATTATTATTATTATTATTATTATTATTATTATTATTATATGTAAACAAAATCTCAAATTCTAATTAACATCTCTACTCTCTCCTCTTTTCTTTATTGCTCATCTTCTGCATATTTTGTCTCATTTTATCTATGTCGCCATCGGTCTCCTAACTCCAAAATCATCCTCATGAGCAATGTTATTAAAACCGGACCGGATAAAGAACCGGTAAGGTTGGGAGTTCGTGGTTCGATTGATTCAATCGGGTTTTTTATATTTTTAAAATATTATAATTATTATAATTTTTTAAATACTATTGTATAAAAATTAAAAAAAATATTCATCAAACATTAAATATATATCACAAATATTCTAATAATAAGTTACAAAATATAATTTTAATTTTATTATTACAAGTGATTAATTATGGATTTTTTAATATCATATGTTAAAAACATAAAAATACAATCATATCATGAAAATAATTTCATGTTTAGATGGAATACTAATGAAGTAAACACAAAAAAAATATTAATCTTGCATATATGAGTATAATTATATTTAATTATAATAAATTCAAATAGATAATAAGTATATTAAATTATTAAGTGATATTTTTATAATTTAAAATTCTAATTTTTCAAATAAATAAATAATAAAAATTTAATATATATATATATGTATATTTTAAATTTCCATTATTTATTTATTTGAAAAAAAATTAGTATTTTAAATTCCAAGGATATTACTTAATAATTTAATATATTAATGATCGAAATAGATAATAAGTATATTAAATTATTAAGTTACATATTTAAAATATTAATTTTTTCAAATAAATAAATAATGAAAATTATATATATATATAATGAATCAAAAATATAATAAGTATATTAAATTATTAAGTGATATACTTAAAATTTAAAATACTAATTTTTTCAAATAAATAAATAATAAATAAATATATATATATATATATATATGGGTGGGTGGGTGAAAATATACAAAAAATAATAATTTTTTACACTTTTTAGCAAAAAACCTGGTTTGATCCGGTTCTTCGGTTTTTTGGTTCAACCCAATTTTTTTTGTTCAATCTGATTTTTGTCAATTCGATTTTCAGTAGTTGAACCAATCGGCTGGCCAGCTGGTTTGTGATTAAACCGGTTAATTCGGCCGGTCAGGTCTGATTTTAATAACTATGCTCATGAGTTATCCCCTCACTCAAAAATTGTCTTTTTGGGTCATTATCGAATTGGATTAATTATAATATATATTTCAAATTTTTTATTTTGTTGATTTAAATTTTTAGATCTGTAACTCAATATTTTGATGAATAAAAAATGAAAAGTAAAATTGGATTGTTATGGGCTGACGTGTAAGTTAAATTAAGAAAATAATATTAGCATATATCGCAATTTGAATTTGACATTAAGATTAATTATCAAAAGTGGAATCAGGTGAAAGTTGGTTGTGACATACATTTTTGGCGGGTTAATTTCACCAATAATTATTGAACTTAAACCTTATTACCCAATAAAAGTCATATTGTTTTCGATGATGATTCGAGCCGGAATGATGACATGGCACGTCATGTCATCTATCACGTGAAAAGGATACGTTACCTATTAAAATAAATAAATGAGAAAATGACACTTGTCAACCTATTTGACTTAACTAAATTCAAAATGGGTCTTGCTAAAGTGATGGGCTTCCAAACTTATAAACCCATGCCACTCCCTTTGTCTTTTCAATGTGGGATATGGGGAGCTTGAGAACATGACATTTTCATGATTTTTCTTGCTTTTTTAACCATTGAATCCATCACATTTTCATTATTTTTTTTACTTTAACTATTTATAATTCTTTCATGGGATGTGTATGTGATGGTTAAAGCAAAAAAAAATCATGAAAATATAATGGATTTAATGGTTAAAAAAGCAAGAAAAACCATTAAAGAATAAAGTTTGAGAAGATTATTCTTTTTTCATGGTTTTTCTTACTTTCTTAACCATTGAATCCATCACATTTTCATGATTTTTTGGCTTTAACTATCACATACACATTTCATAAAAGAATTAGAAATGATTAAAGCAAAAAAAAACATGAAAATGTGATGGATTCAATGATTAAAAAAGTAAAAAAAAAAAACCATGAAAATGTCATATTCTCAAACTTTCCATATCCCACATTAGAAAAACAAAGGGAGTGGCATAGGTTTATAAGTTTGAAAGGTCATCACCTTAATAAGATCCAATTTAAATGGATGATCCAATTTGAATTTAGTTAAAATAAATGTGTTGATATGTGTTTATTTCAACAGATAATATGCATCTTCACGTAATGTGAATAATGATATGACATGACACATCATCATTTTGGTAAAAGTAAGGCTGATACATTTCATTATTTCGGTCCGGATCATCATTGGAAATCAGTGATGTAAAAATATACTAAATTTATTGATATTTTCATTAAAAAAATAAGTTAATTATTTTTAAATAATAAAATTTAAGTTCAGTAATTATGATTGAAATTGAGCGTTGATATTTATTAATCATACAAAAGTTGAACTTTAATCCTCCTAATGAAACAAAACCATTAGGAAATTAATTAGGGTTTGGATGAGAGAAGTACTTTCTTTGTCCGTTTCTCACTTTTGAATTAGATATCAAGAGTAATTATATATTTAGGCAGCGTTCCAGTACCGGCACTCATTGGATATGCATAATATTTATGCATATATTTTATGTTTTTTTATTTTTTATTTTTTCAATTTTTGACACTCATATTTAGTGTGTGTATATATATATAAGTAATTATATACTATTACTGATAGTCTGATATATTTTTTGGATCATGTAAAGTTATAGAAAATTTGCAATAATAATGAGAATAATAATGAGATAGTGAAATTATATTTTTATTTATTTTAGAACTAACAATGAAAAACATATTATTGGTATATGTAAATATATATCTTGAACAAAAATAAAAATATTGATACTGTCAAAAAAAATACAAATATTGATAGTAAGTCATCGATTTATATTATCGTATATTACTTTTATAATATTTATTAAAATACATACTTATAAAAACTCTTACTCAGTCAATTGAAATTGATAGTGTGTATATATATATATATATATATATATATATATATATATATATATATATATATATATATATATATATATATATATATATATATATATAGTTAGTGGTCTATCCGTACCTTTTTCGCAAAATTATTTTATTATATACTTATATTTATATTGGTACACATGGCTGTGCAATATAATTACATATGAATAATTAATACTTAATAAAATCGATAAAATAATGAAATATTTTTCAGTTTATTTTATTATTGTAGTTAATGAACTGAGATGGTAAAAGTTATTGAAAATTTAATAACGACATTAGAAAAGATAATAAGTATATTATATATTACTCCATTATAGTAATTTATTTAAAATTAAAATAATTTAATATTATTTTAATATGTGTAACATGTGACGGATGGAATATCAAGTATATAATCAAAAGCTAAGAAAAAAAAAGTATATAATCAAAAGCCAATATTTAATCTCTGCCATAAATCTGGTGAATTTGACAACATTTTTTTAAAAAATAAGTCTCTCGAAATACGTAATGCGTAAAGTATGGAAATTGGAAAATATGTCCCTACCGAAGGCTATAATACGTAAAGTAACAATTAATTATAAATAGATATTTCTATAATTCATAAAATTGATCTATTTATAGTTTAATACGTCATAATTCGACTCAAATTCATTATATTTCATAGAGAAAAGAAACGGATCAGTGTGAACGGGGAGTAGAAATAAAGACACAGATTTGGGTGGAACCCACAGAAACTATCACTGTTAAGCAGTGTCATGCTCATGTCACGTGACATGGTGGCCTATCCGTACAATTTTATTCCAATTCTCATTAGCAACCTCGTGCTTCCCACGTGAATCCCCAATTATCTCTCTCTCTCTCTCTTACTGTCGTTTGCATGTATTATTTTCTGTACTCTTTTTTTTTTTCTTTTTCGTGTATTTATGTATTCACTTGTATCCCACCTTAGCATGATGTAAACACACATCCTTATTTTTCCTCACGTCTTCATTACATAAATATGAACCTTGCTTGGATATACATGCATACAAACCATCGTATCGGAAAAAAAATAAATAATTTTAGTTAAAAAATAGAGAGTGATAAAAAAATATTTAATAAAGTATATAATAAATAAAAAATATATATTAACCTATTTACTCAAATTTAAAAAAATATTTAAAGTAGAACAAAATAAATTAAAAAATACAATATTTTATAATGAGACGGAAAAAATATTTGTTAAACTATCTTACTTCAAGTGGATCCACGTGTTAGGAAATTCTTTATAATTATCTCGAAAATTTAATTAAATAATTGACTTAACAAAATGTTCTGTTGTAGCTATTAATTACATCAATTTTGTTTTGATATATTGATATTGTGCCAGTGAACAATCTTTAGCCTACATCTTATAGCCACAGAAAATTATATCAAATTTGGTTAGTTAGCTATAAATATTTATCATCCATAACAATAGTAATTTTATTATATTAATATGTAGTCACAATAATAAAATACATGTGCAGCAAATAAAAAATCTCAACGTCTGAAACTTCACATGGGAAGAAATTTGGTAAGATGCAAAGTTAGTGCACAAAAACATTTTATGGTAAAATATTTTAACGTTTTAGCAACAATAAAATTAATTAAGTTGCAGCAAGATATGCTAAAGAAATTTAAAGACTTGTAATTCCAGTAAGTTAACAATAAAGTAATTTAAATTACCTTGCAGCAATGTCACAATTATATCAAATTCCTTAGATTCACATGAATTTTACAATGCTTATAATTGTTCGAACAAGAACTAAAATTTGGGGTTAAATTAAATTTAATTAAGTCCACTTCTTCTACACAAATATCCAATTATTATACGATAAAATAAATTAATTAAGAAGAATAACAAATATTGAATTGGGCGAATTTTGGACAGACATGGGTCTGCAATTTGAAAAGAGCAAAAAGACATATCTCAAGCCTAGGTGCAAGTAAAGTTGTGGATTATAGTGGATTACTCCTATATAATTATTGTTTTTAGTGTTAATTATTATATCATCTGTTTAGAAAATCAACATAAGAATAATGAATACTGGTCTGCGTGATAATAAGCTGCCGTATTTGCTTTATCTAAACTTACGAGAGAAGCTTTAGTGGCTAAAATGATGGGCAAGATGTGGCTTATTTACAACCCTGAAAATTTCAATCATTTTATCATCAAAATGAGAAAGCCAATCTAGTCAAAAATCATAATCAATGCCATTGTGCATTTCATGCTCACTTGAAAGACCCACTTCACTATTTACCTTATTCATTCCACTATCAATTTTAATTAATTAATTCTTTTGAGATAATTAATTGATCTTACCTTAATATGCGTGAAAGAGCAAAATAGTGAAAGTTAACTAGAGATTGATAAAGTATAATGTACGTCTCTAAAGGTTCGACCGTTTACGTATTTTTTTATTATATTGCTTATATTTTTATTTATATAAGATTTCTATTTTAATATTTAAGATTTTTGGGATTTTTGTTTTAATTTAACGGATGAATATTTTTTTATAATATACTTTTTAAGATATATGTGCTAATTTTTTTTAATAATTAATTGATTGAATTTATTGATTAATCGATTGTTAAAAATTAAATTCGAATATTAAATTTAAAAAGTTAATATTAATAAACTGACTGTAATATATATGCACGCACCTACGTATGCCCTGACAACCGATTAATTAGTCAACAATTTGTCAATTATTTTCTTACTAAAACAGTAAAACTCAAACTCTAAGGCCAATAGCAAGCGAGCAAGACAAAACACCACTTGAGGACAAAATGACCAATTGAATAACAGCAAAGCTGCCACGTCAGATTGTACGGAATGGAGCTTCAGGTGGACACTTGATGGACACAACATATTAATAATTTAATATTATCCATCAAGCAAAAAGTTCTATTTTTCTTTTTTTTTTTTCCATAAATTTTATATTCCATTAGCGACATCTTGTTGTTTAGTATCCCGCTAGAGATATTCGTTAGGAAAATTTTTATTTTCTTGTGAACTAGGCAAATGGTACATTATATGTTGAGTATTTAATATAATAATATTGATTTATTCTTTATAAATTAATTTTTGAAGTTAAATCCCAATATCTACTATATATAATTGTTACATTAAAAACGAAAAATAATTGTTTATAGGGTTAATAGTATGAGATTGATTGTGAAGACTTTGTGTAATTTGCGAGCAAGCTATTGCAATGGTGTATGATTAAATATTTTTATTGAATTTAAATAATAATTTTTATTTTTTTTCAACAAGATAAGTCTTTTATTAAATGAAATTATATTTTCAATTAAGAAATTTCGTCATACTAAAGGAAGAAATGATAACAAAGGAAAAAAAATTTAATTAAATTTATAAAATTACTCATAAATTAAATTAAAAATACGTTAACGCGTAAAAAAGTCATATTTGCATTACATTCTAAACGACTTTTTCTTACATCACAACATGCCATTGGCTTATTACATGACCAATCTCAACAATAATAGATGTAACCAAGTTAATTAACGTATTAATGGATACCTAAACCAGTATAAAGTCACATTGAAAAGAGAATATGCCATTGATGAAAGTAAGCCTATAACAGAATGACTCCTCTGATGATTCATTCTAATGGTATAAAGATGATTATTTCGATTTTAACGTATGTAAAAAGGTGGTGCCATGTGTTGTAAGGTAATTAATATATAAATATTAATGCACACCTACTATTTACGACTATTATTTTTATTTAAAGGCAACACCTAATAAGGAGAAAAGAAAGAAAGAAGGAAAGAAAAGGAATTAAAAAATATCGGGGGGATGGAGGGCCATGGCCTCGCCTTTGCACCTAAAAATTCGTCTATAGATCAGGTTTACCAAGTCAACTCTAATAATTTCTCACTTGGTTTAATTAATAATCACATCGGTTAATTAAAGTTTTCTTTCTTTTTTTTTTCCAAGAGAATTATTCTATGCAGCACTACCATAGAGTGAGAAGTTTAATTACAAGGAAACATGATATTTAAGTATAATTCTGAATATCATTAAAAAGAATTAAATTAGTAATAAGGAACATTTTATTAGGTTCATATACTATTTTTTCAGATATAATATCAGAAAAAAGCGAACTTTATTCTAAGTGGATAATATACATTTCTAGCTCAGGAAGCCATGATTGTTTAAGTAGTAATAAGGAACATTTTACATTTACAAATTACAATCAATTAATTAAAGTAGGATAAATATTTCCATTATCTTATAATCAAATACATGTGAAAAATTTATACCGAAAAATTTATGCGAATGGTTCAATCCGATAATGGAATAATTAGTAAGAAAAAGAATGTTTGAAAATTAAGTTGAGTCAACAAAAATAAAAGATAAAAGCAGGTAAAAAGGCAGTGATTACGGAGGTGAAAGATAAGAAATATAAAGTGGTGAGGAAAATAGAATAATATCTCTTTAGACCGACGTAGAATATTATGGCGAGCAATACATTAATACGCTCTATAATGTGTAGATACAGTTGAATCAGAAAATAAAGAAAAAATATTTTCTAATCTAATGATATGTGTATTGGATGGGCACCAGGGCATGCCGGTAATAATAATAACATATTAAAATCAAAGAAAAAAATAATAGAAATATGATTAAATTACAAATTAAGATATAATTACTTATACTTTAGCATAAAATTTAGATATGATTAAAAATTTAAATTTAAAAAAATGTTACTAAATAATTAATTTTTTAATTTTAAATATGATATCTAATCTTTATACAATCAAAATTAAATTTATCATTTTACTAAATATCGTAGTACATAATAAATAAAATAAATAAAAAAGACATATTAATTTTTTTCTCAAATTTTTAATAAAATATTTAAAATAAAATAAAAAATAACTAATTAAAATAATACCGACGGAGAAGTGAAAAAGCAAATGTCAGTAGTGCAAGTGGTGGGAGTTGGGACTGCTCATTTCCAGCTCCGAGTTTAAAGTTTAAACCTCTCTTTGGTCAGCCCAAAGTTCCTTTTTTCTTTTTTTTTTTTAATAATCATTATATTATTTTTTAAGAATCCATAAATTAATATAAACAGATAAAAATATATTCAAACGACAGCTTCAAGTGCTCAAGGGAGGAAGGAAATGGTAATAGTCTAATTAATTCATTTAATGCCTTCGTTATTCATTAATTAAACATATTAGTGATAAATTGCCATGGAATATATATATATATATATATATATATCATAATTATGTTTATAATTTCAGAACATATATAAGTGAATAACTTCAGGTGTCTATGAAGTTTAATTCAGGCATTCAAAGCAAGCTTTTTCAAATTAAACAAGAACAATAATTTTTTATTTTCTCTTTAGATGTACTCTGATTTTTAATATGTTCATCAATAATTTAAAAATCGATGTGCATAAATAATAGTAAGATATAGAAACTTGATTTAAGATTAAAATTAAGGTAGTGGTTGAACAGAATTTGCCTCTTGGTCAGGTGTTGCCATGTGATAACTGAAAGTTGAAACATAAAACCATTTGGATTATGTGTCACATGTCATCATAAATAATTCATTTAGACTTTTTTTTTTCTTTTAATGCAATTTATTAAGTCCAATATTTAATCTTTTGAAGAAATTTATTTATTTTTTTTATAAGAATATGATATTCAGAAATTAACTAATCTAATTAGTTTTTATTTTCCTCGGACAGATTTATAAAAATATTTTATATTCAAAATTTAAAATCGTTATTTTTAATTAAAAGAATTTTTTCTTTTTATCTTCTATCACATTTTGTTGGGTAGAATTGGGATTTTAAAATTTCTTAACATCACTTTCTTTTGTTTCTTACCAATAAACTTTGCAAGTTATGTGACACATAGAGATGGACCCAAGATGAAGGAATGGGTCCAAATATTAAAAATTTAAGAGACTAAATTATATGAAAAAAAAGTTCAAGGATCAAATTGTAGTTTTATAAAGAAAATTTTGAAAAGAAAAATATGCCGGAACAAGGCTCCTCCCATTACATGGAGTACCCTCTATGGTGCCACACTATTTTATTGAATTATGATAATTAATAAAAACTATTCCATCCATTCGCACACGTTTCTTTTTTATTTATCTTAAATCATTAATTTATTTCCTTTTTACAATACATTTTCTTAATTTTCTAAATTACACTTGTTTAATATTCATTTATAAATAAATATTATTTTATAACTTTTTCATGTTTCACTAATAAATACTCCCTCCGTTTTTTTATCTATCATTTTTATTATTTTCATTAAAGTTAAAAAATCATAAATATACTTAAATTTAATATTAAATTACGTAATTAAGAATAATTTATCAAATTTAATTGGTTATAATTTTATTGAAAAAAATAAATTGAAAAAGCAAATTAAATTATATTAAAAATTTAAAAGTAATAAATAAATTTAATTTGAATTTTACTCAAAAATATCACATAAAAGAAAACGAAGGAAGTATAAGGATAAATTGTACAATTTCAAAAAAAATTAATTGCATTTTTTAACATAGTATGTGAAATTGAAAGTGCATATATTAATATGGGACGAAGGCAGTATAATTTATAAAAGAAAATAAGAAATAACATGAGGGCGCAGAGTAGATACAAAGTGTGCGAGCGCATTGTATATTTACTCAAAATAAAAACTAGGGTTTTGGGAGGATGGCGATGTGTAACTGCGGCAGAACATTGAGCAGTACTATACAGCTAAGCATCGACCAATCAAATAAAAACACATAATCATACAAAAAATACACACACAGAGAAAAGTATAAAATAACAAATTAATTATAGAAAAAAAAAAAAGATGACCATAAATATATTAATAATTTGTGTGTACATATACCCCTCCACCAATTGCTCTACTGTTGCTATCCATATCTGGGTTCCCTCATCACGCCCCACAACACTCCCTTTCGTCTCTTTTTAATTTCCGCATCTTCTTGCTCAAGAATCTTAATTTCTAATCTGCTTCAAGAAATGAAACTTTTTATTTCCGATTTTCTTGAATCTTTTTGATTTATAGCTTCGGATTTTCGCCTGAAATCCTACATATGAAACGTTCTACTGGATTGACAGTTTGTCTGATTTTTATTATAAAATATAAATATCATATATTTTGTGTCTCTGTCTGATTTTTATCATGGATTATTCTAATACCCAAGATTCAACAACAAGAATTTTATTTTGTTGTTTTTTGTTGAGCTCTGAAGGTTGAGTTTTGAACTGAGGATGGTGGGTACTTCTGGCTCACCCTCTTTCACGTAATCAATTTTGATTTTAACCAGTTGTAACTGGCCACGTCAGATTGTGCTCGTGGCCCTGTTGCTATCTGGGTTCTGTTTTTTTTTTTCTTTTTAATAAATGTCCAAAATTTCCTCATCTTAATTAGCTTCTAAATCCCTATATTATATATATAACATAGATAGATAGATAGATAGATAGATAGATAGATAGATAGATAGAGATATAATCATATGCATAGAAAACAGAAAGCAAAGCAAAAGGCTTTCATTCTTTTTAATGTGCATGGATAGATTAACACAGTCGTTGATTGCGGGTGTAGCATCATCAAGATTCACATGCAAATCTACGGTGGTGATTCAAAATTTCTTCATCTTCTCCTCCTCCTCCTCCTCCTCCTCCTCCTCCTCCTCTCTCTCTCTCTCTCTCTATTTTCTCTCTCTAAATAAGCCATAGTTCTTTGGAAGTGAGAATCTTGATGATGCTGCATCAGCAAAAAACCACTATTTCTCTCTCGCTGTTGCTGTCAGGTGGTGGGTATGTATAGGTTTTTTCATATACTTTATGGTTTTTTTCAGACAAGTTTTAAGGATCTTGTTTTTGGTTATTTAAGGGTGTCTTTTTTTTCTCTCTCCTTCAGATCCATGAATCTATTTCTTTTCTTGCAGATTTGATAGCACTGAGTTCATATATAACTAATAACTCAACTAACAGAAGAAAAAGGTACGAATCAATATGATTTTTTCTTTCCCTATTTTTGCTATATTTTATGGTATTCTGCTTTAGATCCATTCAGGGACTCCATAAAAAGATCTTGTTTCTTGGTAATTTGTTAATTTCTGGGTTTTTCATGACCAGAAAATGCCAAGCAATTAACAAGAATCTTTCATCTATTAAGGATCTTTTTTTTTTTTTCTTGATGATTAGGTTGAAGAAACATTCTTGGAGAAAAGCCACTTATGTGTTGCGTTGAGATACTATTTTTGGCACAAGTTAAGAAAAAGGTAAGAATAAAAAATATAGAATGTTTATCCGATTTCTTTTTTATTTTGTTTTTTGCTATATGAAGATGAGATTTTTGATGAAGATGATATCAGGTGTTGGATTTTGGACTTGGATTTCTTCACATCTTAAAATCTTTGTCCTGACTGAAAAATATATTCAATTATTTTAATTAGTACACATTCTTTAACTCCTTTATTATGTGTGTGTGAAATTTATAGATCATTGAAAAATGAAATTATAAATAAAAATAATTTAATTTTTTTTTAAACTCATGGTGGGAGCATGACACACTGTCTCTGCCATTTTCGCGTTGTTGGCTTTAGCATTCAATCACCTATCAATCCTGTTTGTGGACCAACTATATTGCAGTTGCAAGTTGTAATCTCTCTTTCTCTTCTCTCTGTACCAAAATAACATCCACCTATTCCAATAATAGTCGTAACATTAGATGTTTCTTTTTATTTTTTCAGAAAAAAAAAGAGAAAATTTTCATACTTGTGACAGTGATAATTCTGTCATTTCTATTGTATATTTTGGAAATTTGTGTGCCTCTATCACTATCCAAATCTTGGTTCATATATTCTGTAGTTCACTCTCATAAGGGTCGTCCTATCCATTAATTTCTAAATTCGATTAGTGAAAATTAATTAATTAGATCAACCCATTAATTCTGCTTTAATTATTCTTAATTTTCTCTCCTGCTCGAATGATGTCATTTCGAAGTCGAGGTTTCTCCTATTTGATGATCGATTTTGTCAAGTTGTATAATCAAATGGAAATTGGAAGTCAAGGTTTTTCTTGTTGTTTGATGACTTGAAACTATATAATTAATTTTTAGTTTTTACAGTAAAATATATTTTATATTTACATTAATTTAAATGGAGAGCTTTCACGGATCGTAAAAGGAGTAATATTTTGATTTTGATCAATACATTTTCCAAAATAAAAACAGTCAATTTTTGTGTGTATATATATATATATAGAGAGAGAGAGAGAGAGAGAGACACACACACACACACATACAAAGAATATATTGTATTACTTGAAAAATCCTGCTCTCTGTTATCCTAGTATTGCTCTAACATATCCGGTGAAGTTGTTATGCTTTAGTATGTAAATATACATGGATCTATATATATATTTTCTACTGATTTTGTTAGACTTTACTTGTCATGCTTCATTAAGTATTTTCTTAAATATTCAGTATTGGCTAGTTATAATAAAAATGAAGCGATCTTTATAATTGTGTTGAGAAATATCTAAACACGTGAATTATTCTTATATACAAACACTTACACAGAAAATCAATAACTATAACCAAACCGTATTCTCTCTTTTATGCATATAGGTATGATACATACATGTAGAATTATTTGGCATTGTGTAACTGAAAAGTGAAGACACTATCATTGTGCTCTTCCTAGTTAATATTTATTAGTTTTCTCTCCTGTTATAATTTCTGCCAAAAATTATATACTTTTATTTTCTAATTTTAATTTTTACAGTTTCTGTTTAAAACGCTTATATGAAGACATTGCTGGTCATTACTAGACTCTTTTTTTTTTCCTTTTATTAATTTCTATAGCCTGTCTTGTTGTATTGTGATTAAATTAACATTTACCCTATAATTGTTCCTGTGTTTTTGGCCCTTTTTCTGTGAGTTTACATAGAATAAATAGTTAGTTCCTAAATGCTCACTGGCCTCTAATTAATTTGTTTGTTGGGATCAAATTCTGCTAGTTTTGAACCATTATTAGCAAAGCTTTTTAAGCTTATGTTGAATAAAAATTGTTTTGATGGAAAATCATTATTCACTAGCAAGCTGCTAAATTTGGTTTTCTGTATGTTTTTGGTTTTGATGCCTATGTAAGTGTATTAACGTTGTGATTTTATATTTTTATGATCTGATAAAAGCTTTGTGCATATATTTGCAGGAAGAACGAAGAAAAAAAGTTTCCTTAAACATCAATGAGTTTTAGTTTACTGGTATTAACATTACCTGCATAATTACCCCTAATGTATAAAAGATCTCGAGTTTGAATTCTTGATATAAAGTAGATTTAACTACTTAAAATAGTACCTTAATCTTTTTGTGAACATGTCCAATGCGATATAAATTAATCAGACGGATTTGAATACTGTATAATTATACCAAATATATTGCATCTTCAAGTCCCTTTTAGGGCCCTATAAAAGAAACATATAATAGAGATTTAAGGACAAGTGGAAAGCAACAAGAAAGAACCACTTTAAAGATAAGTGTAATCAATCTCAATTTAAAGTAGTTGAGTTGAATATGATGTGTCTAATTTTTTTAGTTTCATCATAATCTTTCATCGTATTGCTATCTAGTTTAATTTAGTTTCATAGAGTTTAAGAAAATAATAATAATAATAATAATAATAATAATAATAATAATAATAATAATAATAATAATAATAATAATAATAATAATAATAATAATAAAAAAAAATTGCACATCTTTGCTTTTAGGCAGCTTTTTATTTTTTTGGTTAAAAGTAGAAGAAAGTGTGGTAAAATCAAAGATCAAAATCAATTTTTATGATATTTTCAGGATATTGTACAGGGTTTTTTCTTTTTCATTAAATGGACATAATGTATCTAACTAATATTTTCAGAATAATGCATATTTTATTTTATTTTTTCAATATGAAAGTAATAAATATGTGATATTATAACATCGTCGGAATAATTAACTTGGATCAAATGACTCAAAATCGGTAAACTAGCTTTGCTTAAAAAAAAAAAAAAAAGGAAAAGAAGAAGAAGAATTGCCTTTGATCATGAAAAATAATTTTCAAGCCAAGGAAATCGATTATTGTTTAATTAGGCTTAAAGCAAAGATTATCAACTGAAGGGAAATTCTTCTTCTCCTCCTTCCTTGATTTCAGAAACTCAGAATACACTAAGCCCAATGAAATTATATCGAAATATTTTTTTTTGAATTATTGGAGACATTTAAAATTATCCGATATTTAAAATTCATTTGATTAATGTGAATTTACATTAATTTACATCGAATATATTTAGATGAATTAATTTATCTTAAATATTTAAAAATATTTGAGGTAAGACATGTGTACAAAGAGGCTAATTTTGTAATCGATTTGGTATCTCATTTGGCTACAGACTCTTTCCTTGGAGTGCAAGTTCTTCATGATTCCCCAGAAGGTGTTGTGTTACTTATTTCGGTTTGTAGTTTTTTCCACCTTTATGTATGGAAAAATATAGACTAATGCCATTCTATTTCGCTCGTTAAATTTAAGATATTAATTTTGACAATTAATATAAACAATAACGATAAACTATTGTATCATAAGAATTAAATTGTATTTAGGATCACAACATTTAGTGATTACTACTCTAATATTTAGCTTGGTAATTAAGTAATTAACAATTTCAATTCAATTTTTCCTTAAAAAAGCCAAAGAAGCAAACAAATTCAATTCAATTCATGAATTAATATATATACGTGGAAGTTTCTTTTCCTTACAGAAAAAGTGACTGAAAGGAACAGGTAATAAAATAGAATCCAAATCGCAGGGTACAAAAGATCCTTTGGCATGAACATTTACAATCTTCAGTACCAAATGAATAAATTTCAAAGAGAAACAATTAAAAGGGAAGCAGGAAAAGTAAAAGGTGGTCCAAAATGTCCTTCAACTGGTCCTATTATAAATAAGAATACGATGGCTGCCATTGGGCATTCACGTGGCAAACATGCAACTCAAGGACCCATCTTGGATCCCATGCATGAGATGAGACTTTTCTTGTACTCCTAAACTTTATAATTTTATGAGGAAATGGGACATGTCATTATTTCCTGTTTAATTTTGAATTATTTATATTTTCTATAAAAAGTTTTCTAATCTAAACTCTTTTAGAACTTTAAATTTTTAAGATTGTTTTACCTCAAAAATAGAATCTCAAATATGATTCAAAAGATGGGTATCGTTGTAAATCACTGCGTGCAAGAAGCCGAAGGAACTAAATAACAATGTGAACAACGAGATTCAAGGCTATACAGTAAGCCCCAAATTTAGATGGCGTTGCGATACGAAATCAATCACTCGGAGCAACAATGGAGAAAGAAAGAATGGATAGAATTAACCACATCGAAAGAAAATAGCTAAAAGATAGTTAAATATATATAAGGCTTAATACATAACTAGTCCCTTGAAATTGTACACTTTTGTCATTCCGCTCCCTAAACTTAAATATTTTCCAATTAGCCACTTATATTTGATTTTTTTAATAACATTAAATGCCTCATGCTGACGAGGCGTCCTATATGGCATAAATATAGCTGATGTGGACTTTGAGAGTGGGTAACACACGTTATAGGAGCGTGAAGGCAGCAAGTTCTTTAGAAAATTCCTCAACCGAGAATTTAAAGATTCTAAATTTAATCTCCAAAGCTGCCTCTCCGACTTGTTCTTGAAACATTTTCCATTCATCAATCCAAAATTTTTTCAGCTCAATTGAGTATTAGACAAAAATTAGCTAATTAGACAAAAGTCAGGTCCAGAAAATCGACTTCTTGTTGGGATTTTTCTTGTTCTCGTATTCTCGTTCTTGTTCTTCACCTTGCAACTGGATCTAAATATCATTTTGTCAATTATAAAATTAGTAATTTTTCAGGATTCTTGAACAATTTCACGGCCAATATATATATATATTACAAATCTAAGAACTTGAACATCAGCTGAGATATCTACTTGTCTAGATCGCTAATTGAATTTGTGGATGGCAAATTCATATCCATGTCGAATAACCCTGAAATTGAATAAGAAGACTCAGAGATAGAGAGAGAGACAGGGGAAGTGAACGGTGTGAGAGAGAAAGGGTTGTAAAGAGACAGAGGAGAGACACAGAAGAAAGAGAGGAGAGACACAGTAATCAATTCAATTCCTACACTACCGTCACATACATCTAGCATCAAACACACAATAATCAATTCAATTAATAACCAAACAAAAATCAAAAAAAAAAAAAAAACAAAAGCGAAAATGGAAAAAAAAAAAACCTAAATTCCAATGGCGGAGATGAAAGTCGCCAGCAAGGGAGAGCTGCAAGTAGGTGCACTACAAAAAACTGCCAATTAGCGACGGAATTAATAAACAGTCGCTAATTATTGGAGGGAAGTATGCTCGCCATGTTTTGCAACAAACTTAGCGACGAAATCTCCGTCGCTAAATTTTATAATTTTTATTCACGAAATTGGTTCCAGAAAATTTAGCGACGAATATTTTAGTCGCTAATTTTGGAGGGAAAATATAGCGCCTTTTTGCGACAATTTAGCGACGGAAAATGTCGCTAATAGTAATTTGTTAGAGTAACACAATTAGCGACGTAAATATTTAGTGGCTTATCCGTCGCAAATAAATTAAAAAATAATTTTTTTAATTTCACTCACATGATTTATGTATAGTTTTAAGTAATTTTAATATAGAACATATGAAATGAATATTTTATTTTGTAACATTAAATTATAAATTATTTTATAAGTTGATAATAACTTTTTATCAATTATACCAAAATTTAAAGTTATTTATTTAAAAAATTTACATTTTTAATAATAATAATAAACTAATTGTTACGATTATTATATATTTACGTGTTCAAGATTAATAAAAATAAATATTTATAAAATAATAATATAAAATTTATTATTTCATTTAAAATAATAATAATAAATTTGTAATTAATTTTTATTTTATAAAATTTAAATCAAATATTAAATTATTAGGAATTATATTGATTTCTTTATCAATTATCCCCAAATATTAAATTATTAGGAACTATATTGATTTCTTTATCAATTATCCCCAAATATAAACTTATTTATTTAAAAAATTACTTTTTAATAATAATAATAATAAAGTAATTGTTATAATTATTATATAGTCATATTATGAAAAATAATAAATATAAATATTTATACAATAATAATAATAATATAAAATTTATTATTTCATTTAAAATGATTATGAAAAATTTATAATTTACTTTTATTTTGTTAAAAATTTTTAGCAAATTTTAAATTATTAAAAAATTTTAGTTATATATATTTATAAAATTATCCTTGAATACATGGATAAAATGATGAAATTTGGTAGGGGCATTTTAGTAATTTCAGAAATTTTTCCTACATATAAAAAATATTTTCTCTCCCCTCACCTCTTTATCGTTTCAATTTAATGCGTATATGATTTTAAGCTTAATTTAGTATTTAATCGAATAAGAATTAATTAATTGAATTAAATTCAGTTTTTAATAATTGAAATGTCTAGTTCTATAATTAAATTATTTTTATTCAAACTTATTTGTAATGTCCCAAAAATTTGAAATCGTGCGAGAACACTTTTAATACTGGTATACAATATTTTAATACTGATTCTAGGATTGATTTGTTTGCATGATTTCAAAATTTTAAAGTGATAATTTGAATTTAAAGCAAAAATTTAAGAACTCATGACAAAGGATTAAAAATAAATACATGTATAATAATTAAAATAATAATAATAAGTTTTAAGTTTCTTATTGGATAATAATAATAATAATAATAATAATAATAATAATAATAATAATAATAATAATAATAATAATAATAATAATAATAATTTAAGAAGACCTTTAGATTCTAGAGGCTTGGAGTGAGATATTTATTGGATATAAAAAAAGAAGATGAAAAATATGAAAATTTTGGGACCAAGAAAATTTGTGTGGCCGCAAAATTTTATAAAAGAAAGTAACCTTAAAAAAAATAAAAGAAAAGAACCGAAAATGGACCTAAATTGAGAGAGAGTGGAGCAAAAATGTGAGGGAAAGGAGATTGCAAGCAATGGAACTATGATTTTATTAACTGTCATTTTAATGAAAGAGATCAACATGGTCTGAAACTGGGGATAAAACTACCGTTGATGTACAAATTTACCCCTTAAGTGTATTTATGATAAAACTACCATTCCTATTATGTGTTTTTTTTCAAATTTGTCACTAAAAATAATGAGACTCAAAATAAGTAAATAAAAAAATACATAAAAAGTTGATTGAAGCCATATGAATTTACCACATGTACATTATAAATTGACATTTTCGTATAATTTTAACAAAAAAATGGTTAAAATTTATGATGTTAAACTTATCAAAATAATCGGACTATGATATTAAACTTAAAAAAATAACCAGACTTTAGATAAGGAAATAAAAACTGTCTAATGATAAGAAATTTAAATTTTTTTTAGAGTTAAAATATGATATCAATTTACAGTTCACATGTGATAAGTTTAAATCGCTTCAATTAATCTATCATGTGTGTTTCTATTGGCTTACTTGCAGTTTTATTAATTTTAGTAGTGAATTGGAGCTAATTATATTATTATTATTATTATTGAAGCAATATAATAAGGCGGAGTGTTGTTAGGTAGAATAATATATGTAACAGATGGATTAGTTGATTAAATAAATCCTTGAGCCCCACAAACCAACATTAGTAACGACAAAGAATATATATCAGGTTGAAGGGTAGTTTTAGCCCTGAAGTCCATGCACCACGTGGTGAATCGAGTTGAAATTGAAAGTCGCCAAAAATTGGCAGAATGCCCTCGAAACCAATTCACATTAGTGGGACAGGGGATAGTGAAATTTCGTGTGGAGGAGTGAAATCCAGAGATTGACGAAGGAACGTCCAAAGCGAAGGTAGCTCTTTGGGTCCCTACCAACACTGGGGAGCGAACGATGAGTGTTCACCCTTGGTCACCGATGCGGTCGTCGAGAAGCAGATGACCTTCGTCATTGTTGGAGACTGTGATTCCCTGCAACCACATGTGTTGGAACATAGTGCTGCCGAGAGAACACACTCTGGGAAGGGGGAAAAGATAGAGAGAGGGGGAGGGGAAAAGGAAGGAAGAGAGTGTGAAAAAGACTAAAATGCCACGTGGCGCTATTTGATTAGTTAAAAAGTGATATATCAACCACATCATCTGCATGCAATGCACGCACTCATAAGATTTACACCAAGCATTTAATTCATTTAAAATAAATAATTATAAGTGTCAAAATGGTAAAATTTTAACTTTAAAGGCCGAGATGACAAATCTGTGCAAATACAGGTGGCTATGTATGTATTAAGCCTATATATAATACTCTTTGTGTTTTATTCAACTGACAATTTTGGACTTTTCATACAAACCAATGAAATCATTAATTGGTATCTATTCTATAAAATTCTCATCTAATTTACTAAAATATCATTTTATGAATTCTTTATAATTATATATTTTCAATTTATTTCTCTATTAAGTACCTCTTTTTTTAGTTTATGTATAGGGACAAAATAAAAAAAAATATGTAATTAATATTTTTTTAAATTCAAAAATTATAAAGTTGCACTTAACATATCGGATCAACCATAGAAATAAAGCATAATTGTGTATGTGATGTGTTAGGTCATAAATGAATAAATATTCAAATAGGTTGGGTGGGTTTAAGTCAACCAATAAGTTTAATACAAATTATTATAAAATTTTTAATTAATTAATTAATGGATCCAATGATAATAATATTCAATTGAAAATATAATATAAATAATAAGTTGATATAATAATTTGCATTAATAAAAAAGTTGCATATAATATTAATAAGTTGATATAATATTAATAAAAAATTTTATAATAATTTGCATTAAACCTGGCATCTATTGTTATAATTATGAGCCACTCGAGTAACAGGATGTCGTATCAAGAACATATCTTAGAAAATTAACATTCTGAAAAAACTATTACATGTTATTCATTCGAATGGTATAATACTTTTGTTGCTTAAATTACACATGGTGCAGACGATTTCCATTCGCAGTGTTCCATTAGGATTTTGAAAATCCAATGAATTGATGAATGCACATGCGATATGCGTAAAGATGGAGGCCATGTGCAAGTTACAATCATATATGCAAGAAAATGCAATGCAACAATGGTTGATTTGTCTCTTTGTGCATAGCGTTCTCGCCAAATACAAAGCTTCCAATTCAAAGCCACAAACATCATTTTCCATTCAATAAGTTCTAATAGGAATTGACCTATTGGATTGGAGAATAAAATTGATCAATTTTGGATTGGCCTAGGCACTTGAATATTTTCTAAAAGTTCGGGACTATTTATTGTTATTGCTTCTATGAACATAGTAGTCAAATAATTCCATCGTGTTACATAGGGCAAATATTGTATAATTGTTCAATTTTTCGCAATTTGTTTCATTCCTCTTTGTAAATAACCTAGTGTTGGTTCACAATCAATAATATCCTCACTATCTAGAGTAACGATGAGTCAAAGAACACCATGCATTGATGGGTGGTGGGGACCCATATTGACTATCATAAGGTCTTTTTGTGTAACTGGTACATTCATAGGGGTTTCCTCGATCCATTCTTTCATTCCACGAATTATTGAAAAAAAAAAGAAGTTAGGGTATTTGTTTGGATTGGGTTGAGTTGGAGAATAAAATGAGTTTATTTTAAGTTGACCTAGTGGGTATTTATTTGAATTGAATTGAGTTTGGATCATTTTTATTGAGTGGGTTTGGATGAAATTTTGGATTTCGATTAATTTTATCAGGCCTAGTCGTAGAGTTGAAAAAACCATTGGGCTCCGTAGCTTGGAAATGATGGCTCAATTAAGAAATCGATCTAGGGGTTTTTTCATAAATACCTAAAGAAGCTATATATATATCATATTTGCACCCTCATATTTCTCAACTTTCTTAAATACCATTTTTAAAATTTTTTTTTCACCATTGCTATTTTTTACACTTCAACTTTCAAAAATGCCCCACTTTTTTTCTTTCAACAGTAAGAAAAAAGTAGCCTGTTTGGTCGTGGTGCTTCATTCACTAGTATTGCTCTACTTCGATTATATTTTTTTCCATTTTTATAAAGTATTGCATGTATACTTCTTCCATGACCAACGAGAAGCTCACACACTACAATCTCATCCCTAACCTTGCACTTTGACCAGCAATTCGCGATTGGATGTAAGAGCTATAACACCCTAATAGGAACAATCTTTTCCGATGCAAAGTTTAGCGGTAAACGGTAAATTTTTTTTCAAACTTTAATTACTGTCAAACAATTTTGATAC
Source organism: Excoecaria agallocha (assembly GCA_037975025.1). NCBI lineage: Eukaryota > Viridiplantae > Streptophyta > Magnoliopsida > Malpighiales > Euphorbiaceae > Excoecaria > Excoecaria agallocha. The sequence continues at coordinate 57,850,528 of CM075812.1, read as the reverse complement.
AATCTATATTACTATTCAATTTACGAAATTTCAGCAGCATAACAGTTAAAACTCATTAGCCTCTTTATTCCCACAACCTCTTAGAGGCACAACAATCATATCGGATAACAATATACAGAAATAACAATATTTACAATTTTATAAATGCTAACCCAAACCATATCAATTCTTTACCTTTGTTATTTAAGTATATACATACCAAACATATAAAATAATTATAACTAACTCTTCGTCTTCTTCAATCACTACTTCTTTATGTACCAACTTTCGCAACACTTCAGAACCTACACGTAGTAAACACTACGTGTTGAGCACTAATCATGCTCAGTGGTGACTACTAATCCTAAAATTTTTCAATTTAAAACATAATTACATACATTATATAAACTTTTAATTTTATTTATTAGAATTTTGCTTTTAATTTCTTTGACACTATTATCATTATTTACCAATATTTTGGTTAACCTTTTTATTTTAATTCTTACTTTTCAATTTACATTACACTACTTTCATTGTAATTCGATTTCAAACTGACTTTTACTCTTACTTTTCTTGCTTTTACTTTTACTTAACTTTTATTCTATACTTTTAAATCGTTTGATACAGTCGTCTTTTCATTTAACGAGTTACATTGGTACTTGTTTCTTTAATGGTACTTTACCTAATTACTGTTCCATTTCTCGCTATTTATTCTCTTATTTCACTTTGACTTTTTGACTAGTTAACACATTACAATTACCAAGGCTTATAACTTTTAATATAAAATAATATAGTTATTTGGAATACTTTGCATATAGATCTTTATTTTTTCTTTTTTTACAAATGGACCATTTCATGCACTTAGTTCAGAATTATTGTCCTTTTTTATTTTAACTGAACAATTGTTTATCTTTGATCATTGTATTTTTCAGTTAATTTATACTTTCAAAATTGCATTGCTTAATCATATTATTACACTTAAATACAAGATTATTATTTTTGACTTTAAATACATAATTAGCACTATTTTTCAAACTTTTTATTTTTATTATATATATATATATTTAATATTAATTGGTACACATATGGTAATTAACTCTCATGGATCTTTTCATAAATATTTTATTTTAATTCATTTTCTTTACAAAAATTTATTTTTCTTACACTAGATAAACTCTAATTGCCATATTATTTTTATAAAATATTTTCTTTTCATTTTTGCTTCTTTAATTATAAACATTTGGGAACAATTTCAGTTTTATCCTAAAGTTTTCACTTCATTCAATCAAGTCATTTTCATTTATAACATTTACATTCAATTACTTTTACACTTCTGATTTATTCTTTTCAATATGCCCCTAGTACAATATGATAAGACTCTCAAAAAAGATATGCAGGACATATACCCAAATATTCCACTAATAGAGAAATGACCTCCACGGGACCATTTTTTAAAAAGCAAATCACTAACACTTTCACTTTCAATTTAATACTGAAGCTACGGAGATTAGAGATCCTAACCATAGCAAAACAAGTCGCCATAACTTGCACCGCGGTATAGGGTATCCCTGTGGCTAGCCAACTATATGCTAAATAAGAATATCGTTACCTGGCTATTGCTAAGGGCAAAAATAGTCAGAAATTTTCAAAATGATTCTTTTTTTTTTAAACTTCCAATAATTTTAATTTCTTTTATTTTTCTTAAAATAATACATTTTGTCAATCGCACTCTTTTTAGTGCTTTTGACTATTCAATAACTGTCTTTTCGATTAATTTTTCTTTTCAACCATTTTTTCTTGAATTATTTTACAATAATTCAATCTAAACATTTAATATTTTTCGGACATATAACTTTTAAAAATTACTTTCTTTTAGCTGAATATTCTTTTAATACTTTTATATGCTTAGTGAATTAGATTGTTATAATTCACCATTTCTTCTTTTTCTTTATCACTTTATGAATTATTCCTTAATAATTCGATAATTGACTTTTTTAACAATCTTTCTTACTTTTTCAGTCAAGAAATTTAATTGTTCAAATATACCAACTTTTATTTGGTTAGTAAATTATTTTATAATAATTTACTCTTTTAATACCTTTTTATGGACTAATTTATTTTGATAAATTAGCCAATCATTTATTTTACAAATTTTTAACAATTATGAATTATATTAATATAATTCATTATTGTATTTTTCAAAAATTCATCCATTAACTTTTTTTTATTTCTTTTATATGAGAGTAATTTAGTCTACTTTAAATTATTATCTTTTTTATTGTTTACTGAAATAATTTAATATTTTTAATTAAACATATTAAATATTTAATCTCAAAGATATTCAAATAATTCATATAAATTCCCCAAAAAAATTCATATGCATGTTATTTAATCATTTTTACTCATTTTATGAATTATTTCATAATAATTCATTATTCTCATTAGTTCTATAATTTAATAATTATTCTATATATTCTCATAATTCATATAAATTTCGCAAAAATTTATATGTGCATTATTTCACTATCATTATCATTTTTCACTTATTACATGAATTAATTTACATTAATTCATCAAATACCTTTTATACATACTCCAATATTCAATCTTAAAAATTCTTTAATAGGCTCTACAATTCATCTAAAATTTCATGGAAATTTTATTTTATGCCTATTATCATTTTAAGAAATAATTAGCAAAAATTTACTATTTTTATCAATTATGTCATTCAATAAATATTCTAAAAAAATATTCAAATATCTTCTAAAAATTCCATAAAAAAATTTATGGATATTTTATTTCATATTTCTCATCACATTAAAGCTTAATTCTATTCAATTTCATAATATACAAATTATTTCCTTTAGAGAGAGATTTCCGCCAACATAGGATTAATCTTTAAAAATTCATTTAAATTCTATTAAGCTATTTAACATACATATTTAGGGTCCAATTTCATAATTCTCAAATCAATTTTAAAATACAAGCATTTCATAAATTTTCTTAATTTAATTGAAGAAAAATTCAACAATTTTAAGGAAAATTAAAAGATTTCGTAGTCACTTACCTTAAAGATCGATTTTGCTTCAATTCGCTTGATAATGTGCTCGTCGGAGCGTCACCGGAGATGCACGGTCAAAGCCAAAATGAAGTTCATGCCATCCCAAGCTTGTCGGCGGTGGTCCCGCTCTCCAATACCTTCTCCATTCGTCGGGATCTAAGCCAAAAGATTCCGCCCCCACCGTGGTCGATCTCCTCGCTGCCGGCGAATGGGGAGGAACGGCGACCATCGGAGGAAATGTCTCGCCCTCAAAAGTCCAGCGGTACCCCCTACCTCACCTTCCATCGCCGGAGTTCACCGAAAAAATGCATAGAAGAAGAAGAAAAAAGAAATGGATCAGAGAGAGAAACTCACGATCTACCTGGAGCTACGACCAATTCGCGACAGATGGCGGTTACGATGGAGACCAGTAGTCAAAAAACCACCGACGACAGAGGTGACATCGGATGGTCACCAGCGCTGGCGATTTCCTTTCTTCTTGGACCCGTCGTTCCCTTCTTTGTTTCCTTTATTTGTTGTTTGTTTTGTTTTTTTTTATTCTTCTTTCTTTATTCATTTCATCACCTTCTTATTTTCTTTTACTTTTCTTTATACAAAATTGGTGGCCATCAATGAATTCCGAATTTCAAAGCCCCCACCTTTATATATATATATATATATATATATATATATATATAAAACTTTTGGATAATTAAATTATCCAAAATAATTTCCACTTGCCCTCATAAATTTCTTTTTTCTTTGAAAGCTTCATAATTCTTATCACATTAAAAATAGGTGGAACACAAATTTTTGACTCCGGACTCATCATGATCAATATTTTTCGATGATTCAATAAAATATTTTTAACTTTCGAATATCCTTTCGGGCCCGAAAAATACTATTTACTATCGAAAAATAATGTTCACGGCTAACCCGATGTTGAGATCATTACAAGAGCATTGAGAAAATTATCATTATCAGTTTCTCTTGTTGTTCGACATTGTTTATATATATGTATATCTACAACCAAAGAAAATGATGTTAATTTTTTTGATGTTATAGTTTGGCAAGAAGATTGAGAGAATATTGAAAGGGAATTATCGTAGACTTATAAGAAGGCTAAATTCGATGACATTAGTGAGAGAAGTAGCAATGGCAAGCTCACCATTGGAGCTGCTATATAGCTTTCTTTCTTTACTTCTTTTACACACTCCTCCCATGTCACTTCCCATTTCTTCTCTTCTTCACTACCTTTTGCTGTTACTGATCCACTTTCCATTACCATTTTAACTTCTTCACCATATATATCCCTCCTTTTTATAACTCCTAATATATAATAATGCAGACAATTGTAGATCCTAGATGTTGCTTTGAAAACAGTATCGTTAATTAAAACAAATTTGTAACTTTGTTAATTAAAATAGTATCGTTATTAGATATATATACATATATATTATAAAAACTTTATCTTATGCATAAAATACAAAATAAACATTTAGTCACTGAAGATTTATGCCTAGTTTCTTAGTCACATCTTCTTGGATCGTATGAATAGAAAATGCAATATATTTTCTTTTATGAAAAGAAAATACAGTATACTTATTTTGTCAAAAGAAAATATATTATATTTTTAGTAGGTTTTTATGTATAAAATACAGTGTTTATTTTGTAAAAATAAAATGCAGTATATATTCATTGGGTTTTATGAATAGAAAATACAGTGTATTTTCTTTTATGTAAAAAAAATAAAGTGTATTTTGCTTTGTCAAAAGAAAATACATTGTATTTTTATCATGTGCAGAAATCAATGAAGTCTAATACGTTTTATGAAAAAAAAATATAATGTATTTTATTTTGTCAAAAGAAAATACAATGTATTTTATTTTGTTAAAAGAAAATATAGTGTATTTTATTTTTTCAAAAAGAAAATACTTTTTATTTTTAGTAGGTTTTTGTGTATAAAATACAATGTAGTTATTGAATTTTATAAAAAGAAAATATAGTGTATTTTCTTTTATGAAAAGGAAATAAAATATATTTTCTTTTGTCAAAAGAAAAAATATTGTATTTTTATCATGTACATAAGTCAATAAAGTCTAATACATTTTATGAAAAGAAAATACGGTGTATTTTACCACATCAAGTAGAGTAGTTATTATTATTTGATTTATTACATTTGAATTTCCAATGAATATATTTGATTTTTTTTAGTTAAATGTTATAGTCACTGGTTTATAATTAGTTGCTGTTTGTGATGATATTGTTATCCCAATATATTTATAAGGGTGCTTATTTATTTGTTTTGGAAACCAACTATTCATTGTCATATGTCATCACGATAAGGTGAGAGACGCACAAAAGATTGAGGTCTTGAATCAAAATTCATATGCTGCTCAAAGAACTATAGTGGCTTTATAATTTGAATATTCAACTAATGTAAGTCTATAATTAAACATCTCTTTTACGATAAAGCTAACCGCTAATTAACTTTAGATGCAAACTAAGTAAAATATGCAGAACACTCTGCAGCTAAGCTGAATGTTAAGATTAATTGTTAAATAAATATGTGAACCTTGTTGGCAGTAGGAACTAACTCCAGCAAAGCCTTTATTCTCTCTACAATTCGCTTCCTGCGCAGCTGTATCTAGCAGAAGAAATAATGGAAAGCATATAGAAACAACCAGCAAAAAATGTTGAAAAGTTGCACTTTTGGTAGTGAAAAGGATGTCGGCAAGATTACGAGATTTAATCTGTAAGTACGAAAAAGTTAGAAGGATAGAATCAAAGTTTGATGTTGACCGGTGATCGGAAGTTGAGCGGTGGCTGTGGTTTCTGGTAGTGAAGCGGAGGCGAGAGAGAAGATAGGGAGAGTTAGAGGAGCGAGAAATAAGCAGCTTGAAATAAACTACAAAATAGAAAATATGCATCTAAAAAAGGGTATTTTTAAAAGTTAAAACTGTGAAAATATAAAAATGATGACTTGTAAAAATAATTGAGTATTTTTGAAAAAAAGAGTTAAAAATGTAGTAAATCTGTGATTTTCCCATCAGTCTAAGCATTGAATTCCCTTATTCATAAGAAAATACTTTCGGTCTAATGGATCCCTGACTTAGTGACTGATCCGACAGTCAAAGCGAGGCTATACTTTCCTCTTTGGGTTTGGCCCAGCTCATATGAGATTTGGGCTTGAACTTTCTTGGACTGGACTGTTGGATCCGTTATAAACAAGGAAAAATATCTATATAATTTAATTGATTGTTAAAACAAGATTAGACAAAGGTTATTAAGAAAATTGCTAAATAGCATTAAATAAAAATTAAATAAAATTTCTGAATAGTGATTTATTAGTCAAATTTCTTAACTTAAAATTATTAATTCATATATATATATATATATACATTCTTTTTCCTTTTCCGTTTAGCCGCAAGATGTATTTTCGGACTTATGACATTATAGTTGCATGGATTCGTCTGTTAAGCATTGAACTCAAACAATTTTGTGTGGCATTTTCGGGCTGAGTTTGATACTGTTAGGGTTAGGCCATTTAGGTTTGGGAATTTCACAAAAATACCCAAAAAAAAGGAGCTCCCCTCAAAAATACCCCCTTCCTTTTTTCCTTTTTAAAATTACCTTTTTTTAAATTTTCATTTTCCAAAATACCACTTTTTTAACATAATAAAAGTTTGATTTGAGGGTGGTTAATGGTTGGCAAATCAAAACAGTCACAGAAGAACATCTCTTCCATTACTGGAAACGCCACCGTCAATGTCTCCCTTCTCCAATTTCCCTTTCTTAATCTTCCGTTAACAGATTCTGCCTCTGTCTCCTCCCGCGACCTCATTCTTGTCTAGTTCAACCCAAACCCAAACCCTAACGCTCTACTCCTCTCCCACAATGTCGATCGTCCCTTCACGGGTAGGGTTTTACTTTTTTTTTTTTCTCAACTAAAGCCCTTTATAAATTTCTTAATGAATCGATGGATTTCTTGTGGGATGATATCTTTATTTTGTACTGGGGCGATTACTCCAATTTCCATTATTTTGTACTGCTGCATGCCTTAGTTTTCTGTTTTCTTTTAACTCTATTATGGATTCTGAGCCCTGAGGTTAGCGGTAGCCACCGTACTGTATCCTGCAAATAATAGACCCATAATTTTGTCAGCGATCTCAGCTTCCGGCATATGTTTTCCTGAAACATCAGTGGCCAAAATCATATGAGAAAGTATATCCATCATCGGAGCTCCGCTGGCTATAGCGGCCTTCTTTTCACCGATACTGCATCTTAGTTCCTTTCTTATTGCAGTTGCGGCTTTATTGGCCTTATAAAATATTGGGATTGTTGCTTGACATATATATAATGATTGGACTTCAAAATTCATTTTTATCTTTTTCCCATAGGATGAATCACTGAGGCCAGACCAAGAGCATGTGTCTGTGGAGTGAGAAATTAATCTGTTCAACTGTTCTCAATAAGGGTGGCCAGGTGCACTAAGCTTGTTCTTTCGTTAGCCTGGATCCCTTGCTGCTCAAGGAGGCTGTTTGATGGTTTTTATGACCTTCAGATCACAATGAAGAAACTTAATAGTTGCTCTAAACTCACCCTCAGCAGATCTTCTGCAATGCAACTGTCTTTTGCTTTTATGCAAGTAGTGGAACGTCTTCTGTTGAAATAATAATCACTAGTACACGATATGTGGTCCATATCACAGTTGGCCACATCTTTAATTAGTTCTTAAACTGATATGAGGTTGTAATGGAACAATTTGGTATGTAATGTTTTTTGAATTTTGCTCAAAAGCTTAAGCAATCTTGTGTGAATTTCCTTCTTCCAATTCTCTGGCTTTGGAGAATAAATATTACATACCATATACTACAAAGAATAAATAAATAAGTTTTTTCGAGGGGCCAAACTCCAAAGATAGTGACAAAATAATAAATATCATATTCGCTATAACTTTATTTGGAGAAATTCGATTAATCTAATTTCTAATTCACACTTTTATATTGACTTATGGTCAACAAAAAGAAATAAAAACATAATTCATTATGGAAGTTAGTATACTACATGGTATACCAGGTATACCATGACATACCATGTATACCAAACGAATGGTATACCATTGGTATATCGGATGAACCATGTGTTATATCATGTATAACAGGTGGTATACCATGATATACCAAGTATACCATTGGTATACTGGATCTACCAGGTGGTATACCAATGGTATACCTGGTATACCGTTGGTATACCTTAGAATGCAGACTGCCAATCTCAATTCTGGATTTTGGTATACCACCGGTATACCAGGTATACCGATGTATACCAAAATCCAAATTGTCAATCTCAATTCTGTATTTTGGTATACCGTCGGTATACCAGGTATACCGATGGTATACCAAAATCCAGATTGTCAATCTCAATTCTGGATTTTGGTATACCAATGGTATACCTAGTATACCAGTGGTATACCAAAATTCAGAATTGAAAATGGTATTCTGAATTTTGGTATACCTGGTATACCGATGGTATACCAAAATAAAAAAAAAATTAATTTTGATTATCATTCATAAAAAGAAACAGCTTAGCAATTTATTTTGATCCATCTTTATTTTTCATAAACATATAGTATGATTAAAGCATCTTATATTCTTATGTTATTGTTGTATTCTTATGTTATTGTTGATAATTAAGAAATAAAATTAAAATTATATTTATGTAATTCCTGCATTAAATTTAGAGAATTAAATTCAATAAATTAAAGCACAACATGTGCAATTTTAGAGCACAAAAATAAAAATTTAATGGTTAAAACTTAGTCAATTTTAAAAAATTTCTTGAGGCAAATATAACAATTGTACTCAATTCAATAAATTGGCTAGCAGTCCATAAGCATCCCCGATTAATGATTAACAAATTCACTTAAATATGTTGTTGTATGTATATATATATATTGTATTAACAAATCCATCAATATTTGAAAATGGAAAGCATGCAAGCAAGGAATGTATATGCCTCTTTCCATTTCTGTTTCTCACATAACCCATGAATCAACAATGTATATGCATCCAAATCAGGCCCTAAACCACTACTGCTTAAATCCTTCCATATCTCATTCACAATATCCATGCGGTTTAACTTCATAAACATACCCAGCAATATATTATACGTGTGGATGCTCAAAGCACAGAGATCATTCTCCCTCATTTTCCTATACAACTTCAAAGCACTCTCTGCATCCTTCCTTCCCCTATACTCTTTGAAAAAACAATTATAAGTAGCTGCATTGGGAAAGACCCCATCTTTAACCATCTCAGCGAGCAACTTCTCAGCTTCCTCAACCCTCCCACAAGAGCAAAGACACTTCACTACCGATGTATAAGTGGCCACACTCGGGCAAATTCCCCTCTCCTTCATCAGCTTCAATTTATCAAAGTGTTAACTGAGGCTTATGAGCCCTACTATACACATGAAGCAATATAGAAAAACTCGTGATATCCAACTCAATCCCTCTCTGGGACATTTCGTCGAACAAGTTATCAGCCAATCTTATAGTCCTCTCAAATCTACCCTCAGGGTGCAACCTAGCCCTCCTGCAAATCCCATTTAACAACACATTGTACGTAACAACATTAGGCTCAATCCCTAACTCACTCATCTCCCTCAAAAACCTCTCTGCCATATCAATTCTACCAATCCTGCACCACCCATATATCAAAACAGTGTACATTCTGATACTAGGCTGGAATCTAAACTTCCTCTTATTAAAAATCTCCGATGCAACCTTAATATATCCATACTTAGATAGAGTGTGAAGCAAAAAACAGAAATGGGTGGCATCCACCGTTTTCAATTAGCTCCATCACTGCGCATCGCTCTAATCATCTCTTCGAACAATCTCAAGGAGTCGTGATTGTCGCGCCCCCGCCCATTATCATTCAATGCAAGTGCTAATCTCGTGGCAGCAACTTCCTCAGAATTCTCAACGTTATTTCCAATGTTGCCCTCTGGGTTGCTCTCATTCTCAAAAACGCCCTCTCTCATGCCTTTATTCCCGAAGTTACTGTCTTTCAATGGTGGCTCTTCGTCTTCGACAGTGAAGCACAGGCAACACCAAATCTTCATGCAATTGAAGGTAAAGTTAGTACTTCACGAACCCTAGGTCATGATCCGCAGCATTTCCACCTTGAAATTTGAAGAGAAACTCTAAATATTTAGGGAAATTAACGAGTTCGGTAGGTAGAATTTCACTGGAAAACAACAGAATCGGGCTTCAATTTTGCCCTAGCAGAGTAATTGGCCGATAAGGACATGCATTAAGCTAGAGAAACAGAGGCAAAAGCGAAATAAATAGAGAAGTATCGAGAAATAGAAGAGACAGAGATTAGAAGAAAATTATATCCCTAGGTTGAAATTAAATTTTTGAAATAGAGTTAAAAATAAAAGTGATATTTTTGAAAATATAAATTTAAAAAATGGTATTTTTAAAACTTAAAAATTGATGATGGTATTTTTAAAAATCAAAGTTAAAAAAGTTGTATTCTATGTAATTTCCTCTTTAGGTTTTCCAAAAATAAGAATTAGATCCGATGTACCGAATTATCACAGTTTAAATATATTGATTAGCTCATTTTAAAAATAAAAATATTTTGCATCGAAAAGAATAAAAATACAGAGTGATAGTTCAGTATACAGGTGACTTGCACATCTAATCTGTTCGATATTTGCAACTAAATTAAAGCAAAGATTTCTTTTCAAAAATCTATGAACTCTGAACAAAATGAAGTCTTGAAACTGTTGAATCCAAATTCTTCCATTTCCGATTTTTTTTTAGAACATGTCAATTCACAAGATTATCAGTTCCCTAAAAACTGTCAAAAGAATAAACATCTTTCAGGAAATCTCTGGAAACCTAATTTCCCCTTCTGCGTTTCTATCCAATCTCACTTCAATACTACTCCACCAGATTCTTTCCAATCCTGTTATCCAACCTTCGAAATGCTTGCGTTTCTTCAATTTCGTTATTCAAAATCCATCCTTGACCCGGTTCGAACCGGATCTTCAGGCCCATTTGACTCTAACTAGCAAACTTTTAGAGGGAAGAAGGTTCTTAGAAGCAGAAAATCTCCTGAAATCCGTGTCGATCGAGGAGAATTCCAGGTACCCATTTCCCTTTTTAGCTTCTACTATTGAGAAATGCTGTGTTTTGGAGCCAAAAGTTGTAGCAAAGTTGTTCAATTTGATGCTTAAGGTTTATTCTGATAATCTTAAATTTGACTGAGTTTTGGAGACTTTTGATCAAATGAAGAGAAATGTAATTGAGATTGATGAAAGAACTTGTACGGTGCGTTTGCTTTCCCTTAATAGAAACAATCAGATGAGCTTAGCCCTTGAATTTTTCTATCTAATGATTGAATCTGGTGTTAAAGTTTCTACCTTTTCGTTAACAGCTCTAGTTACTGGGTTGTGTAAGATTGGGGAGATTAAGAGATGTAGAGAATTGGTGGAGCAAATGGTGAGCAAAGGAATTAAGCCTAACATTATAACATACAACGTAATCATAGCTAATTGTGCTAAAAGATGGAACTTTATGGAGCTGGATTCCATAATTTCTTTGATGGAGAAAGAAGGAGAGGCTTTTGATTTCACGACATATAAAAACTTTATCGATGGGTATTCGAGCTATGGCAAAATTGAAGAAGCTGAGAAGTTGTTGTTGGAGATGCATAGTAGAAATATGATAGCAAAAAATGTCCAACAGAGGTGTTAGCCCGAATGTTGATACGTTTTGGGCTCTAATAAATGTTCTCTGCAAGGCTGGGAGGATAGAGGAAGCAATGGTATACGTTAGCAAGATGCAGAGCCAAGGAATCGAGTTGGATCACGATACGCTTAATTCATTGTTTGAAGGATATTGCAGCAAGGGAATGGTGGATGAAGCTTCCGAATTGCAAGTTGAGATGGAGAGGAGAGGATTTGATGGTGATATATCTGTATGGAGCAAAATACTTAGTGGATTACTGAAGTTAAAGCGATTTGAAGAGGCTGAAGAATTGGTAAACAAGATGTTCAGAAGATGTGGAACCCCTGAAAAGTTAACAACTTTGATAAAGCCTGGTGGGAACCTAGTAAAAGGCAGCTTAGAAGTATGAATAGATGATCTCAGTTCTTTCTGGTTGCCAATAGTCTGAGCAAGGCTGAAACTAAGACCTCAGGTCAAGAGAAGACTGGTTCCATTGAGCTTGAACTAGAGCTTATTGGTGAGCATCTTAAAATTTTGATTTGCTGGCGATTGAAATAAAGGGGTTTGGTAGAGATAAGACCTAGGAAGTGTCGGCTGGTACCAATTCATGCCCCCGAGGAACCAGAGCCAACAGGTCATAGCCACTAAACTGAAGCCATTTTTGGTGTGAAATTTAGCAGAATAAACCTTCATGTGGAAGTTTTGAAAGGCAGAGTATCACGACATTATGATAAAGTTCTATTTCTAATCAAAATTCAAAAACTCGGTTATCATTATCATAGTTTTGCCCACGAAAATCTTGTAAACTATAGTATTTTTTGTTCATCCAAATACATCTTTTAGACGCTGACATTCTTATCAACGTATGAATTGGTTCATTTATTATCATGTTGACTTGAAAAGAAAATTAACAGACAAATTTTAAGGTTGCAAAAATTCATGTTCTTAATTTTATGAGGAGTCATGTTGCAATATTTATTTTAGCTAAAAGATTTGATCTTGGTAAACCTGGTTCTTCATGGGGTTACCGATATTCAAGCTGGACTGGCATGAACTGATGCATGTATCGAAACTCAGTTATAATATATATACCGTCTTACACACATACTTTGGAGTCGGAACATGGCAATTTTTACAAAATTTGTTTGATGGATCACGTAAGCAACCAATATGTTAGCCTGTTTCATAATTGATAGTATTATCCCTTGGCCGCAAAACAATTCATTATTTAAGCTATTAGCCTGTAAAGCACGACAGGCCAAAACAACCAACGTTAACTTTTTGTTTTTTCAGTTTCTGACATGTTCTCTGTTTAGTGTTTATCATGGACAATTGGAATTCATACTTGATTTTGTCCCTGCGAAATCCTCTTCCAATACTTTTTAAGGTTGCTAACATTCATACTTAAAATACTCAGGCTCACGTTTAATTAGCAAAAGCTCATTTTAAGAGACCATTGTTGCTTTGCTGTCAACCAGCTAAACTTGATGGGTACCAGAGATTTATAGGACAAAAAAAAAACAGAGAGAAGAAGAAGAAGAAGAAGTAAAAGCCCCTGCTCGCGCAAACAAATTAGCAATTAAATACAAGTAAATGAGACAGATACTTTCATAATTAGAAGCATTTCCATTTTGCCTGATTGCTGAAAACCTGAAAACAAAAACTTACATTATCTAAGCCCCTTTCAAGTCCCGCATAAGTCACGACCATAGACATGGGAGAGGAACAGGTTGGGTGGATAGCCAGGCTTAACTAAAAGAAACAAGTTACAAAGGAAAAACCAGAAGTTAGGGCAAAATTGTCTTTCTACCTCTGTGGAGCTCCAGAGAGAATGGGGTCACCAACGACAGAACCATGTTTTCCAATGGCTGGGATGCTGAGGGAACGTTTTCTCATCTTGACATTGTCAGACTTTGAAATTTTCCTCTCACCGTGTTCAAATAGCAGAGTCGGATATGTGCATAGTGAATCACCCATTGGCTCACTTCTTGTTCTAAGAAAGCGGTCTAGATTCTGCATGTACTTGTCTCCTTTCATGGAGCTCGACCTGCCCCTCGAAATAGGCAGCACCCTGTCTTTGGATTCATCATCATCGTCTGTCAAATACCCATTCTCCTGCCCATCCATCAATGCCAGATCATCGTATTCTTCATCAGATTTTGTGGACTCCTCATCAACTGAGCCAATCTGTTCAACAGAATCCACGTTCAAATTAGGAATAACATCAAGACGATAAACTTAAGGGTTAATTACTCAGATCAAGGGGGGGTTTCATTAATCCAGCTGCTTAATGATGCAAGAAATACGCAGATATAAATCCACACTCCAACCTCTTCATGGACATGTTTATCACCATCATCACTAAAATCCTCATCACTGCCCACCTCTGGTGGATCATCAACTTCTTCATCACTGCCGTCCACTGAATGTTCTTCCTTGAGCTGAGGAGAAAAGACTCAATCAGAAAACAGCATTGAAAGCATAGATTGTATAGGTTCATTTAGTGCCAACACAAGCAACCTAGAGTGCTAGTTCAAATTAAAGTGCAGTTATCTATTAACTTGATTATAACCAACTAGTTCCTCCTTGAATCTTCCAAAGGACTTTAGCCAACAAATATAGTGAGATTCAAAATACCTCCTTTGAAGGTCCATCAGACATCCTGGGCGAACTGCAACAAGAAGAGTGATATTTACTTCCAGTATCAGTCCAATCAGCCCTTGATTCATCTATACTTCCAGCATGGCTTGTACCACCATCACTGGGCCAAGCACTGATCCCAAAGTGTCCAAACTGAAGATTAACTGGTTCAGCTTTACCAATCTTCAGTGGTCCATACATAGGGATGTCAGTTCTATTGCCTGATAGAGGCTTCCCACTACTATCCACAGAATCAACAGGCCAAGCCTTAGCCACTGATCCATCAGTATTAACAAGAGCCATAAGACGCCTACAAGAACCTTTTCTTTGGATTAGCTGAAACATCCCTTTGGAGCTCAATGAATTGGCAGCACATTGGTTTCTGTACTCCTCATCAACAACAGCAATAGTGTTTGTAGCAGCATCATAAAGTGGCTCCACTCGCTCCCGCCTGCGAAGGCAGCTGAAAACCGTTGCATGGATAGCAGCTACACTCTTGTCAACATTGGTGTTGTTGATTTTGGGGACAAGATGTTTATCAGCCCGTTTGCAAAGATAATCTTGGATGGTTCTGATGTTCCGAATATATTTGACATATTTGTTTTTAGCTGGATCCAATGTCATATACTTTGCACGGACAGCAAAACGTTCCAAATGTTTGTCTTCATTCGTAATATATATCATGAATGGTATGATTGAAGGATGTTTCTTCATAAGCCCCATCTACATATAAACATTAAAAATCAAATTAAAAAAAGGCTTAAAATTCACAGAAGGAAGATGCATAATGGATAGAATACTCGAAGGGTTCACTAACCACAAAATTAAGGCTCAAGTGAACTCCCTCTACAACCACCGACTCTTTCCTCTCTTCCCATGCAGTTATTAGACGATCAAGACTGTCGATTACCATCTCACTTTGTGCCTTGAATCCTTCTATTGCCATTTGTTTTGGACTAATTAATTCAGTAGTGCTAGAACTTATATCTGGTGCTTGACTTTCAGATTTCAGTGCAGCAGAACCATCAGATACATCATCTTTAGAATGTGATTTTGCAATCCCAGCCAGCTTTTTTGCTTTTCGTTTAGCCTTTGCTTCAGCAACTGCCTCAGGATCCAAATACTCTCCTGCATGGTAAGTTGAAGACCAGAGCAAAGGATTTTGCTTCTCATCAACAAAACTTCTCATCATGTGCCGAATAGAATCAGTAGATATTACTGTTGTAATGCCTAATCTGCTACCCTGCATGAACAATTGGGAGCACTCTAATTATGCAAACAAAAAGATGCTCACCAGACCAAGGAAAGGAAAGAAATTAAGATTATAATAAAGCAACCAAAGTATTATGCTTTCTAAATCAGATATTCAAATGAGATGGCTTTTCTAAACGCTAAAGGCATACCAGCAATGCAGACAAAGTAGATTTTCCGCAGCCACTAGTGCCACATAATAGCACAGTTACAGATTCCTTCCTTTCTCGGATTCTGCAACACAAAGATAGAATCCCATAGAACACACAGTTAAAATAAATTACTTCATATGTACTTTGAAGGGGTAAGCAAACAATCATACGAAACTGCAACATGCTACAGAATTTTTCAACATGAAAATGACTCAGATGAAACAGTCTCATGGAAAAAGAAACCTGGTTGCACAAGATACTATCAGCACCAGTATAGTGTATTTGAAGGATAAGAGTGAAAAAATTGTTGTTTATGTTCTTGAAAATCCTTCTAAAGGTTTATGGAGAATTCATAAAAGCTTCAGTTACCTCCCAAATGAGAATTTCATCATGCACCAAAGAAATGTTTGCAGAACATGTTAATAAAGTAATCAGACAGCCATCTTATAATGAACTTCCCAAATATCTCCAAAAGAGATAGAGGGAGAGAGAATACAGTCAATGATTAAATAAGAACTTATCCAGGCATAAATATAAGAGAAAACAAATTTAAGAAATACAAATTTCATGATTTGGCTCAAAAGACCCTTGGCAAGACACTACCAAGAATTTCTAACTGATAAAAAGGTTTTATCGATAACAATTACATTTAAAATCTATCCAAGTCAATAATTGAATTGAAAACGTATACCAGGCATGGAAATAGATACCACACAAAGTTACAGAAGGAAGATTCCAAGGAACTCTGGACGAAAAAGAGTTCTTGTATTACTTTCTTGGGAAGTTAAGAACAAACAATTCTATATATATATATATATATATATATATATATATATATATATATATATATATATAATTCTTCTTCTTCTTCATGTGCACTCTTATTATAACCTCTGTAAGAACAAAACACAATTAACTTGTCGCATACCTAGCTCAGTTACTGCTAACAATTGTTAGAACAAGTAGAGTAATTGAACATGAGCACAAACCAATATATTTTCAACCAAGGTACATGATATTTATATCTTACCTGCATGCCAAAACTAGGTCTTCCCTCTGGTTAGGACCTACATACTTGTATTCAGTCAGAGAATCACAAACAACATTTACAAAAGTTTCTCTTCTAACAATTACAGTTGTACGCCTTTTGTACAATTCAAATGGTAGACTCTTGTTTCTAAAATTCTGCCATTCATCTTCCTTTGCGACATCAACACCACTAACCAACGACTCATTTGGAAGTGGAGCATCAGTTGAAGACTCACTTCTCATCCGTTCAAAAACCCTTTGGCTAATCTGAAAGAAAAGAAAGAGGATACTCAGCAGAAGCTTCCACTTTCTTTAGTATTCATGAAACCAGCAGTCACAAAAAGAATGATATGAACACACCAATATGGCTAAATATAACTAACGCTGCCTAAATTTCAAACATAAGCAAGCAATGTTATCTATAAAACAACAAAAGAAGCATAGACAGATGAAAGAAATCATAACATCACTCGGCCTTGCCACTTGCTTGTACAATAACTAAAGTTGACAAGAAGGTTTCTAACATGCTTATAAACACAACCCGAAGTCTTAAAAGCAAAGCAAAGGCACAAGTTACTCAACAAAATCTAATTCGCGTGGCTTAACCATTTCTTTAAGGTACCCAGATGAGCCTGCAACATATAATGAAAGGCAGCAAAAGTGTAGATTGATGAGATGAAGGTCAAACTAATTCAGATTATCAAAGCAAACAAAATCAAGAAAGGTATGGAAAAAATACAGTATAAAATCGTGAAAGAAAGGTATTATTGAATGTGTCAGCGCTTGGATATGCATTAGTTGAGCACAAGGCTTCGTGGATATGTCTCGGGGTCCAATTATACACATATAAGCTCCAATAGAAAAGCAGGAGGAGCTGCAATTCAGGACTTTCAGCAAACAAATTCTAGTACAGATCTACCTTCTGATCTAAAAAAATTTTCATTAAGACTAATCATAATCACATCAAACTAAAAAACCAAGCCACGGTTCGTCGTAGAAATCTAGCCAATCAGCAAAGTGATGGCGTAACGTCCCAAAATTCCAAAGGTAATATCTCAAATTTCAAAGAATTAGGAAAAGGAACAATAAAATATACCTTAAAAGCGTGACGGGCTTTACATCCCATGAGTTGCAGAGTGCTCTGCAAAACCGGACGCGTATAACGGAACGACTCTTTACCTTTCTCACTCTTCTCCTCCACATCCACCACCACTATGTACAACAATTTCGCCACCTCCGCCATCTCTGCAACCACGAAATCCGATTTCACATCAATTCTCCATCAAGGGAAAAAAAAAAAAAAAGAAAAAAGAAAAAAGAAAACTCATTACATTCAAATAACGGACATTTAAAAACGCGTTTCAAACAAAGTGAATGGAAAGTAACGAAAATTTGAAAGAGAAAGAATCGAACAACAATGCAGGTGCAGCAATGCATGTGTTAATTAGAATTACGAACCTGAGTTATGTACAGAGATCTCTCTGGTTAAATATTAATAGAATCAAACAAGTTAGGGTTTATAAAAGCGTAGAGGCGTCACGATCCGCCATTTTAAGAATGGTGAATTGCAGGATCTCCCCATTTCTTCTTCCACGCATCGCACCAAAACAGACTCCACGAGTCTCTTTAGTACGCACTTTCTCTCTCTAAAATGTGTCTTCTCTCTTTATACAAAATTTGGCGGAAAGACGAATTTGGGCCTCAATTCGGAGGGAAATTGCGGTGAAGGAATTTTTTGGCCATCGTACTATTTATGGGACTTTTATATATAAAATGTGATTTGGAAAAATATTTATAAAAGTGGTGTGATATTAGGATTAATTTGGAGAATGGGGTGTTGCTTCAAAACCGTAGGAAGTACCTACGGGATTCAGCAGGTGGGGCCCGCAGAAGGACAAAATTTTCCTCACTGAAACCGCAGGTAGTACCTACGGGATCAGTAAGTGGGGCCCGCTGTTCCATCAACTCCGGATTATTCCCGTAGATCACCCCAATTCTTCTTTATAATTATTTCCTTGCCCATAATTTTTGTTTTTCCCAAAAATTAAATCACAAACTATATCATCACCATTCCATCTCTTATCATATCAATTTCACAATTATATCATGATGTCATCCTCCGTCATGCTAATCTACCAACATTAAATATATTGGACCATTACTATTTTTGAAGTTCATTTATTAGAAATTTTCAATTTTACCATACTAATAATGATATTTAATGAACTTAAATGAACTTCAAAAATAGTAATGGTTCAAAAATAGTAATGGTCCAATATATTTAATATTGGTAGATTAGCATGACTAAATATCATTATTAGTATGGTAAAATTGAAAATTTAGTTCATTAAATGTCATTATTAGTATGGTAAAATTGAAAATTTCTAATAAATGAACTTCAAAAATAGTAATGGTCCAATATATTTAATGTTGGTAGATTAGCATGACGGAGGATGACATCATGATGTAATTGTGAAATTGATATAATACGAGATGGAATGGTGATGATATAATTTGTGATTTAATTTTTGGGAAAAACAAAAATTATGGGCAAGGAAGTAATTATAAAGAAGAATTGGGGTGATCTACGGGAATAATCTGGAGTTGATGGAACAGCGGGCCCCACTTACTGATCCCGTAGGTACTACCTGCGGTTTCAGTAAGGAAAATTTTGTCCTCCTGCGGGCCCCACCTGCTGAATCCCGTAGGTACTTCTTACGGGTTTGAAGCAACACCCCATTCTCCAAATTAATCCTAATACCACACCACTTTTATAAATATTTTTCTAAATCACATTTTATATATAAAATTCCCACTATTTATAGAGGATGGAAAGGTGGGACCAGGCGAGGAGCCGAATGAATGGCATAATTGTAATTATGTGATGTAGTCAGGGGCGAAGTGTTGTAGTGAAGAATGTCCTTAGGACAGCCAAAACTCTCTGTATATATACTTTGGTCTCCGTGATTTTTGAACGTATTTACATAACAGTCCCTAACAATTTTATTCTGTATAAATATTAATCAAAATTTTCCATAAATTTTGCTAAAAATGTCATAATCACCAAATCATTATATTTTTGGAATAAAATCATCATTTTTTTATTCACGATTTTACAAAATTATGTTGTCTGTTATTACATTTCTAAATTACTGCATAAAATGAATGTTAAATGCTTGTATATTACAAGACTAAAAACATATTAAAAAAATTAATTAAATCTTAATTTTCGATTGTTTTTCTTTTAAATTTCTGAATAATCATTTTGACACAAATTATATCTACATTTAGCTGTTTATATAATATTATAATTTTATTTATCGCCTAATAAAAAAATTATAATTTTATTTTAACATATATTGAATCTTTAAACCATCATTTATATTTATTAAAACAATTGGATTAAATTTTTTATAAAATAATTGTTTCGAATTTGCACAGAATACACAAGAAATCAGACAAATAAAAAAAAATAAGGACCAAATATTATTTATGGAGTAATGATAATTCGTGTGTGCCAAGAAGTGTTTTACTACTTTTGTGTATAACACATACACATATTATATATTTGTGCACTTAAAATCTTATGTCTTATGTATTAATGCTTTATTTGACAAAAAAAAATAAAAATAAAAATTGAGTGTTCAAATTTAACACTTTAACTATATTGAAATTAAATCTAGTGTTGATTAAATAATGTAAAGAACCAACATAAGTTTGCCTGAATGAAAGAAAATTTAGTCACTTAAACAAGTGATATCGGGTTCGAGTTCTTCTTAATGTAGCAAATTTCGTTGAAAAATGTCACCGCAATTACGTCTGATAGTATTTCGAGTGAAGATTAGTGTAAGTGTGGTATAGTTTAAAGGTGTCGTCCGTCAATACGGATCTGTTTAGAATTTTACACTAAAAATATAAAAAATATAAATAATAATAATAATAATAATGTAAAGAAAGTGAAATGTAGAAACTACTCTAAATATAATTACTAAAAAAGAAAAAAATCAAAGTGGTAAATACTCTAACCTTTTTTTCTCCGAATTTATAGCCTTTTATGTTCTCCGCCTGGAATTGTCATCAGTACATCTATGAACAGTAATTTCATTATTTTTATTTTTATTTTTTTATTTTTACATTTTCAATTTTCTGTGTCTTTTTTTTTTTATTTTTTAAGTATATATGTAAAAATTTTAGATCGTCATAAATCTAATTTTTTTATATTTATTTGTTGTTCTTAACTTTATGTTTCTTTTTTTTTTATTTTATTTTAATAAACTAGAATTTGAAATTTATGATATCAGAGTTGATATTTATGTTTTTGTAAATTTGGCACATTTATATTACCCAAAATATTTTAAATTTTTATTATGCAAAATTGTCCTCTTAATTTGAATATTGTTTTTTTTTAATGGAAGTTTTTGTCTTTTTTAAATGAAAGGTATCTATTAAAATGAGTAGAATTAGGGGTGACTACATTTTGATTTTAATAAAAAACTAAATTGAACTAGTTTGATTGGTTCAATTTGATTTTTTGTGATAATAGCTTCGGTTATGATTAGCAACCAAAAAAACTTAAATTTTTAAATCATATTTTTTCAATTTAAATTTATAAATTATTAATTGGTTTAGTTTCAATTAATAGTATTAATTAATTTTTATTATCTGATCCATTAGCAATAAAATTCAATTCAATTTTGATTTATAATTTTTTAATATTTTAGCTTTTAATTACCCCGGTTCGATCATGTTATGATTAAAAACCGAATAGTACTCACGCCTAATATATACGAAAGTGAAATATAAAATAAACATTTTAAATTTTTACGCAAAATTTTTTACCAAATTTTTAGTGTATTGTTATATCAAGATCTACTCCTATTTTTGTATAAATCAATATTCATAAATTTTTATTAGCACAATTGATGGAATTGTTTTAAAAATTATTAAGTTTGAATCTTTGATGAAAAGGTCAATAACCTATTATTTCTCAAAATATATCAATAACAACGTTTACTATAATTTATTAATTTGTGCCATGTTGCCTTCAATTAAGCATGTTTATATGCTTTGACTACGACTTTATCTCCGTCAAAAAAACAATCTTTTTTTTTTTTAAATTGTCAAATTCAGAGTTTGTTTGTTTCTGCTTGTCTAGTCCATGGTTTTGGAATCAATAAATAGACTTGAACAATTCAAAGCAAGTAAACTTTTAAGCTTTCGATCAACTTTTCACCTTCAATTTATTATTCTTTTAAAAGTTCTCAATAAAAGAAAATTATGTCGTTTAAGTTAGAAAATCTATAATTAGGTAGGACGAAGACTTTTTTTTTATTATTATTTATTTGTTTTAAAGAACAAGTCACAATTAAATAATATCGTGTCATTATCCCACTGATATATATATATATATATATATATATATATATATATATATATATATATATATATATATATATATATATATATTAGCTTAATCAAATATTAGATAGACATAAATTTGATTGGAGAAAATCTATGCACAATGCATAAAGAAACACGCGCATGTGTATACATTTTTGTGTACGTCCATTAACGTGGCAAATTATTTTGATTAAAATTGTATATTCTTTTTTATTTATTTTCTTAAAAAATAAACTTGCTATGTCATAAAGGAAGTTAATAATTTTTTAAAAATATATACAATTTTTTTAAAGTTTTTTCAATAATAATATTTTTCATAACTTGTTTTCTTACGAAAATTGAATACAAAATTAAATTTACACGAATCTTATGACATTTGTTAAATGAATTTAAATAACATTTATTATTGAATTATTTAATATCGAGAGATTTTATTTTTTATATTTTTAAAATATATAAATTTTGTGCGTTAACTTATATGAATGGATTAATGTGTAAAAAATGATAAATAAAAAAATTGAAGTAAAATTAGTCCATTTCAAAATGTTCAGGGAAAAAAAGCACTTATTTCTTTCAAAAATTATCTTAGCAAAAATTTATATCGTATTTAGAAATTGATAACAGCTTGAAAATTCAGACTGTCTTTTACGTGTGAATCCTGATCTAGTGATGCAAGAAACCTACAAAATACAATCTCGACGGGGTCCAATGAGGGGACTCTCTGACAATCAAGTCAGTAATCGGTAAGGTATAGTCGAGTGTTTTGAAAGGGTAAAATGGCTTACCTGTACCTGATAGCTTTTTTTCTATTTATAGAGATTTAACTCCGAACCTTCCTAAGAATTCAGATAGTCTTAGGAGTCCTACCAGAATAAGATTCCTATTGGAATATGAACCTTCTCAATTGGGAAGTCTAGCCTTGATGTATGTCCTACTTGGACTTGAGGGGCGGCGTTATGGGCTCAGCCGGTTGGGCACTTGGTTGTGGTCCTGGAATTTGGGTTTGGGCTATGGGCTTACCAATGCCCGATTCGATTATTATAGGTCCCCCCCGAAGTGCGAATCATTTGTGTTGAGGGTAGTTCTTTGCCATTCCGAGCTCCGACCTTTTTAGTTTGGAGATCGAGGTGATGCTTCGATTTTCGTAATGGCAGTAATTACAGTCTCTTCGATTCTTGAAATGTCAGAATTATGATTACACCTCCTCGAATCCCGCACACAGCTTTCAATGCAGTTAATTCTCATGTACATCAGTGTGATCTGCACCCTTTATTTCTTATTGATCCTATGGTCTGCCCTATCTATAAATACCCTCGCGGTTGCTTCATTTTCACCTTTTTCGCAGCTATCTTTTTATTTCGCTTGTTTTGCTTCTGGGTATTTTGTTTCCTTTGATATTTTTCAGATCCTTTGTTTTCAAGTTCTAGGTCAGTTTGTCTTTTCCTTCTTGTTTCTTTTAACTTCATTCAGCTTCGTTTTTTCTTTCCTTTATTTGTGAAAATGAGTGATCCCTCGAATTTTAGTGAGATTAAAATTTCTGATAATTTATTGGAGGATAATACCCCGGGTATGTCTACACGCAGCTCGTCTTCTAACTGTGTGTCAATAGAGCTTCTTGATTTTCAAACTATCCCTCCTAATTCTAATGCGACCTTTGCACCGGCTCCTTCGATTGCTCCCCCCAAACCCGTACAGGAGTCCGATCTCCTCGAGCCTTATGTTCCACCGAAATCCAACCCTTGCGTATCTGACATTAGCTCATCTATAAAAGTGATCGAGCTACCCAACTTAAGAAATAAGTTGGGAATTTCTCCCCAGTACAAAATTCTGGTTCCCAGTCCCCATATTCAAGCCAACCATAATGTCAACAACAGGAAAAACCTCGTTCTATACGAGGCTAATATCGGAGCCGGGGTCACCGTCCCCTTAACCAGCTTTGAAGCAAATTTTTTAAGGTATTATAATTTTACTGTGAGTCAGCTGCATCCGAACACTTGGCTTATGCTGATGGGACTGCAAATTTGGACTATTGAGAGGGGGATTGACCTGACTGTCCATCTATTTAAAGCTACCCATGTGTTCAGCCTCCGAAATATGATTGAAGACCATTGTTACATACAGGCTTGGCCCGGGTATGGCATCTTTTTTGGCAAGCCAAAATCTCTCAAGAACTGAAAACATCAGTTCTTCATTATTAAAGGCGAGGAAGAGTTCTCCATTCGCATTTCTTTGGGGTCTATTTGTGAACAGAAATGAGAACCACTCAATGTTCACTGAGGAGAAGCAGAAGACGTTGGCTCGATGGAGGGAGCTTTGCAAGGAGAAAATTGATATCTACGATTTTCTAAACCCTAAGTCCTCTCCCGAATCTCCAAGCGATATTCGAGGTATATCCATTTATTCTTGTTAAGTGTTAGTTCTAATGTTCTCATTGTGTTACTATTTTGCAGTTATGAGAGAGCTGGAAAGGCATCTTTTGGTGACAGAGTAAAGGCTAAGAGAGCTAAGCTTAGGGAAGGGTCAAACACAGAGCTTGTCCAGATTAGGAGCATGACTTCGGCTGTGGCTTCTGACTTGCCTAGTTCTGCAGTCAACGTGGTGGGGTTAGATTTTGTTCCCACCAACCCGACTCAAAGATCTCTGGTTTTAGGCTCACCGCCAAGGAAGGCGCCTAATTCCATAACCATATCAAAAGCTTCTTTAACTTCTCCGGCCAACCTTGTGCCTAATACGAGTTGTCTCTCCGTACTCCTTCCTAGACCATCTTCGTCCTGTGCTACCGAGCAATAGTTCGGTCTCATCTCTCTGGACTAGAGTGAAAAAGTTAACAAGATGATTGAAGAGGTTCGAGGGTTTTGGCTTTCTAATCCTACTGCTTACAGTTCGGCTAACCCAGAGTTCACCAACTTCTATTCCTTGCTGACCTGTGTACCAGAGGAAGTATCTTCTTTTATTAACTTGAGGGTTGACCGCTTAAGTTTCGTGATAAGGCGACATTAAGTTGAGGTGAATTCCTCTTTTTCCTTCTCTTTTTCCCTACCATTTGTTGTTGTTGTTGTTATTATTATTATTATTATTATTATTATTATTATTATTATTATTATTATTATTATTTATAGCGTGATGTTTCTTGCAGAGTGCAATTCTTTCTAACGCTATAAGCAGCAAGTTGAATAGGCTTTTGGGCCTTTTTCGGCAAGAAAAAAAGTTGAGCTCCGATCTTACCGAAAAACTGAAAGGAGCTGAGCAGGTAGCCCTAGGTTGGCAAAACCAAGCGACTACCTTAGAGGCCAAGGTACAGGCAAACTTGTTGAGGCTGATTCCTCTGCGGTGAAGGCCTAGGAAGCTTGTCAAGCTTCAAAAATTGAGTTGGAGGGATATCAAGTCAAAAAATCCGGTCTTAAGAGCAAGGTTATCTCTCTTGAGAAAGACTTTATGAGGTGGAAGAGAAGATGGAGGATCTGGCTACGGATAAGGCCATGGCCTATGGACATAAGATTGTTCAAGTTATGAAAGGGAAGTACCCCCAAGAGGACTTCTCTTGGGTCGATGATATCGACCTTGAAGAGGAGTGATGTTCCTTTTTGTAGGCTTTTAAAGCCCCCACTTTTTTGTAACCAATTGAATAGTAATAAAAATGAGATTTGCTGCCTATCTTCTATGTTCGATTTTTTGCTCTCTTCTTTTTTTTTTGTTGTAATGATTTAGGCTTGCTTGTTCCCAATTAATTATTGGCTATTTCAAACATCAAAGGAGAATGCTGATCAATAATGATAAATGAGGATAAATGAGAATAAATGAGGATAAATGCTCTCTGGCTTCGACTGCCGAGCTGAGCTTCTTTTATTTCAAACATATGTGCTCGTGGCTTAAGCTGCCGAGCTGAGTTATTACATTTGTGCTTAAAAGCCGTACTCAAAAGGAAACAAGCTAAAGATAACAAAAATATACCCTCGGCAAATATGCCTTATTGGGTGTACAAATGTGTTCCCTTGGCCAATATGCCTCCTAGGATTTCATAACAATGTGCTCCTGGCATTCATGCCTGTGAGCTTTAGTGGGCTTAACTCCCAGCGAATATGCCTTTGTGCGCTTAGGACTCTTGGCAAACATGCCTTTTGAGTTTTCTGGATTGTCCCTGGCGGACTTATGCTCGGGTGACCCTAAAAAGATTTCGACAAAAATGCCCATGAATTGTACTCCGATTTGATGACCTGGCCTTTTTGTATTACTGATGGTATTTTTTTAAGTTGGAGATGTTCCATAAGTGTGGTAATATTTTTCCTATCATATCCTTTATTCCGTAAGCTCCGAAGTTGACTACTTCCTACACTTCAAATAGGCCAACCCAATTCGGACTTAACTTGCTAACCCCAGCAGCTGTCTGCGTTTCTACGACCTTCTTTAAGACAAGTTCTCCTACTTAAAAAGTTTGAGATTTATCTTCTTATTTCTGTAGAATGCCATTCGTTGCTTGTATGCTGTGGCCCTAATCTGGGCTTGTTCCCTCATTTCCTCTAGCGTATCCAAGTAATATAGCAAAGTTTCTTCATTTGTTTTGCTATCATGCCGCTTTGTCCTGAGTTTTGGCATTTCGATCTTGCATGAAATGACTGCCTCTACTCCGTAAGTTAAGGAGAAAGGAGTTGCTCCTGTCGCTGATCGAGGTGATGTTCGGTATGCCTATAAGATGTTGTTCAACTCCTCGACCCCCATACCCTTGGCTTTATCAAGCCTCTTTTTTAGTTCGGTCAAAATGGGTTTGTTTGTTACTTCAATCATATCATTTGATTGAGGATGATAAACATATGTGAACCTCAACTGGATGTACAATTCTTCGCAGAAATCCCTGAAAGATTGATAGTCGAACTGTTTTTCATTATCAGTAATAAATATGTGAGGGATTCTGAACTTGATTACTATTGATTTCTGGGCAAACTTGATAAAATTCACTGGTGTGATGGTTGCTAAGGGTTTGACTTCTACCCACTTTGTGAAATGGTCTACAGCCACCATCAAGAATTTTCTCTGTCCGGTCGCCAACGGGAATGGTTTCAGTATATTTGACCCCCATTGGGAAAAGGGCCATGGGCTATAAATTAAGGTTTGCCGGACTGACTGTTGGTGTACTATCTTTTCATACCGCTGACACTTATCACACTTTCTTACAAGTTCTTTGGCATCTGCTTTCATGCTCGGCCAGTAGTATCCCTGCAGTAAGGATTTTTGAGCTATTGTTTGTGCCCCTTTATGTGCTCGCATATTCCTTCATGAATTTCCCAGGGTATATAATTGCCTTCGTCTTCACTCAAATATAATGACTAGGGGTGGGAGAACGATCTCCGATATAGCTTTCCATCCAGAATTGAATAGAGGCTAGACCGTCGAACTACTTTCTTTGCTCCCACCTGGTCATTTGGGAGGGTACCTGTATCTAGGAATTGGTTGATCGGCAATCGCCAGCCGTCCATCTGTTTGCTTATCTAGATAGAAAAGCTTTCATAAGAAGGTTGGGTGATGATGGCTCATATTGCTTCCTCCGATCTTATTGAACCATTCGAGGATGCTTGTTTGGCCAATGAATTTGCTTCCTTATTTTCCTCTCTTGGTATCTGTTCGATTGTCTATGAGCTTCCATTTTTCTCAAGTCGAGCTAAAAGATTTGATACCAAGTCTCAATATCTCATCATTATTTGTTCATTAGCTTCGAACCTCCCTGTCAACTGATTGACAACCAACTGTGAGTTAAAGTAAATAAGTAGAGAGTCGGGTTTTACCTCGATGGCAAGCTTTAACTCGAAGCATAGTGTTTTGTATTTTGCCACATTGTTTGATGCTACAAAAGATATTCTAGCCAGACCCTTTATGCATATTTTTCCTGGGCTAAATAGTATAACTTCTACCCTTAGCCCTTCAGACGATGTCACACCATCGACGTATAGTTTCCATGCAGCTTTGTCTTGTTCAGCAGGAGCGGTATAGAGTTCTATCATAAAGTCTGCTAGAACCTGACCTTTCATTACCAAGCGAGGTTCATACCGAACATTGAATTCACCTAGGTGGGCTGCCTACTCAGTTATCCTCCATGATGCTTCAGGTGTTTGCATTACTTTCTTAAATGGAGTATTCGTTCGAGCTACCACTATATGAGCTTAGAAGTAAGGGCGCAGCTTCACCGCGGAGCTTACAAGGGCTAAAGCCAACTGTTCGAGGATAGGATATCCAAGTTCGGTGCCTCGCAGGACTTTACTAGTATAATATATAGGAAACTGCTGAACGTTCTCTTCGCCGATTAGGACTGATCCTATTTCTCCTTCTGAAACTAATGGATACATAAATAGGGTCTTATTTGGCTGTGGCCTGCTGAGTAGTGGAGGGGAACTTAAAAATTCTTTAAGTTCTTCAAAGGCATATTGACACTCAGGACTTCACTCGAAGTTTTTCAAATTTTTTAAGGTTTTGTAAAATGATAGGCATCTTCTTGCCAAGCATGAGATGAACCTTTCGAGCACTGCAAGTTTCCCATTTAACATATATACATCCCTAATCGACTTCGATGGTTCTAGTTTTATAATGGACTCAATTATTGTTGGGTTTGCTTTGATTTCTCTCTTTGAGATTACAAAACCAAGAAACTTACCAGATCGAACTCTGAACGCGCATTTCTTTGGGTTCAACTTAAGGCCGAACTTTTTGAGAGTGGCAAATGTTTCCTTTAGATCTCTAGGTAAGTTTCGTGCATTTCTACTCTTGACTATCATGTCATCCACACACACCTCCATATTCCAACCTATATGTCCAGTGAATATCTTGTTCATCAACCTCTGATATATGGCTCCCGCATTTTTTAGTCCAAAAAGCATCACCGTGTGGCAATAGGTCGCCTTGTGGGTGATGAATGCTATTTTTTCTTCGTCTTCTGGATTCATTGCTATTTGATGATAACCTACCAAAACATCTAAAAAGGCGTACTCCTCGAACCCAACAGTTAAACCTACCAAAATGTCTATAGTCGGTAATAGGTAGCTATCCTTTGGACATATTTTGTTCAGATTTGTGAAATCTACGCACATTCTCCACTTTCCATTAGTTTTTTTTACCAGGACCATGTTGCATAGCCAGTCTGGGTACAATACTTCCCTGATGAAACCACTCTATAGTAAAATGTTCGTCTTTTCATTTATTGCTATTTGTCGTTCTGGTGCGTGATTGCGTTTCTTCTGTTTAACTGGCTTACAGCCCGGTTGTTTGTTTAACGAGTGAGAAATGACATATGGTGAGATGCCTGTAACGTCTGATGATTTTCAGGCGAACAAATCTGCATATTCCTCCAACACTGTCAGTAAAGGCTTTTTCTCCGAGCTTGGCTTTCCCGAGGTAATCTTTACCACTTTTCCTGGTAGTAATTCTATCTCTTGTAATAAATCAACTGGTTCGGCTCTCCGAACGTTCCCTGGAACATCTAGTGTGTCTATTGGGAGAGCTTGCTTTGCTTCTTTTAGCATTGTGATATAGGTCTCCCTCGCCATGTTTTGATTTCCTCGCATTACCGCTGTCTCTTCTGGTGTAGGTATCTTTATTGTCAATTTCTGTATGAACACGTAAGCATCTACTATGGCCAATAATGGTCGGCCAAAATATCATTATATGATAGAGGCATATTCACTACCATGAAATATGAGATACAAGACCTGATAGTTGAGTCGTCTCCTAACTGTAAGCTTAAATTGATTGACCTTTCAACCTTCACGGGCTATTCCGAAATGTCGATTAATGGGATAGTTACGTCTTCTGTGGGGCTCGATATTTCCAAAGCCTTGTATTCTTACAAAGTGATGAGGTTTACCGCACTGCCTGTGTCTACTATAATCCTCTGTACCAAATAGTCTTCTATTATTACTTTAACCACTAGTGCGTTATTGTGCAGTTGTTGAACATGCCTCCCATCTTTTTCTGAGAGTAAAATTTCCAATGAGGCGGGACCATTCGATCCCAGTGAATAGACTTTTTTTTGTCTTCCTCTTTTTTGAATCTTCGAACACGTCATAGTACATTCCTCCTGCAATGCACGTGGATTACTCCTATCGAGGCTTTCTTACTACTGTTACCCTTTATCCTTTCGGGATGTCTTGAGGGGGATCGCCGATCTCCTACTTTGCTTCCTTTAATGAACTGCTTAAGTCCGCCCTTTCTGATGTGGTATTTGATTTCTCGCTTGAGATGCCTACAATCATTGGTGTCATGACCCTTTTCTCTATGGAAAGCACAGTGCAAGGTTTGATCTCTTCCTAGACCCTCTCTCATAGGTTTCGGCCACTGCACTTCCATGTTCTTCTTTATCCATGATAGAACTTGTGCTGGAGAAGCATTCAACTCGATAAACTATTCGTCTTTCCAGTTATCCGAATATGTCTTCGATACTACGTATGCCTTATTTGCTCCCCTCAGTGCTTGGGATTCACTCTTTCACGAACTTTTCCTCTCCTGTCTTACCCCTTTGGTGCTACCACCATCGTTCTCCTGTTCACTATACTTCAATCGTCTAGCTTTGTCCATTCGAATGTACTTGTATGCCCTTTCATTAGCTCGGTAAAATCATAAGAGGGCTTCTTGCTTAAAGAGTCACGAAAGTCTTGGCACCTAGTGTTATGACTGAGGGCATTGATGGCGACTTCTAAATTCAGATTCTGAATGTCCATTGTGACCATGTTAAATCTATCCACAAAATTTCTTAGGGGTTTCCCTCTTACCCGAACTACCTGATGTAAGTCTGCTGAAACCTTGGTTGGTCTGATGGCAGCTACGAACTTTGCTTCAAACATCTCCGTGAACTGCCTGAAGTTATGTATTGAGTGTACGGGCAAGTTTTCAAACCAAACCTAAGCCGATTCTGTCAGTGTTTATGAAAATATTTTATAGAGGGCTACATCTTCGGTGGTGTAAACTAACATCGAGTGACATAACTGGTCCACATGAGCTTGAGGATCCGTGCTCCTATTATACCTAGGTAAATTCAGTAGTCTTATGTTCGGGAAAGGGGTTGAAAGTATGGCTTTAGATAATAGGGATCGAAAGTTCTCCTGGTAGTGTACTGTATTGAGACTTTGCTTTTGCCTTATTTTCTCCTCGATGAGCCTATCTAGCTTGCCCCGAGTCAGAGTTATCCTGGATCCTTCATCTTCTCTTTCTAGTGTGGTATTTGGGTTGTCAGGAGTTGGGATGGTGATAGTCTTTATGGTTTAGGGTGTGGATTGGGGTATTGGTTGGGCTGCAATGTGTGAGATGGTTGTGATAAAATTTTGAGCAATTTAGGGGGTTAGACTGAATATGATGATTCCGTGTGTTTTGGTGTTTGGCTCTGTCATGGGAAGGTTGGAGGAAGTGCTTCGGGGGGTAGGTTTTAGAGATTGAAAAACTGACAAGTGGGGTCCCAGGGTTACATTATTCCCATCATTCGCTGCCTGGGTTTTCTCTTCTTCAGAATTCGTGGCTACGCGGGGATAGAAATTCACGCTCGCCGCACCAAATGATAACAGCTTGAAAATCTGGATTGTTTTCTACGTGTGAACCCTGATCTGGTGATCCAAGGAACATACAAAATACAATCTCGACGGGATCCGACGAGGAGACTCTTCGACGATCAAGTCAGTAATCGATAAGGTATAATCGAGTATTTTGAAAGGGTAAAATGGATTACCTCTGCCTGATAGCTTTTTTCCTATTTATAGAGATTTGACTCCGATTCTTCCTGGAAATGAAGATGGTCTTACGAGTCCTGCCAGAATAGGATTTCTACTAGAATAAGAACCTTCTCAACTGGGAAGTCTAGCCTTGATGTATGTCCTACCTGGACTTGAGGGGCGATGTTATGGGCTCAATCGGTTGGGCACTTGATTGTGGTCTTCGAATTTGGGCCTGGGCACTAGGCTTACCAATGCCCAATTTGGTTATCAGAAATAAAAAAAAATTGATTCAATTCATGAAGCTAACCCAATTTATACATAAAATTGCAACTTAAGTTTGATTCAATTAATTTATCATCCAACCTATTTAATTAATAAAGTAATTTAATAAAGCGTGCGAATTTACCAATTTTTGGAACAAAATCTGACATGAAAAATGGGCCTCAAAGCATTGAGTAGAAAGTAGCTACGTTGAATCTTACGTGTAAAAATCGCTCTCCCCTCTAAGTGTAAACGTGTCGCCTCACTTTGATATATATATATTATGTATTATTTTTTAATAAAATTTAAATTTTATTTATCGATCATTTTTATATTTTTAATATAATTTAATTTAATTTTTTTATAAAATTAAAATTAATTAAATTATAATTATACAATTAAATACTAAAATTTAAATTTAATTATTATTATTTAATTTTAATAAAAATGATAAAAATGACATATAAAATAAAGCTGAGTAGAAATTAGTAAAAATGGAGAGTCTAGTGATGGCGTGCATGTAATTTTGACAGGAAGCATGGCTATTCTTGTATTCTGTGGATATTTTCCTTAATAAAATTGAAAAAGAAAATATATCAGCGACAATTG
The DNA here is from genome assembly GCA_037975025.1 of Excoecaria agallocha. Taxonomy (NCBI): domain Eukaryota; kingdom Viridiplantae; phylum Streptophyta; class Magnoliopsida; order Malpighiales; family Euphorbiaceae; genus Excoecaria; species Excoecaria agallocha. The sequence continues at coordinate 57,817,738 of CM075812.1, read as the reverse complement.
CATCACACGTATAGATGTGAATCTTTGAATTTTAAAATCATCGTACTCGAAAGCCCAAAAAATAAAAAAAGACAAAGACGCGGTTTTGGCACGCAAATCTATAAGGCGGGCCGCAAAATTTGGCGGTTTCAATTCGGATGCCGAAAGTATAAAAAATTCCTATAATAAACCCATTCCTACTTGCTCTTTATTATGACCTATTTGCCCAACATATCCTCGGATTATTATACATTAAAATCAACTACAAAAACATGTCCAAATTCTTACCATACTCATCTCAGAAGCGTGTGATTACAATTGAATACTTTAGCTATTAAGTTGCTATTAAGATTAGGAATTTCAACTTGCCTAACACCTTAATTATTATGACAATCGCAATAAATCCTTTTTACCAACTCTCTAAGCCTCTGTTTTGATGAAGGTAAATGGAAGAAAATGAGAGTAAAGTAAGTGAAAGTAATAATAGAGAGTAAACCTATCAAATAATAGAAAGTAAACGAGAATAAATCTAATTTACTCTATCCTTATTTACTCGTAATTACTCTGCTCCCACTTACTTCCGTTAACTCTCATCCAAACAAAGGCTAAAAGACTCTAAATTGATATAATTGGATTTTAAATTAAATTACCGAAATTTTTAATTAAAGTAACTATTATTATTTTTTGGTTCCAAACAAATAGTAATTAACAAAAATCGATATCAAATCTCAGCTAATGATGGGTTTGTATCAAATGTGGCATTTCAAATTAGCTTCATTAATTAGATGTAATCTCACTCAATTTTTTTTAATAATATATTTATCTTTGATTAAAAAAATTAGAGGAGCCACAATCAACTACGTACTTAAGTAAATTGTATAGTATTTATAATAAAATAAGGAAAAGAAAAAATCTTCCCCACGATAATCTAAAAAATAAATAAATAATCAATTTTTGATATTATATTAGAAAGGTTGAGTATAAGTTAGGGAAAATATCTGCATTGCAGGACATAACTCGAGAAAGTGCGCGTGTGTGTATATATAAGTGAACTTAGATGGTGTAAGAATGACTCCATGTTAGGGATGATTATAGGGTGGGTCAGGGCAGAGAATAGCTCTCCATCTACTGTCCTGCTTAGGGGTGGGCATTTCTTGTTCCTGTCCCTAGTAAGATTATAGGGAAAAAATTCCCTTCAACTCTGCCCTGCGGGAATCTGTGTCCTCTGTGAGGATCTTCGTCTCCATTAAAAGATATCTAAAAAAAATTAATTATAAATTAAATTAATATAAAATTTTTAAAATTAAATATAATTTAAAATTAAATTATATAAATATAATTAAATAAAATTACTAAATTTTGGAATAAAAAAATTTGGAACAGAAATTTTGAATTATAAATCGGATAATTTTTCTTTTCATCTTCGCCTCTACGAAAAAAAAAAAGAAAAAATCTAAAAATTAGCTGTCCTATTTTTGAGCGGTTCTTCATTAGCGTCGAAAATTCTGTGTCCCATGATTATTTCTGTTCCATGGGGCCGATTTAAATATATTGGCGCCATTTTCAAGATGATGACTTGTCATATGAGGATGTGACTCGTAAAATCAAAATGAGACGTTGAAATTGAAAAATACTATGGAATATTATGTGATAAGAAAATCCCTAAAAAGAAAAAGAAAAAGTTTTCATAGCATCTCCTAGATTGGCTCTGATTTGTAGAAATGAGTGTCGGACAATTGAAGTTCGACACATATTCGCAGAGTACACATAATGGAAATGATGATGTTAAAGGCGAAAAAGTGGACATATAAGGTCGGAAAAAATTAGGAATATTGAGCGTATTAAACAAAAATTACATGCACGTAGCACATATTTGAGATAAAATAATAGAAGGTCGTCTAAGATGATTTTGGACATCATGTACATATATCTGCATATGCTTCGATTTAATTTGATGAAAATGTGTGATTGTTAAGCTGTATAAGAAAAGAAAATAAAATAAAAGATATAGACGGACTTAAGATAATACGAACGGATCGAAATGCTGTCTAAATATTTATAATTACTTAAAAAAATATGGCTTTAATCATAAGGAAAATGAGACGGAAAATTTATATATCACTGACACCATTTAGCATGGAATTAAAGTTTAATTGTTATTGCATTAGAAAAGTTAAAATCAATTTTAAAAATCAAGAGTTGAAGTTTAATGAATTACTTAGTAATAAATAGATTTTTAATCTCTATTCTAAATATTTTTCTACTTTTATTGTGCAAGAAAAACAAATTCCATATAAATGTTTCTAAATTATATGCAGTATGAGCTCTTGAAGGGACACAATAATTCTGATTGTTTTATTTTCTTAAAAGGAATATTCTAAAATCATATTTAGACACATACAAATAAATTTTAGCATCGATTCATTTTACATTATGATATGTAGGACTCAATAAAAAAATTAAAAAATCGTTAAATAAGTGTTTAAAATTGAGTCCAAAATAGTTTATATGATTAACCAGTTCGATTAAATACAATTATGGATGTAAATTTTAATTTTTAAAAATTATGGTTAACAAATTTGATTTAAACTTTAATATCTGGCTAATCTATTGGTTAACTCTCTCTCTCTATATATATAAAGATGAATTTTTAAATTTTAATTATTACCATTTTATTCTACATAAATATGAGTATATTTATACTTTAACCACCGAAAATTATCTACTTTTAACATTGATAACATTGATGAGTGATAAATTAGCACTTAATTATTTTTTATTGCATTTGTAGAGCATTTATGTAATTTGTTTTTATTATATTGACATTATATTTTAATAACTTGCATTTTTCGATTTGAAATTCTTAGAATTTACATTTTAATTTCATAGGTGCATTTTTTTATGAAGCATAGATAACTATATGTGGTTATGGTAAATTTTTCAATAGTTAATCGATCATTTTTAGCGGTTAATCGGTTATTAATGGACTATACTAAAATTTTAATTTTAAAAAATCAATATTAATATATTGAACTTGAAAAATATATTATGTACTAATTAATCCCATTTCTGATTATAAGATCTTTTGTTGTAAACCATGCATGACCGTCCAGGATTATGTATATTAATGGACTAGCAAATGCATTTTTATATTCTTTATTTCGCAATAACTAAAGTTAAAAAAGAAAGAATTATTCTCTTCAAATCTCAATTAAGGAAATAGCCATCTTATAACGTTGTGCTCAATAAAAGGGTCCAACTGTCCAAATCTTTTGAATTTAAAAGTATTGACTTTTATTTTTATTTCTAAAAATATATTGTTTTATTTTATAAGAGAATAATTTGACAACTAGAAAAAGGAACGGTGTGGAGATATCAATCTTGGCTAAAATTTGTCATGAGAATAATAAAAGTTTTTGGAATTAGATCCGAAATCATTTAGAAATTCTGAAAAATTGTCTCGACTTAATTAGAATAATAATACTATATATGAATGTCTAATTTTAGAAAAAGAATAACAACCCTCAAAAAGTTGAAATAAACTTCAAGAGACAACTTAAAGATGTAATTAAATAAGATATCAATTTAATTCTATCGAGAATTTATTATTAATAAAGTCTGATTCATCAAAACTTTGAAATTAGTCAATGGTTGTGAGATCTGATCGTTTGATAGTACTTACAAGAGGATTTATCCGGTTGGACCGGACGTAAGCACTCTGAAAATTAAGTTAGAGACTTACAGAGATAAATCTAGAGAGAGTCTTAAGTTTTTCATACCTAGAGCCACTGTACATTGGACTATTTATAAGGTGTGTGAGAGTGCACTTGAGTACCTGATATGTGGCTACTAAAGTGTCAGAGCAGATGAACGACGATATGACATAAAACAGGTTAGAAGTATGAGCTCTGCATTGTATTAGTAGATTGATGAGACTAAGGATCCCATCAATCCGATCGGATAGCGTGTAATTTTTAGATTTTGGGCTGAGATTTACTTGGACCTAAAGATAATACAAAATTATCAATTACTAATTTCTTACTATAAACAAGTTTAACTCTCTATGAGTATAAAATTAGGATAACATAAATTATTTTCTAATACACATATAAATTATTACCTCTAGTCATACTCTAGACAATAAAATTTGGTATGATTGAATATGAATAAAACCAATAAAGCAAACGTGTGCAGAAAAGAAAAAACGAAAAAGGAGTAGATTTGGGAAATTGAAAAATTTATCAACTTCTGGGCCGTCCAATCAAAAGTGCCAAAAAGGGTTGTTAGAAAAATAATTTATTAATTTTGTGGTAGGGTCCATAATTCCATTTGCTTTGCTTTATTTGATTATTCTAAAACAGGTGTAACGGTTGGATTTTTATTGATTATATTAAGCCAACAACATAATATTTAGCATGAGAAAATGAATTAATTTTTATGTGAAACTTTCGGTATTCAAGTTCAATTGATCTAACTAATTTAGATCGGATACTGCAGAAGCCCATCGCTGAAGGTAATTCTTTCAATATTACAGTTTTTATATAAATATTGAGCTCGTAAATCGAATTCAGAACATATTTAAAAGATATGAAATCCTCGTTTGCTTCAATTCACGGCCGTTGATAAAAATAAATTAAGCCAACAACATAATATTTGAGCCATTAAATCCAATAGGAATAAAACACAATGCAAATACATATCCAATTTTATATTAAGAAAAAAAAAAGAAAATCTTTTAGAAAATAGAAAGTAATTAGGAGGGTCACTTTCAACGGAGTCTGATCAATGTCAGAGTCAACATCAACAGACATGCTTTGCCCTTTAAATAATTAAAATGATAAGGAAAAGGAAACATTGAAATTGAAATTTTGAAGACAAGGACCATCCTGCGGTGGAGCTTTCATAGACCTAAATTATGCATCTTTCCGAAAAATATTTTTATTTTCTTCTTCATTTCTTTATATTATCTAATTTCCAATTAAATTATTATTTAAAAATATAAATTAGCCATATTTTATGGAATTAATAGTAAGTTTTAAACTAAACAAATAAGAATTGAAACTTATATATAAAATTGATATGTTGTGAGAAAATGAGGACGGCTCATTGTTGTTATAAAATCAAGAGGGCCCGGGCCGTCCAATTAAAAATAGTTACAAAATTGAGGAAATTACATGAAATGCCATTTTTTTATTTTGTTTTCAAAAATACCCCACCCCATTTTACAAGATTTTATTATTGCCTTTGTATGTTTTATAAATACATCTATAATTATATTTATTTCAAATATGCATGAAAAGGCCAAGCACTCCAGAAATCATTTCACCGTTTTCAAATTTTAGTGTTATCTTCTTCTTCCTCATGCGAAACACCCATTTTCACTATTTTTTCCGATAAAACATTACCCTTTCTCCACAAATTTCATTTCTATCCCCATTATTTTCGTTATGCTAATGCTAATTCCTATAAATTCCGTTGCCTTCTTGGCCATATTGCCCCCAAATTCACCGTCTCCTCCTCCCTCTCCTTGGTTCTCACCTCTGCTAACATCATCGCTACTGTTGCCGCTACCTCCTTTGGTCCCCCCACAATCCATGGCATCGTGACTTCTGCTGTCACTCAAGTCGCAGTCACCGCTTTTGCTATTGCCTCCGGTGTTGCTACTATTTTGTTTTTGCAAACTAAGTCTAAAGCAAATTATATGCCTTATGGTATTGATTTCAATAATAAACCAACAGGGGGTTTTTTCCAATGGCATGACATCTGCTGATGTTGTTGGTAAGCATTTTTTTCCTTTGAAATTGCAATCTCATGATCTTGAAAATACTAAAAGTAGCATTTAATGTTATACAATTAATTTTATTTTTTTGGTTGCAGCTACATTTCTTGGTTTACCATTGCCACCGGCTTATCTGATTAATATTCCTGATACGAAGAGAAGTAAGCTCAAAGATAGAAATTATTATTCAAGTCATACAAGAAAGTACAAACTAAGTCTAAATAGGATGATAATTCATGCGCATGGTTTGCTAGGCAGAGTCGCATTCTTAGACGCAGGATTAGCAATAGTGGATTGATGATGATCTTTGGACAGATTCATGGATTTACCATTGATAACAGTAGCTGCGGCTTCACCTAATCCATCACCATAATGACCTAGAAGTCCACTAGCCGGGTGCCTTGTGTCACCTAAAGGTTCATCACCGGTGCGTATTTCCGATGGAAGGATTTGAAAAGCTTGTCGTCTGTGGCGAGACATAGTATATCAATATATGTCTTTTCGGTTTTGATATAAATTTGGTTAATTTGACAAGTTTCTTAGAATTTGGTGGGAAAATTATTCAAATAGGTAAAGATTAGGTTTGACAATATATTGAATCAAGTTAACTGAATGAATTTTTTCCCCAAAATAAAAAATGAAATACACTGTATGTTGGTGAAAAGAAAACTCAATACATTGTAACAAATACAATATATTGAACCAAGTTAAATGAATGAATTTTTTTCACTCATGAAATACATTATATGTTAGTGTAAAGAAAATAAAATACAGTGTATTTTATTTATGTAAAAAATGAAATACATTGTATGTTGGTGAAAAGAAAAGAAAATACACTGTAACAAATAAAATATATTGAACCAAGTTAACTGAATGAATTTTTTCTCTAAAATATATTGTATGTTATTGTAAAGAAAATAAAATACACTATAGTTTATTTATGTAAAAAATTGAATACACTGTATGATGGTGAAAAAAAAAAGAAAATATATTGGAACAAAATACACCATAGTTTTTGTTCTTTTTTCTTTTTTTGTACATTTTTTCTATTGTTTTTATTCTTCTTCATTTCATTTTTTTTGATGATTTGTTGAAATAATATGGACTTTTGAAAAGTTTAATGGCCAAAACTATATCATATATGTCCGGAGTTGTACTTAAAGGGCATATGGTGTCTTGTTGTGGAACTGATGCAGAATCTAATGAGGTCTATAAACATTTTAAGGAAAAAAGTGAAGAAAATATGTTTTTGGCACGAGTTTTTGTCAAATTTCTAATATATATATGTGTGTGTGTGCCACCCCTTGGCAGCCCGAGATCTTCAAATTTCGGTCACCACCTTTACACCCACTTAATCAATTTATACTCTGCATTATTGCTTATACAAACATAACACCCACAGCAATACCATAATATTTTCTTTCATCGAAATCCATGGTGGTCTCACATTAATATACCCATTTATTTTTCTTAACAATAATATTTAAATTCGGGTCTATCTATTGGATTGAATTAATCGAAAATAAACGAAACAATATAGATGGATGAAATCCCAAAATCAAAATAAAAAAAACCTTTTTTTCTTGTAATTATTGAGAGAAAACAACATTTTTTTTGAATGTGGAGCATTTTTGAAAGGTGAAATATAAAAAATGGCAATTAAGAAAGAAAAAAATTTAAAAAATGGTATTTATGAAAGATAAAAATATGATGGTGCAAATATGAAAATTTTTCTCCTTTTTGTGGCATTTTGTGAAAAAACCCCTACAAAATTTACTATGAAATATTTTTTTCCAGCCCAAATTTTCAATATTTTATTTGTTGAATACTATTTTCACCAAAAAAGAATTGAAATTTTTAAATATTATAAAGTTTTTATCCAATCCATAAATTTAATTGTTTAATTGAAAATAATTATAAAAATTATTTTATAAAAATGTTTACTTTTTATTTAAAAAAATCACATAAAATGAGCTGCTGGAGAAGTGGAGATCATCAACTATTTTTACCAGCTAAATCAAGTAAGCACTTAATTTAATATGATATATAAAAATCGACATGTCATATTAATAGTTACTCTCTTTGAATTTTTTTTACCTGTTACTTTTGTTGTTTTTACTATAATTAATAAATAATAATTAAATTTAAATTTAATATTAAATTACGTGATTAAAATTAAATTATCACATTTAATTGATTATAGTTTTATTGAAAAAAAAATTGAATTGAAAAAGAGAATTAAATTATATTAAAAGTTTAAAAATAATAAATTAAATAAAATTTAAATTTTACTTAAAATTACCTTATATAGATACACATATAATGCTTTAGATATGTCTATACTGCATTCATATCATATCATCGGAAACCATAGTCTCTTTTTATATATTTGTAAACTAGAAATTATTAATCTGCTCTCTTTTTTTGGTACTTTTTAAGTGACTTTAACCCTAAAATATGTTTTTCATTTTCCAACGCAGACTTCTGTTTTTTTTTTTTGAATTTATTTTATTGAAGGGAAGTTGAATTAAAAATAAATTTAATACATTGAAGTGCACTAAGTCCTATTTCTTCCTCGCTTTTTTTGGTTAAACATGCAATTCGCTACCTGAAATTTGATAAAAAAAAACTCTCTAATATTTATTTTGATACAATATTCAGTTTAAAGTTTATAAATTGGTATGATATCACTTTAAAATCAAAGAATTTATTATTTTGATTATTTTTCGTCAATTAACTGCTGATATGATATAAATGTGACACGTTAATAAATATTAAATTGTCTTAATTTGCAAAATTTAACCGGTAAATTGTTCTTTTATAATATTTTAGAGAATTTTTTTACACTTTAAGCTTGGCATGTGCTATTCTTTTTGTCATTCGAAGCATGACGTTTCATGAGTTGACTTATCACATGTCAATTTCAATATCAATCAGCAATCAACTAATGAAAAATATCAAAATAACGGATTTATTAGTTTTGGGGTAATATTGTTTCAATTTATAAATTTAGGAGAGATATTGTATCAAAACAAATATTAAAAATTTAATTGCTGTTTTTGTTAGAGTTCAGAGAGTAAATTGCACTTTTGGCATTTTTTTTTCTTCTTGTGAAACAAAATTTAATAAAAAAACGATTAAAAATACATAAAATTTTAATTAAGAATGGTATTTTTAATTGTGTTTTTTTAACTACAAGATAATGGGGTTTATTGATAATTTGAGATTTGAAAAGGAAAAATTAAACAGACACATAAAAAAGCAGAAACCCGCGTGAGTGCCAAAGTTTCCAAAAGAAGATTCTTTTCAGTAATCAATCTTGCTATCATGTCAAACTTTATGTAAATAAAAGCAATTATTATAATAACAATAATAATGATAACAAGAACCTTCCTTTCTTTTTTTAATTAATTATATATTAAATTATTCTCAAAATTTATTAAAAATATCATATTATCCTAATAGGACACTTATCAATTCTCAATTACTGTGTATTTTTGACATTTTTAACACTAATAAAAGAATAATTTAATATTTTTAACAAATTTTATGGGACAATTTAATATTTTTAATAACATAAGCTTACCAGGTGTATCTTTTACATTTTAAATAAATTCGAATAGCTAATTTGATATTTTTAACAAGTTTTTTTTTATATTTTAAATTTTAAATAAATTTGAGTGTTTAATCTAATATTTTTAACAAATTTAAGAGAATAATCTAACATATAATTTATTTAACGAAAATCTAATAAATAATGATAGTTTAAAAAATAGTTTATATATTATCCCTAAAAAAACAAAACAAGATTAGTTGTATTCACAGGACTAAATATTCCCCATTTTTGCCGACATTTCGTTTTCTTTTAATTGCCAATTTTGCCTATATTTATTTTCAAATTAATTTTTTATTATACTTAACCCGAAACTCTATTTTTCGCGATCCATTGATTCTTAATTCTTCCAAAAAGAAATCTCTTCAAAAACCTGTCATTTTTCAACTGGCTTTTCAATGATTAAAGCCACAATTTCGTGGACAACATGTTGCAGGAACATTTTCGTGGACCTAAGAAGGCCAAGCCCAGAACATTTGATACTATCAACTGTAGAATTTCAAATGTTTTTTTGTCGAAGGCGAAATGAATCATAAGATCTGCGAATTTATTTCCTTCGCACTTTCAAGCTTCAGGCTCCAAGTTCTGAAAGTTGAAATACTCTAAAAATAATGTTCAGCATTATATTACTCAGAAAAGTAGAGAGAGAGAGAATACGACGTGAGATCTTTCATCACCATAAAACGGACAACAATGGTCTGAACCCATAATGAGAAAACTACCCACTAATCTCTGATGCAATTTATGATACTATTATTTCCTCTGTTCAAGAAAAAGCATATAAATGGAGAGTCACCATTGTTATTCCTTAATCACCGCCAGAAAAACACTCATCAATCCTTCAAAAACCTAACTAATGCTAGAATTTCCTACTTCTTACACCATTAGACTACCGTCAGGAGTCGGAGCCACGGGGGCCTTAGGCTTAGGCTTCTCCACCACAATGGCTTGAGTGGTCAGGACCATACCTGCAACTGATGCTGAATTCTGCAAAGCACATCTGGTCACCTTTGCTGGGTCAATAACTCCTGCCTCCACCAAGTTCTCATATTTGTCGGTCATGGCATTGTAACCCATCTCCCATTCGCTAGCTTTTAGCCTATCGACAACAACCTCACCTTCAATTCCAGCATTTTGAGCTATCAATGATGCTGGTGCTACTAAAGCCTGCAGCAGAAATATATATGTTCTGTTAGTACAACCTGACAATCTAGGATAGCTTGAAGATCACAGAGAGGATGTAAAAATGCAGTCATTACGACATTACCTTCTGTACAATATCAGCACCTAATCGTTCATCAGCATCTTCAATCCTGTCCTTAATTGCAGGGACAATAGTTGAGAGATGAACAAATGCAGCACCACCGCCAGGTACAATGCCTTCTTCTATTGCAGCAAAGGTTGCATTTTTGGCATCCTCAATTCGGAGCTTGCGATCTTCAAGTTCAGTCTCTGTTGCAGCCCCTACTTTGATAACAGCAACCCCACCAGATAATTTAGCAATTCTCTCTGCGAGTTTCTCTGTGTCGTAAACAGAATCCGTCTCCGACAACTCCTTTTTCAACTGAGCAATCCTAGCCTGTAACTCATCCTTGGATGCAGCATCTGCAATAATGGTGGTGGAGTCCCTGCTGATGGTCACTTTCCTGGCCAAACCAAGCTGCTCAACCGATGTGTTTTCGACAAGCAAACCCAGATCACTGGCTTGGAACTCAGCTCCTAAGATTTAGTAAAAACAGATAATTAGCAACAGCCAATACAAGTAACATGCACATAAAAGTTATATAAATAACATACACATAAAGAATTATATAACTCAATCAGCAAGGACTGCCAATAGGATAGCAATATAAATAACAGATAATATTAGCAACAACCAATATAAATTACATACATATGAAGAATTATATGACAGATAATTAGCCCTTTCAATCCCGTCTCCATGTCAGTAATCTTAACCGTCCAGGTTCTCATACTGCCCATAGATAATATAGATGCAAAGTATGCACTCAACAGAAAATAGCACCACACATATATTACAAATGGTGTAACAGAAGCATACCGGTCAAGATGGCAACGTCTTGAAGCATAGCTTTTCTTCTCTCACCAAATCCAGGAGCTTTGATCGCAGCAACATTAATTATACCCCGCAACTTGTTCACAACAAGGGTAGCCAAAGCCTCCCCACTGACATCCTCAGCAATTATAAGTAAAGGTGCTCTCAATTGAGTGGTCTTCTCTAGAAGAGGAATTATGTCCTTGATTGCTGAAATTTTTTGATCAGTAACCAACACTCTTGCATTCTCAAATTCACAGATTAGCTTCTCCGGATTTGTAACAAATTGTGGGGAGATATAACCCCTGTCAATCTGCAATCCAAAAGGAACAAAAGTAACTTTTCTGTAGCACCCAACAAGGATTAAAGATAAGTCATGTACAAAAGAGGAAAAAGCGAAGAATAAACCCACCTCCATTCCTTCTTCAACTTCTACTGTGGTCTCAAATGAGGATGATGACTCGATAGACAAAACACCATCAGGTCCAACCTTGTCAATTGCGTCAGCAATCATAGTCCCAATAAGCTCATCATTTCCAGCAGAAATGGAAGCAACAGCTGGAGACATATCCAATCAGGTTAAAAATTGAACAAGACGAACATAAATTGATATTGCCAATCAATCAAACTATATGTTCCTGTGAGGGAAAAAGAGCAGGCAGGATAATACCTTTGATGTCATCACGGCCCTTAACAGGCCTAGCCTTCTTTTCCAGCTCTTGAACCAAACCCTGCACAGTTTTATCAATCCCCCTTTTTATCGAGACTGGGTTGGCACCAGAGGTAACAATCAAAAGCCCTAGTTTGATTATTTCACGTGCAAGTACTGATGCAGTGGTTGTTCCATCACCAGCAGAGTCATTGGTTTTACTTGCAACCTTCATGCGACAAGTTCAAAACAGATGAATGTCATGTTTTTAATAGCATATTGAGAAAAAAAAACTACAGATATAGAATGAAGGGCCAAGTAAATTAAACAGTGATTTAGCAGAGATTTTATAAAGGAGGCCTGACCTCCCTTATTAGAGCTGCACCAGCATTCTCCATGGGATTAGGAAGCTCAATAGCTCGTGCAATTGTTACCCCATCATTCACTACCTTGGGGCTTCCATACTCATCCAAAACAACATTTCTACCTACAAGGTGCAAAAAACCTGATAGTTAGCTTTTGCCTTCATAGTTCCTCATCTAATTGCTGACAAGAACAACTGTAAGAAAGATTTTACTTGCAAATTGACATTATAAAGCAGCAGAGCGAAAATGGTACATTGTAAACCATTGTCCGTATTCTTCTTCTAAGTCAACGCAAATATAAGAACAGCTAGAACTAACTGACGCCAAAAGTACGTGTCTACACATAAATATAAAAGGAAAAAAAATGATGCAAGTCTCCGAAAGATTGACAAATGACAAGCAAACAGGAAATGTAATTGACTAAAATTGCGATTGGCTCAAAAATTTCCACAATTGAAAGCATCAATTGGTTAAAATGTATTCAAATTAAATTTACATATTCAAAAGTTTTGACCTCAAAGCTAAGAGAGACAAATTATCCATCAAAAAACTAGCAGTGGTCATACTGGAACAAGAAGTTACCTCTAGGGCCGAGAGTAAGCCCAACAGCGTCAGCAAGTTTATCAATGCCAGACTGAAGAGCAGCCCTCGAATTCTGATCAAAGGCAATTTCTTTAGCATTAGCTCGCACTGTAAATCTTCTTCCTGATTGCCCATAATTCAGTCTCTGATTGTGCTGCTGATTTACTCTCCTCCTCAAGCTCCCCTGCAAGTAATTAACAAAAAATAGACAGAACACATAAAATCCTTTTCATTTCCCCATCGGTCTCGAAAAAAAATAAAAGAAATTGAAAGGAAGAAGTACCTGTTTGGGGGAGCAAAGAATAGAAGCAGTAGAGATAGCATTAGAGGTTGCCATTAAGAGGAAAGTGTGGATTCTTTTGAGTTAAGGTCTCAGCTGTGAGCGTAGAGATAAGAAAAGGAGGCAAGAAGATGGATAATTAGTGTTTTAGGTTTTATTGAAAGAAATGAGGTTCCAGAAGATTCTGTGGACTTCGAATTGAGCCGTTGAGAGCTCTGGACTTTGTTTCTTTGGCTCAACCACTGTGACTAATTATGCAATTTATACATGCCTCAAATTTATTTACTTTATTCTAATAATATTCGTATCCGACCTAAAATCTAATTAATATATAAAATTTAATTGAATTATTCACATATTTAATTGAAGATATATAATATTGGTGGTAGACTTTAATCATTATAAAATTGTAAATACAAATTATATTTTAGTTTAATAAAATAACTTAAAAATTAAATTTTAAGTATGATATAAGATTATAAATATTATTTTAAATTAAATAATAATTAATTTTATAAATTTTTTAGGATAGCAAATATCTAAAGAAGAAAATTCGAACCCGGTACGAGTAGTAAAATTAATATTTGAATCTGATCCAAATTGGTTTAAATCCTATCCAATATTTAATTGATTAATAGTTAGAATGCTTAATACATATATTGGCATATTAAGTTAGCAAATATTTTTTTACGCTAAATGTGTAATTTTACCTTTGAAATTTTTCAAAAATAGTAATATTGTCCCTAAAATTTATTTGCGTGTAATGTTTATCCGGATGTTCACAAAAATTTGTAATGTAGACCTTATTCTAACTTTTCCGTTTGTTTAACCAAAAATTGTCATTAACCGCTTACGTGGGATGACACTTAGACATCAAATGATACGTCCACATAAGTAGTCAACTGACAATTTTTAGTAAAATTAACGAAAATGTGAGGATATTGGTTACATTGCATATTTTTTTAAATATTTAAAGGAACATTATACGCAAGTAAATTTTAAAGACAATATTGCTATTTTTAAAAAATTTCAGAGGCAAAATTGCAAATTAGTTTTTTTTTTTTTTGACATTTAAACTTTTTCAACAATCTATTGAACACACACATATATATAAAATTAAATGCACATATATAAAATAAATTACTGAGGCCGAGCAGTGTGGGCTAGCCAGCCTAAATGCACCCGTTTCCAGCAGACGACATTCGGCTTTAACATATAATGGGTCCATGAGAAATGTAAGTACCTAATACCAATAAGTGGGCTAAACCCACAACAAATCGGAATTAACGCCTAAACAATTTAAGAACTTGCACATAAGTCAATAAATTAAAAAAGAATAACAACAAAAATTAAAAAGTTTTTTTTTTAAATAATAACAATAAAAAAATAGATAGCTCGCATTTCTCATTATGTGGTATTTGAATAAAACGTACATAAATATTGCAAGATTTTTCATATTTGACCCTCTGTAAGAGCATATGAAAATGAAAATATTCTTACGTTTGTTTTACGTGCAAATTATTATATTTATTTTACAATTATAATGCATCTGCAATACTAATATTCATAAAGATTAACACAATTGACAATTTTCAAGTATATTTTGTAATGTTTCGAATATCTTAAATAAAATTTGATTAAATTTTAGAAAATCCATTTGCTTCAAATTAAGAAACTCTGAACAAAACCTTTCTACGTAAATTCCTTACTTTTTAATTATACATAGTTAGCAGTTAATTGGTTATTAATTTATTAAATTTGAATTTGAATTTTAAAAAATTAATATTAATAAACTGAATTTAAAAAATAAATTATTGACCGATAATACCTACCCCAATCATAAACAACTCTCGTTAATTAAATTTCAAAATCCAATTTATCTTTTTTTTTAATTTTTTTATATTCTAGGCATAAATTGTGACATTCAAATTTAATCTTGCCAATGTGTTATATTTCAAGAGACTTGTGCAATAGTTCAAAATAAAGAAAAAGTTTCTTCTGATTTTAAAAATATTATAATTCAATTTTACTTGTTCCGACTCGATTTAAACTTTTTTTTTATTAACACAATCAAATCAATAATGATAATTTTCTATATTATTAGTTTGATTTATAAATAAAAATGTACTTCCAAAATTATTGGAATACAAATTTATTCCTTTATAAAATGAATAAATTAAACATATACATCATTTTATGTAGATTTCAAAATCTTAAATTATTATATATTTTTAATGACAACTAGGCACACATTCATTTGAGCACTTAGCAAAGCAAGTTCATAAATGTGCCAATTTGCAGACTCATCAATACAACTCAGACATTGCCATTTCTTCACATTCAATTTACAGCAACAAATTGAGTAAAAACATCAAAAATCTTCTTAAAAAAATATCTAAAAGTCAGTTACCTTGTTTATCAACCATTGGATTATCACCAACTCTCAATCCAACGCTCCAAATTTAATAAAAAATCCAGTCTTACATCATTTTCTGACGTTACAAAAACAATTTCAAGATTTCATTTGACATTTGTAATAAAATTATCAGAAATTTATATTCACAGATGGGACAAACAATTTTTTTTTGTCAGCTCCTCTCTCTCTCTCACACACATTCAGAAAAATAAACCCTAAAAAAACCCTAATTTTTCCATTTTTCCCACTATAAATAATGCATAAAACTTTTACAAAAATAATCTTCTAAAAACTTTTTTTTTTCTTTTTTATAAAAAAGGAAAAGAAAAAGAATGGCTAGGTTAGAGCTCATGGCATCTCCTAACCAAAAATCCACAAGAAGATCAAAACAAAATTCAACTTCTTCAAACCCTAACAGTGGCAAACCAAGAAAAGATCGTCACTCCAAGGTCAATGGAAGAGACCGCCGTATAAGGCTGCCGGCGGTTTGTGCTGCCAGGATATTTCAGCTCACTCGTGAGCTTGGTAACAGAACTGATGGCGAAACCATTGAGTGGCTTCTCCATATGGCTGAGCCTGCTATTATTGAAGCCACTGGCACCGGAATTTCGGGTTTTCCTCCGGCTGCTCCGGTCACTAACAACAATGGGTTTATTTGTCCAATTGTTAGTGGTCTTCCTTTTGATTTTTCAGGTTCTTCTTCTTCTTCTTGTTCTGGTTTAGCAGAAATGGGTAACAATGGATTTTTGCTGAAGAACTGTGAGTTTCCTAAGGCTGAACAGATCATCCCTAATTTCGACTTTGATCTTGTTGCTAATTTTGAGGCTGAATTCCCGATGAATGATATGTTGAATGGGAATGATGATGAAGGAGGAGTTTGTAAGTGATCGAAAGTGAATGGAAGAAAGAAAAAGAAAATAAAGATTGATAGTTTTATGTTTCTCATTTTCCTTAGTAGTGTCTTTAATACATGAAGTTCTTGCATTGTGATGAATTTCTTGATTTCTTCCTTCTGTTGTTTCTTTGAAATGGGAAAAGAAGCTGCCAATGTAAGACTTAATTAACAAAATTTATGATCATTTTCTATTTATGAACTCTATTGTTTCTGCTATTTAATTTTCTCATATCTCATTTATTACAAAATTATCCATTTTTTTCATCATTAAGCACTGTATCAGAAGGAAATAAAAATATAATTCGTAATTAATACGCTTAATGCATTATATAAACATCCTGAGTTACAAAATTATGGGAGCATTATATATATTATCTATCAAGTATAATGCATTATGCATTGCATTATATGTTCTTAGTTATACTTGGAAAATAAAATATTTAGTCACTTTAAAATTTTTAAAAATTACATAACACCATGAGTTATAAAAATTATAATTATGCGAGTGTGTGTTAGGTAAATATATTTAAATATGAAAAAATACAAAATATAATTTATAAGAACTGTTTTTGAAAAAATTATATATGTAGACAACTCTAATTACTGCGATAACGATGGATAAATTATATACAATCATGAGTTACAAAAAATTATATTGATATGATTTAGCGCGTAAATATAATTAAATGGAACAAAGCATCATTTATATGATTATCTTTCAAAAAATTAATTAAAAAAAAAATATATATATATATAGACAAGTCTAATTACTAAATATGACGATGTATAAATTATATAAAAATCATGAATAACATAAATAATACTTATATGAGCGCCGCATTAAGTAAATATATTTAAGCACCGTAGAATACCATTTATATGATTATTTTTTTTTGAAAGTTAAAATATGTGGACAACTCTAATTGCTAAATATATCGACATTTATGTAACAAAATACCATTTATATGATTATTTTTTTCAAAAAATTACAATATAGACAACTCTAATTACTAAATATAATGATATATAAATATAAAGGACACATAGGTAAGAGGCGAATAAAGTAAAAATTCAAAAATTGGTATAATTTTAAAAAAATTTTACCAAATAAGGTATATATTAACTAAAAATATTATGTTCAGATGATGAAGAAGCAAAGACAGTTGGGTCTTGTACCAATTATGATTACAAATTTTGTAATTTAGGTCATAAATTTTTCAGTTTCTGTATTGTCCTGCAACTCCATTCTTCTTCTTCTTTTTTTTTTTTTTTGGAAAACGTAATTAAGTACCTCGATTCTCACAGGAAGATTAATAAGAACAAAATAGAATTCAGAGTCTCTTTCAATTGTCAGAAAAATACCAACTAATTCTGTAAACTTATTCAAAGGAATGATTCACTAATTATCGACACTCTCCCCCAGTCATTAGTGTAGTCTTGCAGCTTATCGTGCGATGGCGGAGATTCTTTCTGCTATGTTATTTGTAATTTTATAATTTTTATATAATATAAATAAAAATATTTTTAATTTAAAAAATAAAAAATAAATGTCTAATGAGTTTATCTATAAATTATGATCTATTTATATTAGATATCGTTGACAGCTCATATTGTTAAATTAAACAAATACTCTGTTTTTATTACTTGTATTTCAGTTAAACTCAATCTCTTTCTACCTTACCTTTGTATATCTCTATAAATACTGCTGTATACTCTAATATACATACATAATACAAAATATTTGTATTCTCTGCCTGTGTATTAATCGTTATATGGTATCAGACCTATAATGTCAGAAATCATCCCTTCCTCTACTTCTTACCCCTATCATTTCTACTCCTGTTGTTACTGTCTCTACAATAAATTTAACAACAAATTAGCTACAATTTTGCCATTAAACTCACTTCCTATAATTATCTTTCATGAAAAACTTAATTTCTTCCTCTTCTTAATTATCACGGGATGAACAATCTTCTTGATGACACTCTTACCCCACAATTTCTCGCTCCATTGACAGTCAATAAATCACATGTAATTTTGTTGCAAGGCAAAAGTAATGGGGGCCTCTATGAGGGTCTCACGATCAATTTACCTTTAGCACAAGAACTACAAAAATAATCATTTGGTAAAAGTATTTTTTGATCTTTTAGTCTATGTCCATTTGTATTCTCAATAATACGTTGCATCATAATTGAACCGGGATTATCAAGGCGATCATGCCAAAATATAATTATTTTAGGGTCTGAACACTTCCGGTGCATATAGTTTGATTCAACCATTTTTATTTTTGTGAAATACAATCCCGTTGAGAAACTTGAAAGTTTATCTAATATGAACTTCTGATTCAATTTTGTGGATGTAATATATATAGATATTCAACATTTTCATCGCTTGTAGTTTCAATATGATATCCATTACGACTTATATCTTTAAAATTTATAAGTTTTTTTCGATATCTACTTGAATACAACGCATCATCAATATATAATTTTGTTCCATTTGGAAGCATAATTTGGGCTCTTCCGGAGCCTTCAATTACATTTGCAGAACCAGAAATCGTATTAACATTAATTTCAGCTAACATTAATTACATAAAATATTTCTTATCACGAAGAATTGTATGAGTTGTACCACTATCCACTAAACATATGTCTGCCTCCATGATATTAAGTTTATTTTGTATTATCTATTAAAAAATAATTTTTTTTTAAGAATGATAAACAAGAAACTTGTATAACAAAATAAACTTTAACTCTTATTGCTAGTAAAATTCAAAAACATTAAGTTTGAAAATAATAAACCTAAATAAACATGAAATTGTTCCAAAAATCAATATAATCTTAATTGACATTTCCATCTCCAACCAAGTGGTCAATTTTTTCGTCCTCAAAAAAATCAGAGACATCAAAATTAACATCTAAAAGTTCATTATCATAAGCAACATTAATAGGTTCAGAAAAATTTACTTCAGCATTTTTTCCTTTAGCTTTTAATGATGTCTTATATAGATCAACAAGATATTTTGGAGTGCGACATATGCGAGATCAATGCCCTTTTGTTCCACATCTATAGCAAATATTGTCATGATTTTGTATCTTCTTTTCAGAATTTTTTTTCACTTTTGATCCATTTGTTTTTCGCACCTTTGTTGTCAGAACGTGGTGGATGATTGGAACCAGTTGGAAAATTTTTCCGACCACGATCTCTTCTACCACGGTCTCTCCTACGACCTTGAGAAAATATCGCATTCACTTCATGGAATGGAGATGAACTAGTTGAGCGAGATTGATAGTTTTTCAATAAAAGCTCATTATTTTGCTTAGTCACAAGCAAACAAGAAATTAATTCAGAATATTTTTTAAATCTATGCTCTCGATATTGCTGCTACAGTAGCACATTTGAGGCATAAAAAGTTGAATATATTTTCTCTAACATATCCTCATCAGTAACTTTCTCTCCACATAATTTCAATTGAGAGCTAATTTTAAATAGGGCTGAATTATATTCACTTACAGTTTTAAAATCTTGCAAACGTAAGTGTATCCAATCATATCGAACTTTAGGAAGGATCACTGTTTTTTGGTGTTCATACCTCTCCTTTAAATTATTCCAAAGAATTAATGGATCTTTAACAGTGAGATATTTAGTTTTTAATTTTTCGTATAAATAATGCCGAAGAAATATCATTGCTTTTATGTGATCTTGCAGGAATGCTTCATTTCCTTATTTTATGGAATCTCCAAGATTCATAGCATTCAAATGAATTTCGGCATCAAGTATCCATGACAGATAATTTCTTCCAAAAATATCAAGAGTAATAAATTCAAGTTTCGTAAGATTTGACATTGTAAATGCACGACACTTAAAAAACAAAAATTTAAAATTAGACTATAAATAAAAAAAAAATAAATCACACATACATAATCAATTTAAAAATACTTTCACAAATTGATTATGCCAAGAAAATGCCATTCAAAGCTTTAAATAAAATTCTCTATTGATGTCATGCATATAAATAAATAGATCTTCAAGAGCTTATAATTAGGCTTGAAATAAAAAGGCAACTTTTGCTAACTCAAACAATTGCGGCTGGTGGCCTTCTATTTTACAAATATTATAAAATACACAATGATAAATTATAATATTTAATAATGCCTAAAAAGCAGAAAAGGAGCAAGTGATACTTCCAAATTCGATTACAAATAATAGTGAAATATCATATATAAATTTGTCATCGTAATATAAATAAAAAATAATATTTATTATTATAGATATTACCCTTAATCAGACAAATATAATAATTGATTTTTGGTTGAACCATCCTCTTCAAACCGAATATTTAATTTCGTACCCAACTCAATTGTAAAACAATGAAAAATCCTCAATCAGTAAAGACAAATCAAATACCCCACAAAACTGACTCGCAATCTCTAAATTTTATGCTACATATAAATATCTCATCACTATAATTAATATTAGCCATTTTAATAGGTGTGCAGCATACCTATATACATTTATCAGTCTAACTCCATGAAAAAAAAGGTGCCACATTCTATAATATTATTATGCTATAAACAAGTCAAATTATTATATAAGTCATAAATGATAATCTTCAATGATGCTAATTAACTTTTGTATGGCAAGCATATATATTATCATCAATATAATGTTATTATCTTTTACCACCTTAACAATTATGCTGATGATAACATGTGCGGCATATTAATAAAATAAAAATAAAAAAATAATTTATTGTTAAATTTTATAAATTAGAATTTTTGATTCCTTCGAACTGAGTTGTTATAAATCACCGATTTTCAATAATCAATAGAGGCTATCGTGCTGATAATGTGTTATAAAACTCATTAAAGTAAAGACATATATAGTATGAATAGAGAATTTTTTTTATTTCTCATAGATACTGAATAATTACAATGGGATATTTATAGGTACAACATAGAAGTGGTATAATCCTACTAAAACATGAAGAGAGATGAATTTGATAGTCATCTATACACTTTATAATCATCACAATAAATATTAACTTTTAAGGATAGCCGATTTAGAATATTTTTAGATAAAAATATCTCTTATTTTATTTTATAATAATAATTATATCTTATTTTAAAATTTTAAGTCATTTTACATTTTATTTACCAAACAGTTATTTATTTTTTACCATACAACCTTTTTTTTTTCTAAGGGTAATTGATTTAAAATGTTGTTAGACAAAAATATCTTTTATTTTATTTTATAATGACAATTATATCTTATTTTAAATTTATAAGTCATTTTATATTTTATTTATTAAAAAGTTATTTATTTTTTACAATACTTTTAGTATAATTTTTACCAATTGAAAAAATTATTTTCATAAATTTTGTCAAACTGATCGTTTCATTACGATTTAATCCAAATATCCAATATATATAGTGGGTACTCTTAAATTAGAAAATGACTAGAACCGTTTGAACGTGTTAACGTTTAAAAACTAAGACTAAAATATTACTATGTTATTTGAAAGTTATTAACATCTAAAAATCAAGATGTTATCAGTGATCACACGTCATGCATATTAAGTTTTAATTTGTGTAAATAAACTATAAAAGCAAATTTATTGACTAAATTCGTCCATTAAAACCCAATCAAGACAAGGAAAATCCAATACAAACTGGAACGAGTATTTGTATATCACTATTCCAATGGCCAATCATAGCGTGACCATTCTGTCATTTCGGAGGTGCATTAACATCCAATTTACGGGACAGGCGACTTGTAAGGTTTTTTATTTATTCCTTTTCTAATAGAATTAAGAAAATACATCCCTACTATTAACATGTAGCACAACCAATTGTTGCATTCCAAAACTCTGAAGAAAATCTCCACAAGTAACTAACGACTTTTCTTCAGTAAAATATACGCGGAAGCTAGAACATTTTGAACATAGAACCTAGAAAATAATGGTAACATGAGCAAGAGTTTCCAAGGAATGTTTTGCATTTGGCAATATATATATATATATATATATATATATATATATATCTTGATCAAGAAAATAATGCGGATTAGGATTAAATTAATGAGAGGATAAAAGCCGCAAAGCAGAGCAAAAAGAGCAAAGTAAGGGTGATCTTGAAATTGCTCTTCAATCTGGGAAACATAGGCATAAGAAGGCCGCTGCTGCTGGTGAAAAACAGGCAGAATTCAATGAGATATGCTGTATTACAGCAGTCATTGGTATGGATCTTCTGACTCCAAATGCTTGTTTCGAAACATTCGCCACTTTTTCTTCTTCTTGGTTGTATACGTTGGCCAATCTATAGCAAAATGACAGAAAAGTATGAGTTGTTATTCATTACTGCAAGAGAAACAGATCACAAGTTTTCTAGTTAATCAATTAATCATAACGGACCACAACACACACAAGAAAGACGAAAATTATTGACTAGTTCAGAAAAGTGCCACCTGCAATCATCACTGAATCACTAGGGTTACTGGTTTTTTTATTTCTTCTTTCACCCAACAATGTCCATATGAATTTCAAATTTGGAGGTATTTCTTTCTTTCAGTGTACATAAACATACGTGCATGCATAGACTATATATTAGCTTATTGATTATGTAGATTTGTCTAGATATACCAAGTCTTAGCATAGACTAGTATATTAGCTATTGGTATTCTTCTTCCAAAAGAACAAAACTAGGACATGCAGTAGATCAATTTAAAATTAGCTTAGATACTGCCAGGAAATATTTCGTTGCATATGGGCTGTTAATGCTGTGTGCATATGAATAGAAACGATGTTCTTTGAATACAGGTGGCCTAGCATTCCACAGTTCTGGGTTTTGAAGTATTTCAAATTTTACTTCAGAAGCAAGCCCAGAATAACAGGATTAACACTTTCTTGCACTTGTCCTCCTTTATGCTACCACTTATTCATATTTACTTTTTTTTTTGTTCCTATCTGTTGCTTTCTATTCTCTATTCCCAAATAACTTTTTCCTTTTTAATGAAATTCTCGGTATTTTGATATCCTAAAAGCTTTGTTCTTTGTTGTTCCGGGGGAATTAATTTCTCGCTACACAACATTGTATACATATTTTTAGCTCCTCAGACCCTTCACAATCTTTTCTCATTTCATTTCATTTTATTGGCAATTTAGTCCCTTATTTTCCTCTCTTCAATTTCACTGACACAATTGTTTAATTATATAAAGCAATGCCTTAGATTAGTAGACAATGGTATGTTGAACTGGTAATATTAGCTATATGCTCTAGTAGCAGAAAATTATGCTCTACTAGCAGAAAATTTTACCTCCTTGTGAAAATAGGGAGTTGTAATGCACCTCTGCCCAGAAGCTAAGAAGAATTACTGCACAGCAATAGAATAATAAATAATTTCATCTCATATTTCTGAAGAAAAAAAAAAGTTGTGATCATTAATTTGGTTATTTTTTGCATGGCCAGTAAACTAGAACAATAATTTAAATAGAAGGAACAAGAACCAAGAAAATAGAACACTTGACTTGCAAAAATCAGTTTGAGAATATGCAACCCAACGAAACCAACGTAATGCGAAAAGATATTGGGATAGAATCGAGAACGACAATAGACAACACGAGAAGACCATTTCACCCAGGTCTTGGTGGTGAGTTTTCCATAAATCTTTGGAGCGATACCTCTGTACCATTGAGTGAAGCTCAGGAATGTGGCAAAAGGGACGGGTTTTGGAATAGAATTGAAAGTGACAAAAAACAGCTCAAAATTGTGTAAAAATGACTGGAAGAGCTCATAACTTTACCATAAAAGAAAACCGTATGAGCCAGGCTGGTTTGTTCACAGGCAATACAGGACAGATAAGTAACACAGTTTTTTAAGATGGGCAAAGGGCGAATTTTACCCTTAAACTTCTCAAAATAGCTATATTATACTCCTAAACAAGTTTAAAATGGTTAAAATTTGCACCCCAAGTGGCAAAAAAGTAACGTCCATCCAAATCAGCCATTAAGTAATGAAATGAAAATTCATTGACGGATTTGGATGGGCGTCATAAAAAGGGCAAAATCAGGCCAATTTTTATCAGTTTGAGGGCCAATTTTTTTAGAAAAAATCTATTTAGAAATATAAATTATCTATTCTAAAGTTTTGAGGTAAAACTAGACCTCCTTCTTTTAAGATATAGATGAAGATTTGATTTATATGCTAAGACATCAAATAAAAAAAAATGCATTTCCATTTCCTTTGCTTAGCATTATACATGAAGAAACCATCACAAAGAGTCCACAAGCTGCATAAGTAATGGTTGTTAGTACTTTCTTTTTCCTACTTAATAAATCCTAACAAGGAAAAATAATCTTATTTTCTAAATTAACAATGGTTTAAGTTTAAAAGGCATGCTTATCATAATGCATGTTGTCTCCTTATGATTATCCATCAAGAGTTATAGATACTTCAGAATATAACACTTGCACAAAATGCAAATATTTGCTCCTAATATGGTTGATTAATTTACCTCTCTTTGATCGTTGAACGTTTGGAAGGATCTCAATGTAGCAAGTGTCCTTGAAAGATGTAATAACAATTATCTTGACACCATACTGCATCAAATTATTAGCAAAAATTAGACAGGAGAAATGTCCACAAGAAAGCATCTGTACCCTCAGGGTATGTTCAACCATAGAGAATTGCATCATCCTCTAACCATTATTACGAATTATAATTCGGCACACTTGATAAACTTGAGATAAGGTAGCTGTAATATCCCTGATTTATTACTACTGCATTCTCGACCACTAACGTCAATGCATATCTTCAATTAAAATAGGGAAAAGAAGAGGGCAAATAATAAGGAAAAGAAGAAGGCAAATATCTTTAAATATGAAAATTCAGGATACCATCCAAAATGTCCAATATTTCTAATTCTTATTATAGTCGATCAGCAGTCAACCAAGGTTTGCAAGATATGTAATAAACTTAAGAAAGTCCTTTGAATAATCATTCCCTAAAGCAAGGAACTGATGCATCAAACTATGGCACCATGCCAAGCCATGTCACTTATAAGTCGAGTCATTTAAGTCAGTAACTCATTACTTTTTCCCCCTTTTTATGAGCAATATACTCTTCACAGTCATGTAAAAGAAATATATTGCTGAATCAGGTAATCCCTCAACTAGTCAAGAAGGCATATGTTCTCCGTAGTTCTAGTGCCTGGCAGAATAAAGAGCAATGACAACAATTTTCAGCTGCTCGAATTCTGACATTTAGAAAGATCACACAACAATAAAAAAATCATGAAGGGCAAAAAGTCTAATGCATAGGTTTTTAAAGCATACCGAGTCTGCAGCAGCCTGCAAAGTGACATGATCACCCCATTCACCACTCCTATTTTCATACACATTATGGCAAGAGCAAAATCAATTTTTACTCCAAAGAATATTATTAGTCATTAAAAAGGAGCAGAAAGATACTTGGACATCTTCTCCAAATAGTCGCCATAAGCCATAGGAACATAACCTTCATATGTCTCAGGATAAGACTTAAGCTGATAATTCATGGAAACACGAGTACACAGCAATATCGTTGGTGAAATTCTACTCAATCAAGCAACTGAATTTTGGGTAAAAAGGATGGCTAACCTGATATACAACTTGCTGTCTCACAAATTCATGGTGTTCGGGAGTCAGATAAAATTGGTCTGACAGAGCACGAAACTGGAAATATCAAGTATTAGCCATGTGCAAAGAATACAGTAACATATAATAGTATTCAGCAGGTATTGATGGCACTTAGATTGTAAAGACAAGTTTCAAGCTCCAAATTAAGGAAAAACACAAATATATCAAGAGGACATCCACACAAATTAAGACAAGGAAACCATAGAATCGGTAAAATTGTCAAGAGTAGAGCATTGAGCTTCATTAAAACTAATGTAATTCGTGACCACATAAAAGATCAACAGACAGGCTATAATAAAAAGCAATCTAAGAAGGTATAAATTAGTGTAAGCATTTAATGGATTGAAATATATCAATGACAGTCTAAATGAAAAAAGAATCCAATTTCAACTTAATTAAAAGCTTTATAGTGTTTTGATGGAAAGATTTCAAATGAATGGATTTGGTTGTAAATTGTTTCTGGTTCTTTCAATGAGATTCTATATGATTATACATTCTTTAGATAATCACATTCATGAATTGGAATTAATTTCTTTAATGGATTCACTTCAGATGGATTTGTAATGATTCCGTTAATTCTTTTTTTCCCTTGCATTCAGGAATTTACCATGGCCAAAAGCAATATTTGATCAATTGCCAAACCTTAAGATATTTTTTTAAAAATTTTTCTGTCTAAAGCAAACAGCCATGAATAATAGCCCACAGCACAATTATATGAGAGTTCCAAAGTGCTTGTTAGCAACAGAAATATGCGACATGATGCACACAAGTATCATGCTAGAAAGAGGAAAGAAACAAAATTTTTCTTTAATAAAAAAGTTTCTCAAAACCAAATGCAGAAATACACAAATATGCGCATACCTCACAACATATAATGATAGTCTTTATAATACAGCCATCTAGAATGCGATATTGTAGGTGGAATGGCCAAATTTAAGAAACAGGAACCGGTTCACAAGCAAAAACTGCTAGGGAGCAAACTAAATCCAGATTAGACTTTCAAGGCTGTGCAGGCTTGAGTCAGCCTTCCATAAGAAAATCATCAACCACCCCCTTTTCCTAGAATGCAAATACGCTAGGCAATGATAGGACGAAAAGATGAAACTTCAGATAATATCACTAATAGTAGACTGATTAATTAGAGAATAATGCATCAATCTCTAATGGATAGGAAGAAAGAAAACTATACTGTTAGTCTTCAAATGCCAAGCAAGTCTATGACACGGAGAGAAGCAGAGTATATACAGAATCATAATCCGAGTCTGTCACCATGCAGTGTACATAGCTCACATCAAGTACCGATAATGAAAATATTTTTGAAAAACACAGCATGTTAACAGATTGATATACAGAATAGACTTTTAGTGTATCTTCTAGCAATATTTCTGATCAGTGCTCCAAGGTAAAAATGGCAGACCTGACAATTACCGTCTCCTAGAACTTTCCGCTCAACTAAATCATACACCTGCAATCTGAAGAAAACTCCATTTCAAGATTTGTGTAATTCCTACTGAAAAATGGAATATATTCCTGTTGCACAGCTCATCAATGAATTTAAAACCAATAATATTATCAATCAAACAGGAAGAAGCCACATAATTTATCAAAGTGTCATGGTAATTGCAAGACTTGAGATCTTAAAAATGGAAAATAAGACCAAGAAGAAAAAAAAGGCACTATCCAAAAATAGAGACAGACACCTGTCTAATAGCCTTTGATGGTCTAATGTTGCTTCATCAATTGAGGGTATTTCTCCGTTGATTCTAGGAACATGCTGCAGAAAGCAAGAATCAAAATCAAGGAACTTTTAAGATAAAATAATTAAGAAGTCATAATAATAACATTCAATAAGGAAACACATATCCTTTTTATTTTTGAATTTTACTAATCAGTCTTCAAGGGAGTCATGCCATTCATTGAACCAACTGCTAAAGTTTTAGATATAAAACAAACTAAAGGGGTCAGACCTTTGAAAAGAAAACCATAGGTCAAGTATCAATTCTCAACAAAGTTGTGGTCAAACATTCACAGACAGCCAAAAGAAAATGTCATCATGAGTGCTATGTGTGCGTGTGTGTTTTTGTGTGTATAACTTGCAGGTATCATGCCTAGCAAAACCGCATATGAAGTGCCAAGAATAAAACACAAAAGCAAGGGTTCTAACTAAAAGAACTTTGAATGACATGAAATACGAAAAACAGAATCTTATACTGTCAAACAATTATACTGCAAATCCAATGCAATCAATGCATGTAAAAGGCCTTAATATTTCTACATTAGCCAATAAAGCAATGAAGGGCAAAAAGATGGAGTGCAAACCCATTAAAAGCTAAGAGAATCATTTGCTCTAGAGGCATCAAAAGTGGTTTTATTTTGATGCTGCACTTACAGGAATAGGGACCATTTCATTCAACCATTTTCCCACTTCACCATCAAAAGCATAATCCTCTGGCAATTCTAGGGAATATGACCAGTCTTCCAAAGGGTAGGAAATCTCCTTGGGGCTAGAGCATGAACTAGAAGGTCCCATATCATCTACTTCATCCTGACCACCCTCTTGCCCTAAATTTCATTGACACAATAAGCATAACAGGATAAAGCCATAAACCTCCACATTCCCAACCATACAAATATTCAGATTTCAAAATATCAACACTTACCAGCACCATAATTCTCCATAGATTGACCATTCCAATCTGATTGGAAAGAAGAAACTTGCAAATGATCATTCCCATCATGTGGAGAGTCGGGCGCTTCTGCAACTGAAAGCTGTGATAATTCTTCTTGAAGAGCATGTGCAAGAAGCTCGTCATGTTCTACACTGCAACATTCCGTGTTATAATAGTCTTCCTTGAAAAGCTGCCCGGTATAATAACTAATGTTATCTGGTGTACTAGTGTCACAATACACATAATTAGAATAGGGGTTGCTTTCAAACAACTGAAGACCCCACCGAAACACATCAGAATCTTGTTCATGAGTAATCATTTGCACTACATAAAACTTCTAAATTAACAGTTGATCGCAGAAATGAATTGTAACCAGTCCTAAGACAATGTTGAGATTGAATCAAGCAAAATGGATTTCACAGCTTCCACCTGAAACAAATATCACACAACAATTTTATTTGCAAGTGATTGAGAAATTTCATGTGCTGTGGGATCACATGTTTTAGTTCATTTGTGCACTTGTCATGCAAGAAATGTGAAAGGCAAAAGCAATGTTACTAAAGGGAAAATATTTAGCACTTCTCTAGAAACAAAATTCAAAAGTGCAAACTATTATTTTCAAATGATGATAAACTAAGGTAAAATAATAAGGAACTGAAAACTCTCATTCTAGTTAATTTTTTTAAAATTTTCATCTTATACTTGTCCAAAACAACAAAAAAGATTCATCATTGTGCTGCATGAGACTGTAAAGAACTAAAATGCTTCTCCAAGACACGCATAAATAGTTAAAATTTACAATGATGGCTCTCAAATGTTAATGCAGGCTTAATTAAGTCAAAATCTGCAATCGTCACCGCAGTACTTAATCAATTCAAAGTCTCCCGCAGATAAATAATACCTAAAACTAAAAATCCAAAGATATTTAATGAAGAGACGGAGAGAAAACAACAGATATCAGCATTCAGACATACACTTAATACTGATTATAATCTCCAAAAACTATCCAAAAGAATCGATCAAACGGACTGTAGAGGCCAATAAACTAGAATGCTCCTCTTACACAATCCTATATGCTCTGTATTTTCCTGCATCTTCTCACGAACCAAACGGGCATCGAACATTAAAGATCAACAAATAAAGAATTCTAAAGCTGCTAAAATTATTCACCCGCACTTGACACCATCAGATTTCACTCATAAGCATAAATCAACCAATAATTGAAAACGAAAGGGAAAAAAAAGACATATCACTTTCGGCCTCAATTTTTTTTTTTTAATTTTCTGATTTCCAAAAGAAAGCCACAATTAGTATTGTATTAAACAAATGTTAGGTATCATATAATAAAAAAAAAACTAAATCAGTGAAAGCGATTTCGAGGCGCCACAGAAAATGAGAATAACATCTGAAGAGAACTCACTTGGCTCAGAATGGCAGCGACGTGTGACGGAGAGTGACGTCACGCGGAGGTGAATGCTGCTGCTGCTGCGTGGTGTTTTGTTTCAGAGTTGCAGATACAGAGCTTTTAAAGCTTAGTGAATGTGAAAGCAGAGGGAGAGAGAAGATATGTCAATTAACGGCGAAGGATCTGAGCATATCTTTGGCTCCTTAAATCTCTCTGTTTCGTCATCCTCTACGGTTCCTTCCGTCCGGTGAGACCCATTTTTTGTGTAATTTTGAGTTTCACAAAAGTTTTATTTATTGAAAAATACGTGTCGTACGCATATAATCTATAATAAACTGGCTGCATGTAAAATTATAGGAAAAAGCATCTGCCATACTCGGCTATTATGATTTTCTGCATTAAATTTTCTTAATTCAAAAAATTAATATGAATTATTTTTAAATTTTTAAATTATAAATATTAGTCTGAATTTAACAATTTTATCGTATGTCATAAACATGCATTATCAAATATGCATGTAGTTAAAATAAAATCGACACATCTAATTTGATTTTGAAAAAATACATTCTGAAAATTTTTAATTATTACAAATTTTTATAATAGATCTCGCTATTCAGCATTGGATCCATTTAATTTTCAGAAAATGTATATCGAATTCGAAAATTGCATATATTAAAACTGTTAATTTAAAAATTTAATACAAATTATTCCAAAATTTCACTTCTATTACTTTTGTATTGTGCACACATTTGACGAAACGTATTTGTAACGTATATTAGATTTCCACCGATGACTTGAATTGTAAGAATATTTAATATCAATTTTTTGAAATGTAGAAATGCAATGTAGAATAACGTAATAATTTAGAAATATGAGAACTTTTTTAAATTATATTAATAATTGAATTATAAAATATAATATTATGTGGAATAAATTATATTAAAAAATAAAATTATAAACATAAGAAAGATATTAAAAAAATGAAGTATCATAAAAATCAAATGTAATAAAAAAATGGATTTATATCATCATATATTTATACAGTAAAATGCAATTGATTTTTCTTTTGAAATTTATTTGTCTATTTAATTAGCCTTTTTTAACATAAAGAACAACTGAGGTCTAACCCAAGCTTTACTTGATAGAATATTATGCAGACCAGGACTGTCCTAAAAAATGGTACAAGATAGAGTGTGGAGGACGGTCAAACGATCTTTTCAAAAAAAATCATGGGATTCGTAGAGATGGTAATTTTTTTTATGGGTGAAGGTACAAATTTTGTTAATGATAAAGTTAAAGTGTGTTTTTTTTAAATGATGGTCAGAAATGAAATGTAAATAATATTATGAAATTTTATAGTGTGAATGATATTCATAATATCTTAAAAATTTTATTGCCTTTATTTAGTAGTGGAGATGGATTAATTTGGTATTATGATAAGAGAGGTTGCTACACTGTGAAAAGTGAGTATCAAATGGCATATAGGTTTTGTAAAGGTATCCTTTCCTAACCAAATAACATTTGGTAGTATATTTGGAGTCTAAAAATTCCTTCAAAAGTGTATAATTTTTTATGGCAAGCTATTCGAAATGTTTTGCCTGTTCACTTTAGATTGGCCTAGAGGAGAATTGCAATTAATCCTACTTGTTTACTTTGCGAGCAGATAGAAGATATTTCACACATTTTATTCGAATGCCATTTTGCTAAGGAGGTTTGGGGTTGTTTTGGGTTAAATATTCAAGATGCAAGTTTGCCTCTAACAAATATTCTCTTTATGTTGACGAGCTCGGTTAGCAAAAAAAAAAAATATGAAGAGGTGTGTATGATAATGTAGCAAATATGAAATGTTAGAAATAAATTAGTGTGGAGCAATGTTCTAATGGCATCTCATATGGTAATTTCGACAGCTTTGTCTTTTTTTGGTAAATGGCAGGCGGCTAAGGAAATATTCGATAATATTTTTGTTTCTCTGGATAGCTCTCCTATGTTAACTTCTCCTTCTTCTGACAGCGTGAATTGTGAGTGAAATTATAAAGTTGATGCAACAGTCTTTACAGATAGTTACAAAAGTGGTTTTGGAGCAATTTTTAGAGATGTTGAATGTCATTTTTTTAAAGCAATTTTAGGTCATTGGCCAGGCTTGTTCTCCCCTCATATTACAGAAAGCTTGGTTGTTCGCTCAGTTCTTGCTAGGATTGAAGTTTCCCTACCTACTAAAGGCATTATTTTTATGGATGTTAAGGAACTCTCTTTTGCTCTTAGTAACTCTTTAGACAATTTTTCTGATTTTGGTTTAATTGTTTATGATTATAAGACTTTTTTTTTTCATAGACCAGACATTGAGCTGGCTTGGATTAGTAGGTCTAACAATTTTAAAACTTATAAGTTAGCCATAACCTCATTAGTGTATGACTCTTTCTGTATTTGGGATATCTTCCCTTCTTGCTTTTGATTTTTTTTCTTCTATAAAAGGTCATGCTTTATTCTAAAAAAAAAAGCATAAAGAACAAATTATTTCTAAGATGTTTTAAAAAGATTAAAACACTTCTTAAAGAATGTAAGAAGTTTCACCTGTATATCAGGTGCAAATAAAATTATAAAATTTTAAAGTATATAAAATATATAAAACTAATGAAATTATTGAAAATTATTTTTAATTTTTTTCGACAAAATTAGTGAATAATATAACATGTTACAATCAATTTAACTCTTAGCAGAAAACTTGATCTATACAATGACTATAGAAAAAAATATCGAACCACTCTTTACACGAAATGGAAATATTTTATTCCAAAAAAAGAACTTCAATTTGAAAATACAATAAACTATAAATCTAAGTAAAAAAAAATTTGCATTATAAAAACTTAAAAGTATGAAATTAAGATATATTTGATCCAATTTTAATTTTTTAAGGGACAAAATTGGTCCAAATCAAAATATGGGAAGTTTAATTGACTCTCCACATATACTAAGAAAGGCCTATTTAGCCTTTCAGCCGATGTGGTATTTAAATATAAAGAAATCTTTATAGATTCAGAGTTTCAGCAGTAAACAAGTGAAATTGTTTAATAAGCAGTAGTAATAATTAATAAATGTGGATAACCAAGTGAAAATTTGAAGGGAGCTTTACATTTGTTTGTTTATTAATTCAAGGCAAAAACGAGATTAAGATGATGATTAAGGTGGAATTAATTAAGACAAGAGACAGATATATATTAACGCTTGATTCTTGCTTCTTGGTCCACCAATTAAGCTTCTAGTATGAGGTTTAGATGTAAAATATTACGGATTAATTGGCAAGTTTAATACAAAACTTTTATTATATACATAACTATATATATATATATATTTTAACTTCTAGGGAATTTTAACTTCTTTTGCCTGTTCGCTTTACATTGGCCTAGAGGGGAATTGCAATTAATCCTACTTGTTTACTTTGTAAGTGGATGAAAGATATTTCACACATTTTATTCAGATGCCATTTTGCTAAGGAGGTTTGGGGTGGCATTGGGTTAAATATTCAAGATGCAAGTTTGCCTCTAACAGATATTCTCTCTATGTTGACAAGCTCGATTAGCAAAGAAAAGTATGAAGAGGTGTATATGATAATGCAATAGATATGGAATGTTAGAAATGAATTAGTGTGGAGCAATGTTTTAATGGCGCCTCATATGGTAATTTAGACAGCATTGTCTTTTTTTGATAAATGGTAGGTAGCTAAGGAAATCTTCGATAATATTTTTGTTCCTTTGGATAGCTCTCCTATGTTAACTTCTCCTTCTTCTGGCAGCATGAATTGTGAGTGGAATTATAAAGTTGATACAGCAGTCCTTACAAATAGTTACAGAAGTGGTTTTGGGACAATTTTTAGAGATGCTGAACGTTATTTTTTTAAAAGCAATTTCAGGTCATTGGCCAGGCTTATTCTCCCCTCGTATTGCAGAAAGCTTGGCTCTTCGCTCAGTTTTTGCTTGGATTGAAGTTTCCCTATCTACTAAAGGCATTATTTTTACAGATGCTCTGGAACTCTCTTTTGCTTTTATTAACTCTTTAGATGATTTTTCTAATTTTGGTTTAATTGTTTCTTATTATAAGACATTTTTTTCTCATAGACCAGATATTGAGCTTGCTTGAATTAGTAGGTCCGACAATTATGAAACTCATAAATTAGCTAAAACCTCATTATTGTATGATCCTTTTTGTATTTGGGATGTCCTCCCTTCTTGCTTTTGATTTTTTCTTCTATAAAAGGTCATGCTTTATTCTAAAAAAAAAACATAAAGAACAAATTATGTCTAAGATGTTTTAAAAGGATTAAAACACTTCTTAAAGAATGTAAGAAGTTTCATGTGTATATAAGGCGCAAATAAAACTATAAAATTTTAAAGTATATAAAATATATAAAACTAATGAAATTATTGAAAATTATTTTTAAATTTTTTTGACAAAATTAGTGAATAATATAACATGCTACAATCAATTTAACTCTTAGCAGAAAACTTGATTTATACATTGACTGTAGAAAAAAATATCGAACCACTCTTTACACAAAATGGAAATATTTTATTCAAAAAAAATAATAACTTCAATTTGAAAATACAATAAACTATAAATCTAAGCAAAAAAAAATTGCATTATAAAAACTTAAAAGTATGATATTAAGATATATTTGATCCAATTTTAATTTTTTAAGGGATAAAATTGGTCCAAATCAAAATATGGGAAGTTTAATTAACTCTCAACATACACTAAGAAAGGCCTATTTAGCCTTTTAGCCGTTGTGGTATTTAAATATAAAGAAGTGTTTATAGATTCAGAGTTTCAGCAGTAAACAAGTGAAATTGTTTAATAAGCAGTAGTAATAATTAATAAATGTGGATAACCGGATGAAGATTTGAAGGAAGCTTTACATTTGTTTGTTTATTAATTCAAGGCAAAAACGAGATTAAGATGATGATTAAGGTGGAATTAATTAATTAAGACAAGAGACAGGTATTAACGCATGATTCTTGGTCCGCCAATTAAGCTTCTAGTACGAGGTTTAGATGTAAAATATTACGGATTAATTGGCAAGTTTAATACAAAACTTTTATTATATACATAACTATTTTTTTTTTAATTTTAACTTCTTAAGGGAATTTATAATTATTTTCCAAAAATTTTATGAAAATATTTATTTATATTATTAAAAAAATTCAATATCTGGGCCCTAATTATAAATTTCTACTTCCCCTACTCAAAAAATTCCTTGAAGAATGTATAGCTTATTTTAATATTTTATTGTCCCATCAGTTTTTTTTATTTCTTTTTGTTTTTTTCCAAATTAAAATTGGCCCCTACTACTACGCCAAATCTTTCTCTCTGCCATTTCTTCCTCCGGGAAATCACAAACCCTACCAACCCTCCAATTTCTTGGTTCCTATTCCTCCATTTTCAATCTATCTCTTTCTCTCTATCTATGGCTTCTTGTTCCTCATCAATACCAAAATTTTCAACTTTTTTTCTTTACACTAATATCTTATGTTCAATAACAATAATAATTTATTATTAACGTATAAATTATTGGGTCAAACACAATAATTAATTAGTTTATTTGAGTCTTGGAAAGTCCCAAAAAAATATGAGCAGAGAGGAGAAGTATACTGCACAAAGTAGTAATTATTGTTGTTATTTTCTCTCTGTATTCATATTTTTTCTTGTGTTTTTTTCTCTTTTAGAACCAATTTCTTGCCAAAATGTTCCGGGTTCGAATCCTGCTTCGAATGAGCTCTTCTTTCAGTTGTTTTTTAAAACTTTTGCCAATTTTACAAATGTTTTCAAGCAAGATATAAAACAGCACTTTGGTTTCTGCATACCGGACGTGTGTGTATACATATCCTCTATTTCTTATCATATATAATTCTTTTATTTTTTCTTAAAAAATAAAAGAATTGAAGTTAATTATAGGATTTTTATTTTGTATTGGATTTGCAGAGATTCAGATTGGAATATGGCATTTAATTTCTCCAAGGATGCATCATTCATAACCAATTGTGCCAAGACAACCAAAGGTAATTAGTATTCATGTTATTTTATATAGTAGTATATTGAAATTAATGATTTAATGTACAATATGCATAATATTAATGATTAATTTATTGTACAATATGCAGAAATATTTATTGAAAAAAGAAATATAAATGTGTTTGCATAGAAAAGTAAAGGAGTATAATTGAGATATAACATATTCATTATTTTTGTTTGCTTCCATTTTTATTTTTTAAGAAAAATAATACCAGTTTGAATTGAATACCCTTTGTTTTCTGTTCATTTCTTTAAGCTGGTTGCTCAATTGGAAATTGAGCAAAGACATATTTTGGTGCATTAAGAATTGGATTTTAGTTTTAAATAATTGTTAATTTGTAAAAATAAAAATAATTCATGAATGTCTCGCAATTTTAGTCACTTGAAAAGAAAAAGCATCTATGAATTTCTAATAAAAAAGTCTCCAACAGTCAAATTAGTGCTTTGATAGAGAAAGATGAAAAAAATATGTGCAATTAGATGCTTAATTAGAAAGTTTACCTAATTGAAGTGAAAAATCTTAAAAAATATTTTATTATACTATATTAAATGAGCTGATCCATTAATACTAACTAATAGTTCGTAATAGCCTGTTATTGATGAATGTAATGCCATCGTTTATATATTAAGGTAATGTTTGATCATTATAAGTAAATTTCTAATGATAGTAATGGTCAGATAACAGTTCAGACCGAATTTGAGCTAAAAGATTTGAATTACATAGTTCGGTTACCAATAATAATAATTTCTAGAAAATTGTTTAATATTATGTGAGTTGATTTTTCTTTTTGATGATGTTTTGATGGATTAGGGGATATGACACAAAGGATATGCACAGCAGCAGAAATAAAGTTCTATTTCCACAGTTTCTTTGGAACAAAAGAAACAAAGAGCACAAGCACCAATTATTTAAAACCAAACAATAACTGTAATTTGAGTTCCTGGGTCTCTGGTTGTGAACCAGGATGGGCTTGTAGCATTCCTTCTGGCGTTAAGGTTAACATCAGAGATTCTCAAACTATGCCTTCTAGAATTACTAATTGTGCTTCTTGTTGTGAGGGTTTCTTTTGCCCTCATGGTCTTACTTGCATGATACGTAAGTACTCTATATATTCTTATTTTCTTTAACTCTATTTCTCTGTAAGAGAAAAATAAATTTGTTTCCCAATAATTATTTCTTCCGTGGTGAGACTAACTATTGTTTCGTTGCTTGTGATGTTACTAAAGCTTGTCCCCTAGGTGCATATTGCCCACTTGCAAAACTGAACAGTAGCACCGGTATTTGTGACCCGTAAGATAGTTGTTCTCCTTTCCATTGCCTAGCTATATCAAGGTTCATAAGATTGTTCATAAACCAAGTTAATATCAACATTTATATAGTATAATTTCATTTATACTACGTGACAGTTTGATAATTTACCAGTAACTTGATTTATGAGCAATTTTATTAACCCAATTTAGTTAAGCAATTTCCGGAATTTTTCAGCAGATTAACATTAATACTTAATAGCAGAAATTAATATGTTGCAGATACAATTACCAATTACCTCCTGGAAAACCAAATCATACCTGTGGAGGAGCTGATACTTGGGCTGATATTTTAAGTAGTAGAGAACTTTTCTGTCCACCTGGATCCTATTGCCCTTCCACTATCCAGAAACTTCAATGCAGTAGTGGGTATTGATAACTATCCTAGAACTTGCACCACATTTTCATTCCATTCTGTAGCTTTTCTTATATAATTTCCTTCTATTTTACTCGTCTGGACTTAATTCATTTTGTAGCAAACCATCCTTAATTAATTGATCATCTTCTTCATTACTGATGCAAGTACTCTTTCTTTCTTTTTTTTTTTTTTCAGATATTACTGCAGGACTGGTTCTACAAAACAAGCAGGTAAGTTTTTCTAATAAAAGCGTGATCAAATACTTAAATAATAATCTGATTTAATTAACAAAAATGACAGTTCTGGATGCCAAGTGATCACTTTTTATTGATGAAATTTCAGGGTGTTTCAAGTTAGCATCTTGTGAGCCACAATCATCAAATCAAAATATCTCAGCATATGGCATCTTAATTTTTGTGAGTGAGAAGTTAATTTCCATTTTTTTATTGATTTTTTATAGCAAATTTCATCCCTTCCACGAATTTGATTCAATCCACTCATAAATATATGATTTAAATATGACTCGATCTATTAATAACTGGATCCATTTAATGCTTATAATAATTTTTTGTCGGTTAAATTAGAAGTGTTATTAATTAACAAATAAATTTGTGTGAAAATTAATGCAGGTAGGTTTGAGTTTTCTACTTATAATAATCTACAATTGTTCTGATCAAGTTCTTGCAACTCGAGAGAAAAGACAAGCACAAACAAGAGAGAAAGCAGTGCAAAGTGTGAGAGAAACAGCACAAGCTAGAGAGAAATGGAAATCTGCAAAAGACATAGCCAAGAAACATGCAATTGGCCTCCAAACACAACTCTCAAGAACATTCTCAAGAACAAGATCCAAAAGAGATCAATATCTAAGATCATCTGGTCAAAATAGATCCACCGCAGATCCATCTTTTCCTGTGCCCACTTCATCAAAAGGGAAGAAAAAGGAAAAAGCTAATCTAACCCAAATGTTACATGAAATTGAAGCCAACCCAGAAAGCCATGAAGGCTTCAATCTTGAAATTGGGGATAAGAATATTAAAAAACATGCACCTAGAGGTAAAGAATTACACACACAGAGCCAAATGTTTAGGTATGCATATGGGCAAATAGAGAAAGAAAAAGCCATGCAAGAGCAGAATAAGAACTTGACATTCTCTGGTGTAATATCAATGGCTAGCGATATTGAAATAAGGAAAAGATTTACAATTGAGATTTTATTTAAAGACTTAACCCTAACTTTAAAGAATAAAAATAAACATTTACTAAGGTGTGTGACTGGAAAACTATCACCTGGTAGGGTTTCAGCTGTGATGGGTCCTTCTGGGGCTGGAAAAACAACATTTTTATCTGCTTTAACAGGGAAAGCACCAGGCTGCAATGTGTCTGGTATGGTTCTTGTTAATGGGAAACAAGAGCCAATCCAGGCTTATAAGAAAATTATTGGGTTTGTGCCTCAAGATGATATTGTGCATGGAAACTTGTCTGTGGAAGAGAATCTCTGGTTCAGTGCAAGATGCAGGTAGGCAACAATAACCATACTTTTTTTTACCTAATTTCTACTTTATTTATGCCATTATTTTCCTATATTTTATCTTAAAAGGTTAATTTGGGACAAATTGGTTACTAATAAAAAAACATTTTAGTGCCCTTTTGATATAGTTCTCATGAGCAAAACACACCATAATTATGAATTTTTTTGTCCATTAAGCCATTGAACTCATATTAATTGAGCAAGGCTTCCAACTTTTGTTTCATCAAGATTAAGTGTTCATTTGGCTTGATCAAATTATAGACCAACCAATTAGAAACAATCATGTATATAAAAATAATTCATTTTTAATACAATATAGTTTTTTATTGATTTTATTTACATGAATCTAGCTCTTACAAGTTAGATTACGGTTTTTCTTTGTTAAAATTTTGAAGGATTATAAATTTACTATATATGCAAAGTCAATGGATGATGCAAACTGTATTGATGATTGTAGGCTGCCTGCTGGACTGCCGAAAGCAGAAAAGGTTCTAGTAGTGGAAAGAGTGATAGAATCGCTAGGGTTACAAGCCATAAGGGATAGTTTGGTTGGGACAGTGGAAAAAAGAGGAATTTCAGGAGGACAAAGGAAAAGAGTAAATGTAGGGCTTGAAATGGTAATGGAACCTTCTCTTCTTATTCTAGATGAACCCACTTCTGGTTTGGACAGCTCTTCTTCCCTTCTACTGCTTAGGGCTCTTCGACGTGAAGCCCTTGAAGGAGTCAACATTTGCATGGTTGTCCACCAACCCAGGTAATTATGTTCTTTCTATTTCCAATACTCGACTAGGAAAATAATTACTTCTATCGATTAATTAAACATTCTTTTTCTTGCAGCTACACATTATTCAGGATGTTTGATGATTTGATACTTCTAGCAAAGGGAGGGTTAACAGTGTACCATGGATCAGTGAAGAAAGTAGAAGAGTACTTTTCAAGCCTAGGAATAACAGTACCAGAGAGAGCAAATCCACCAGATTATTTCATAGACATATTAGAAGGGATAGTGAAACCAAGCTCAGGTGTTAATTACAAGCAGCTTCCAATCAGATGGATGCTTCACAATGGCTACCCTGTGCCTATGGACATGCTTCAAAGTGCTGAAGGCTTAGGAGAAGCATCCTCTAGTGATTCAAATCATGGTAATGGATCAGGTGAAGCTGATTCTGAACAATCTGTGTCTTTTGCTGGAGAGTTATGGCAAGACGTTAAGACTAATGTTTATATCAAGAAAGATAAATTAAAGATGAATTCCTCTACTTCTCATGACTTATCTAATCGTAGAACTCCGGGTGTCTTTCGCCAATACAAATACTTTCTTGGAAGGTAATTAACTAACCCTAATCTTATTATT
Organism: Excoecaria agallocha; assembly: GCA_037975025.1. Taxonomy (NCBI): domain Eukaryota; kingdom Viridiplantae; phylum Streptophyta; class Magnoliopsida; order Malpighiales; family Euphorbiaceae; genus Excoecaria; species Excoecaria agallocha. Next base: position 57,776,766 of record CM075812.1, on the reverse strand, counting down.
TCATATTGTTTTCTTTCACAGCATCATGCTTCCATTGCTTTGATACATAAATGAAAGTTGGAACTTGTAATTGCTGAATGTTATCTTTGTTTGCAGGATTAGCAAACAACGTCTACGAGAAGCACAAACACAAGCTGTGGACTTTTTGATTTTATTACTAGCTGGAATCTGCTTAGGAACATTGGCTAAAGTGAGCGATGAAACTTTCGGTGTGCTTGGTTACACATACACCGTTATTGCAGTCTGTAAGTTCAACACAACAAAACATTTCTTGCATCATTTCAGGTCTGAAATTTTCAATTCTCACCACTCTAAAATTTTCTTTCATTTCAGCTCTCCTGTGCAAGATTGCGGCTTTGAGATCATTTTCTATGGATAAGTTACATTACTGGAGAGAACGTTCTTCTGGTATGAGCAGCTTGGCCTACTTTCTAGCCAAGGATACAGTTGATCATTTCAACACCATTGTCAAGCCACTCGTGTATCTCTCCATGTTCTATTTCTTCAACAATCCAAGATCAACAGTTATTGATAATTACATTGTTCTGATCTGCCTAGTTTATTGTGTAACCGGGATAGCTTACGCTCTAGCCATTTTCTTGGATCCCGGTCCTGCTCAACTGGTGAGTAACCGCAAAATTCTTATCTACACCCGATACTGAGTCATTAATATAACAAGTTTGTTCTGGTTTCGTGCAGTGGTCGGTTCTTCTCCCTGTGGTTTTGACCCTAATAGCAACACGAGGCGAAGACAGCAAGATTGTTTCGAGACTATCCGATCTGTGCTACACTAAATGGGCATTGGAAGCATTTGTTATATCAAATGCAAAAAGGTATATGACATCGAGATTATACTTGACCAAGTTCGAGTTTTCATGTTCTAACCTTCATAAATACTCTGTTGGTTTCAGATATTACGGTGTATGGCTGATAACGCGATGTGGTTCACTGATGCAGAATGGATATAATCTCGGCCATTGGTACCGATGTTTAGTCTTACTAGTTGTTTTCGGCTTTTTCAGCCGTATTTTGGCCTTCCTTATTATGATCACCGTGAATAAAATCCGATAAAAGTCTCAGGCTTTCATTTTTGTATCTTATTAATGTACAAAGTGCAAAAGATCAATCCGCATGAACAGAAATATATAGAGAGAAATGTATGTTGACATAATTCCTAGGAGCTGGGAGGGTTTTGTAATCTAATTTCTGTTGAAAATATAAGGAGTATGGAGCTAGATTCATAGGCAAGACTTCACTTTGTATAATGAAATTGTGTGAAGAGACCAATCTTTTTTCTCTTACATTTGTACTTAAGCTAGAGATACATTAAACATGCAGTAGGAATTTAATGATCATAAAACCATATTTCCCTTAACCATATTAGATCATCAGCACTCAATTAAAAATGTAAAAAATCTTAAATTCGATTCTATCAGCAATTGTCCAATTTATCGTCGGCATTCAATCAAAAATGCAAAAAGTCTTGAATTCAATTCCCCCTTCAACAATTGTAGTTGGACTGCATATTATTGGAAACAAATCACATTTAGAATTTTTATTTCAATGAAATCAATATAAATGAATCAAAATTTATATAACCAATAATTTCTTCTCACAAGATAACTGAAATTTGTCTTATATATTAATCATGATGTATAAATTGAACTCAACGTATATTAAAATAAAAGTTGAGAATCTCATCGTAACATCATAAGAATTATTTGCAAATTATCATTGACCTTCCACTACAGTCTACATATATAGTAGAAAAGATCAATGCCATTATGCAACACACACTCTTGCCTTGCACAAGCCGAAATATAACCAAGGAAAAATAAAAGATAATGTTTGGTATATCATATACAACTTAAATTCATTTCTTAAATAGCTTCTTTCAAAAGGATTTCTGCTTTTCCAGTGAATGTTTGGTAGAAAATATGATTTTTCGGAACTTAGGTTTATTCGTTTTGAAGTAGTTATATAGCGAAACAAAACAAGATCAAATCATGTAATACCATTTATTACCCGACACACTGAAATATTTGAAGATGCTCAAACAAAAGAGAAAAATTACAGAAACAAAAGGACTCCAAAAATACGACCAGTTCAGGTTCTTTTTAGGGAAAGCGAGAACGAGAAAATTAACTTACTATTTTCTGCATTGAAAGTTTCTTATGTTCTCTTGTTATCTTCCAGTTCCAAGCAAAAATGTCAATTTTTGTCGATGACTTGGGTGTGGCAATAAATTTTTTTTTGTGAAAATGAAACAATATATGCAGGGGGCATTGCCCTCGAAATTGAAGACTGCGTTCCTGAAAATCGAAATGACCAATGATCAACTAGTCAATAAATAAATTTTCGAGGGACGAGAGGGAAGGCGAGAGGTTTTAATATTTATGGAGTTTAGGTAGATTACCTAATGATATAATTTCTGAACAGACTACCTCCAAACTGTGTCGCCCATAAATTTAAGAGCTGGTAAGCCTCTAATCTCTGCGTCAAATAGAGGAACATGGACTGATCTCAAAGCAGAAAGCTCTGGATCCTTTTGGATGATATCAACTGCCCGCATTTGATCCTGCAATATTTTGGACACGGCTAAAGCTGCTGTAAAGCTTTAACAGAAAGTAGTGAACTCGTGTTTGGGTTCAATGTGACATTTTACAAGGGTATGAAAAATGTATACTGTGTAGCAATATGGATAGAGGTGGTTCATTCTCAATGTATACTTTACATTGTTCATGTCAAGTACCAAACATATCTTCAACCAGGAATGTTTAACAACTTCATGGATAAGCACAGAGATTTCATTTTAGTGGCATAGACAACTCAGTAAACTTCTGAATATATATAGGAATAATGTGCATCAATTAAAGAATAAAGACCAAAACACTCATTATGGAGAAAAAAACAATTATCAGTACCTTCCTTTTCATTGCACAGAACTTGCAATCGGATGTTGGTGGAGGTAAAACTTGATTGACTATAAGCCTCCTAACAGGAACTCCTTCCTTCCTCGAGGATGAACATAACCTTGATGATTCATTTGCAGCCATAACCTGAATTTGACAAAAATGAGAATAAAAGCAAGTCATTAATTAAAATGACGAGTCCTTCAGCAATACTCAAGCACGATCAATTTGCTTATACATATTTATACACATTGATTTATTCGCTTTCTTTAGCACTGAAACAAAGTTATTACCAAGAAATTAGTTTCTACTCTTGTAAAGGTTGGGATGTTTTATTGCTTTTCAAAACTAATCCAACAGTGAAAAGATTATAGAAAAAATAATTTTACTGTCAAACTGAATTAGAGTAAACAGTAGATATGCATCACTAGAGGAAAGCATGCTTCACTTTAATAGCACAAATTGGAAAAATACAAAAGAGCTCTATACCCAAATTACTTTCAATATGCAAAAGGTTATCAAAGAGCATACCATTGGAATTGTCACTATAACAAACTCAGTAGTGTCTGAGTCACGAAAAAGGTCTCGCACTCTACATGTCCTCTCTCTCAACTGCCCGATTTCCTCCTCCTAGTTTTCTGACTACAAGTTAAACAACAAACTGCTTTGAGTTTTAAATAAGGTAAAACCCACCAAAAACAATATTTATACTTACAGTATTTTGTAGGGACTCTTATTTCCCAAACATAGACTTGAGAGCTGAAGTTGCAGAAGCTAACTTCTTTCTGAATTGGATTTAGTAAATGAATGGTAAAGAACTTTGATAAGCATCGAATAGCAATGAAAGGATAACAACATACAACCATAAAATGAAGCTAACTAGTTTAACTAGCTTTTCTGTCATAATATCATTTTAAATAAAACAAAGCACCCTGTAACTGGGGAGACGCAGAACAAAAAAGCCACATTTTAAACATTCACAGCATGATCATAAGACATGCTAAACACTACCAAAAACAATACTAGCCTCCAATTGTAGGTTCAGATTTTTACCTTTATCATTTTGCCTAAATATGAAATAGAAAGTTTATTTATTGCCTGTTATGCTACTGATGTTTGCAATTCAGATGTGTGGTATATGGATAGTGGTAGTAGCAGTCACATGACTACAAATTTGGAGGCTTTTATTAGCTTGAATAGATCAGCTAAAACACGGATCAAAACGGCTGATGGAACGATTCGTAACACGGAGGGAAAATGAGTGATAAAGCTGAATTCTGGCCAAGGTCGCTGCATTAAAGACGTTCTTTATGTTCTAGATTTAGACTCAAATTTGTTGAGTGTTGGGTAATTTTTGAGAGAAGGTTACTCATTACTTTTTTAAGATTTCTCATGTGCTATCTTCACCGATAAAACTAAGAAGAATTTGCTGCTCAAAGTTCCAATGGCGAGAAATAACATGTTTCCACTTGTTATCAATGATGAAAAGAAGGCACTTGCAGCCTTTTTGGAAGACGATAGCTGGTTGTGGCATCATAGGTATGGACATCTCAACTTTAAAAGTCTGAGCTTATTATCTAACCAACATTTGGTGGATGGGTTACCTATGATAAGGCATATTGATGCTGTATGTAAAAGTTGTGTGGTTGGAAAATAACATAGAGACTCTTTTCCAAAGAGTAGCAACAGGAGAGCTTCAAAGTCAGCAGAGTTGATTCATGCCGATGTCTGCGGACCCATGCAGACTCTTTCTCTCAACAACAATAGGTATTTTGTGATTTTTGTTAATGATTTCAGTAGAATAACTTGGGTTTATTTTGTTAAAGAAAAATCTGAGGTGTTCTCAATCTTCAAGAAATTCAAGTCATCTATTGAAAAGTAAAGTGAAAATGCAATAAAAGTCTTGAGGATAGATCGTGGTGGTGAATTCGTGTCTTCAGAATTTGATAGTTTTGTGAAGAGATGGGCATTCAAAGGCAATTGACAGCCAGCTACACCCCTCATTAGAATGGGGTGGTGGAAAGGAAAAATTGGAGTCTTGTTGGAATGACAAAAAGCATGTTAAAAGCCAAAGGTCTTCCTAGAAGTTTTTGGGTAGAAGCAACTCACACAGCAGCGTATGTACTCAATCGTAGTCCAACTTCAGCATTGTCACGTCAAACACCATTTGAGGCATTTCATGATAGAAAGCCAAAAGTAACTCACTTTAAAGTTTTTAGCTGTGTTGCACATGTTTTTATTCCATCCCAAAAGAGGAGTAAACTTGATGATAATAGTGTCAAATTTATATTTGTGGGTTATAGCTTGGAAACAAAAGGCTATTGATTTTATAATTCTAAAACTAAAAAGTTGCTAATCAGTTGTGATGTTGTATTTAATGAGAAGAGTGCATGAAAGTGGAATGAAATGCAAAAATATGATGCAATCATTCAAGAGGATGATGAGTTTATCAACCATAATGCAATGGAAGGAAATAGGAATGATGATGGTGGAAATTCTTACCCTCCAACACCTGATTCAAGCTCTGGTTCCTCAAGTTCAGCATTACCAAACTCCTCTTCTTCAAGCACGCCTCCAAGAAAATGGAGATCACTGACAGAGATGTATGAGCAAACTGAAAGATGCTAGCTTGTGTAAGTTGTTGAACCAAGTTCATTTGATGAAGTTGTTAAAAGTGTTGCGTGGTGCAACACAATGGATGATGAGATGAAGGCATTGGAGAAAAATAGGACTTGGGAGCTGGTCGACCTACCAAAGGAGAAGGAAGTCATCAAGCTAAAATGGGTGTACAAGCTAAAACTCAAATCGGATGGTTCAATCCAAAAGCACAAGGCTCGTTTAGTTAGATTTGATACTATGCAATGTGAAGGTATTGATTTCGAAGAAACTTTCTCACCAGTAGCTAGATTTGATACTATTTGTACTGTTTTATCAATTGCTACTAACTACAAGTGGAAAGTTTATCAATTTGATGTTAAGTTAGCATTTTTAAATGGGTTTTTGAAAGAAGAAGTTTATGTTCAGCAACCTAAAGGTTATGAAGTTAAAGGATAGGAAATGAAGGTTTACAAATTAAAAAAAAACACTCTAGGGCCTTAAGCAAGCACCACGGGCCTAGTACGAAAGGATTCATAGTCACTTCAGCAAAAATGGGTTCCAAAAGAGTGCAAGCGAAGCAACTTTGTATGTAAAAACAAGAGGAGCTGATGAGGTATTACTTGTATGTCTTTATGTGGATGATTTAATTTACATTGGGAATAGTGTTGCATTGATTAATGATTTCAAGAGGATTATGGTTTTTAAATTTCAAATGACTAATTTGGGTCAAATGAGCTATTTTTTGGGCTTAGAAGTGCAGCAAACCAAAGCTGGAATTTTTATTTCTCAACAGAAATATGTGAAAGATCTTCTGGAAAAATTCAACTTGAAAGACTGTAGTGCGATTGGAACTCCAGTGGCTACAAATCAAAAATTCAGTATAGATGATGGAGAAGGAAAGGTTGATGCTCAGTTGTATCGAAGTTTAATTGGAAGTTTGCTTTATCTCACAAACAGTTGTCTAGATATCTTGCAAGCTACAAGTCTGCTATCTCGCTTCATGCAAAGTCCTAGACAAACGCATTATGGTGCAGCAAAGAGAGTTCTCAGATATTTAAAGGGAACATGCTCTTATGGTTTGTGGTACTCTAATTCTAATAATTTTAAATTATTGGGTTTTTCGGATAGTGATTGGGCAGGTTCTGTCGATGATCGCAAAAGTACTACTGGATATTTGTTCATGCTTGGATCAAATGCATTTTCGTGGTGTTCAAAGAAGCATCCATCTATCGCATTGTCCTCATCGGAAGCTAAATATATAGCTATCACTTTGGCAGCTTATCAAGTTGTATGGCTAAGAAGAATTTTGGGTGACATGAAGCAACATCAGAAGGAAGCGACAACAATTTTCTGTGATAATCAGTCTACTATTACGATGACAAAAAATCCAGTACGTCACAATCGCACAAGACACATTGATACACGGTATCACTTCATACGAGAACTGGTGATTGAAGGAAGCATTAAAATAGAGCATTGTAGTTCTCAAGAGCAAGTTGTTGATTTATTTACAAAGTCTTTATATACAGAAAAGTTTATTTATTTTCGAGAAAAGTTGGGTGTTACAGATTTTTGCATTAAGGGAACGAATGTTACGGTTTAATGCAAAAACTCTGATTTAATTTAGTATTTGTTTTAATCAGTCAAAATCTGTTGCTAAGAGTCCTAGTCTTATGGGTTTGTTAGTAGGTGTCTTGATTTTAGGAGAGTTTTGCTGGTAGTGGGATTGTTCCTTTATTTACGTATTTTCAGTTATGTTTTTACATATATTTAAGATGTTTACAGCTGAATAAAAGATAGATCAGTTCATCAATTACTGAGTGTACTTTCCTCCTCTATTTTTTCCTATTTCTTGAATTCTTTTATTTCCAACAGTAAACTTATTATATTCATAGGAGTCAACAATTCGCATAACCTACAAAGTGCTGAGTTTCAGCAAGAATTCCAAAGTCTCAAAAGAACAATTTAGCAAATAAATTAAAAAGAAAAAGGAAAAGCAACATGCCTTGGAAATTGCAATAACTTCATCCATACCAGGTGCAGGATTATCCAACAGCTCTCCCAATTTTAATTCCCCTACCTAAAACAGATTCTAGAGATGAGCCACAATCAAGTTATGACTGTATAATGAGTAAAAAATAAATGTTTCAGGAAGGATAAGCAAAAAGTGTTTCAGAGCCTATTGGAAATAGATGTAGGACTAAGAACTCTGCCCCAAACATAGATATGATGAAGTTAAACTTCTAAACCTTTTAAGTAACAATACTGAGATCAAATTATTTACATATTCAAGCAAAGATTGTATCTAATTAAGGTCTTGCTATATGCTTTCAAATAAATAGAGGGAGTACGCAGAAGAACTGACAGTACAAAACTGCAGGGAAATTAGTTATGTGAATGACACGAAAAATGAGCTAAAGACAATAAAACCTGGTTAGCAAGCATGCCAAGGCCCATGCCATCCATAAATTCTTTCACACCTACGCCATCAGTCTTTTGATATGAATTGCCAAATTCTTTGACACCTCTGCCATCAGTCTTTTGATATGAATTGCCAAATTCTTCTACAGCTCTCCCAGTGCTTATCTGTAGCAAAGTGGAGATGAAGTAAGAGCAGCATTCTCAGAATTACATGTTGATGAAAAAATAATATGACCAAATACCTCAAGAGCAAATAATGGAGAATCCAATCCTTCAATGGGAATAAATGTTCCTCCAGTCAAATCCTGAAAAATAAATCAAATGTTACATGTTTATGAATTAGAAAGTGACCAAGTAGGTTGGCACTAATTAGAACTTAAGAAAATAAGCATGATTAAATTTAGGATAGAAGAAGAAGCCTTATGTCTTGAAACCTTATCAAATGAATCGCTTAAGGAGTGAGTCGGGTCAGTTGAGACCACTAATGTAGGGTGGCCATTGTTAGCAAATTTCATAGTAAGGGAAGCAGCATAACTTGTTTTTCCCACACCTCCTTTCCCACCTAACATGTAGAACTTCCGTTGGGTCCCAGAAACCATCTCGTCAAATCCGATAAAAGCAACAACATCAGCAGGAGTAACTACAGATCTCACTATAGAAAGAAACATATATCTTATTATAATTGAAACAACTCTCCAGGTAATTAAACCAAATCTACTTAAATGTTGATTACAACCTAAAACAACATGTGCATACTTCTTTTTGTCTTAATTTCGTTTTCCTGTTGTATCAAGATTTTCAACACACCTAACTATACCTGCCATTAACATGTATGTATTAGAACATCCACAACAAAACAGGTAGTTATTAGATATTAATAACCACATCTCAACACAAATTCTGAATCTCTTCCAACAGTTTTCTTAGCTATAGAAGGATACAGTTCAATGTCCCATTTCAACCACCTATCTTCCTTTTTGGCCATTTCTTAACACCAAAATTATTTTTGATAACAGTTCGAAAATATATGGGCTGCTATCGGGTCCCTTCGTTGAACTACTCCTCTGATTCTTGCAATAAAGAGAAATCTGACGGTCAGTTCAGTCAGAAGTGGACTCTTTGATGGTTAAGTGAGTAGACAATAAAAAAGTAATTCTTGTAGAAAATTGGCTAAGAGATAACATACCTGAGTGTCTTCCGCCTTTTATAGGAGAACTGAGTCCTAGTCCTTCTTGGAATAGGAGTCCTTCCTGAGATAGGAGTCCCACCTGGGATAGGTGTCCTGCCTAAACAAGAGACTCTCCTAAAAGGGATCCTGGCTATGATTGATCTCTGATGCAGAGTGGGCCGATCATGGGCCTTGAAAAGTTTCTTTGGCCTGAAGCCCAATGCTCTAGACTGGATCTTGGCCCAATTCGGTTATCACAAGTCCCCCCGAAGTCTAGAGACATTTATGTCCAGCTAGTTGGATCGAGCCCTAGACCGAGCTGGGGTAGCTTGGTTTGGGAAGCTGGAGTCGCTTCGTTCTTCGCATCGATAATAGTTGCAGAGAAACGTCCCTTCGATCCTTGCAATCACCGTAATGCCATCATTACTACCCTCGAGTTTTGTGCGCCCACTTGTACTCCCCATTAATTTCACGCTACCCGTGCCATCGTAGTTGTTTTTCTAGCTTTAATCCAATGGCTCGTCATTCCTATAAATACCTCATTCCCACCTTTTCTCATTTTTCTTTCTGCACCCCTTCTTCAGCTTTCCTTCTGTGTCATTCTCCAATTCTTCATCCTAATCCCAGGTTAGTCCTTTGCAATCTTCCCTAAATTATTTTATATATTTCCTATTTTTATTTTGTGAGTATGAGTGAATCGATCGATTCTAGCGAAGTTAGAATATCTGATGGCTTGCTGGATGATAGTACTCTGAGCACCTTCGTTTGGAGCTATTCCCTCGATGATTCTCCTATCGAGCCTCCCTTCTTTCGTGCCTCTAGCACAGTTCGTAAGCCCAAAATAGTTATTCTGGCTAATAACATAGCCACAGGCACCTCTAAACCAAAACGGCCCATCGTTAGAAGCCCACCTAGAGCCAACCCCCGACTCCCGAAGATCAGTTTAACCATAAAAGCTACCAAGCTCTCTGCCTTAAGGACTTGTTTGGGAATACCGAACTAATACAAGCTCTTCACACCGGACTCCTCCATGGTTGCCAACACCGACCTCCAAGATAACAAGAAACTAATCCTTTATAAGGCTACTGTTCATGCCGGGGCGATTTTCCCTTTGACCCTCTTTGAGACCTCCTTCCTTCAATATTATAACCTTACTGTGAGCTAAGTGCACCCTAACGCCTGGCTCACACTAACCGCGCTTTAGATTTGGATTGACAAAAAAGCCTTAAATCTAATAGTTCACCTATTTAAGACTACGCATGTAATGGCCTCAACACCGGGTCAGTCGTAAATAGTACTTTCCGGCAGTGAATAGTGTTTTTTGGGCTCGAAAGAACATCCGGAAGTCGAAAATATTTTATTGGACTATTTGAAAGAAATAGTTATGGTGAGTCTATGGTCGAAATTTGAAGTGCATTTGAGGTCAAATAGATCTCCAAAAGTTAAAAATACGAAAAAAGGTAGCGAATCAATTTTTCCGGTAGGGAAGGGGACTTGATTTTGCATAAATCTTTAAAAATAGTAAATGGACTCTAAAAATTGCCATATTTTGCAGTTCTCAATGAAATTTGATATAGAATATTTTGGTATAAAAAAATAAATTTTTTGGCAATGTCGACAGTTGTCGAATCGGACCGATAAGTTTGAATCGGATCGATAACGGACTCCGATTGAGCCAAAAATTTATATCCTACCTATTTTTGATGTGATAAAAATTATGGAATCAAATTTGGAGTAATTTGAAGTGAAAAAATGGGAGAAATCATTTTGGGCTTTGAATTAGGTTGTTAATGGGCTTTAATTAATTTAAGCCCACTAACATGACCCAAGCCCATTTCACCATTTAAAAGGAGATATAATTGCTGGAATTTTCTGGATTCAGCCAGCATTTCACGCCATCTTCTTCTCCCTCCTTTGGCCGGCCAACTCTTCTCCACTTTTACTAAGTTTTTTCTCTTCTTTTCTCTCCATTTCACACTAAATCAAGCCATTAAATAGTAAGTTTTGCCTTCTTAGTTAATTTTAATGCCCTCCTCTCTTCAAAAGAAGGAAGAAAATCAAAGAAATTCAAGAGAGAAAGTTTAGGGGTCCATTTAAGGTTTTCATGGAGGAGAGCAAAGTAAGCAAGTTAAAGGCAAGGAAAAATGAAGTTTAAGGAAGGTTAAGCATGGAAAAAGGTAAGTGACTACCAAATCCCTTAATTTCTCATTTAATATGAATTTTTCTTGATTATGTAACTAAGATAAAAATAGGTAATATTGTTAATTAATGTAATTATGATAGGGTTATTGTAATTAGACTAGAGAAGAGATAAATGAAAAGTGAAAATGAGTGAAAGGAAATTTTTAGGGTGAAAAAGTAGTGATGGCCGAATTATTCCCTAATAGAAAAATGTGAAATTTTGCATGAAAATAATATATGATGGTCTAAATTGAATATAGTGATGATAATTGGTGCCTTTGGATTTTTAATGAATTATTGGAATTTATTTTGAAATTTTAAAGCCTATGTATTGAATATGTTCATAGTGAAAATTGTGATATAATGAGAATTAATTGATTATTTTAGTGAGAAATGGTGCTAAATAATAAATAATGCATAAATAAAATTTATTGGAATTTATTGAATTGATTGAGGTTTTATTAGAATTTTTATGTGAATATGTATAATGAAAATAATTGAATTTTAATGCATAATTGTATAAAAATGACAAACATGATGATTTAATGTGAAAATAAATTAATGTCAATGACAAGAAATAAAAAGTCAACCGACGAATGTTTCGAAATAATTATTGGGTAGTGAAAATGATAAAAGCAATGAGTTATTAGTAAATAATTCATAAATAAATAAAAATGATGGAAATAAATTAATATGTAAATAAAAGAAAGTTAAAATGAGTTTTAAAAGAAAAAGAGACTTTAATGAAAGAAAATAAAAGTTTAGGGGCAAAATGGTAATTTTGCCAAAGTAAGTAATTAACGCGTATAAATAAGTAAGAAATACTTAATAAGGGTAAAATGGTAATTTCAGAGGCCTAACGGTTTCGAAAAATAGAATTTCCGTGGTTTAAGGACCAAAATATAATTTTACCCGAAAGTGGTAAAATAAAGAATAAAAGATGAATAATGGAGGAAATTATATAATAAAAATGAAAATAAATTATTATAATGGCAAAATCGTAATTATGCATTTGAAATGAATAAATTGATAGAAAAAGTCAAATTATGCATGTTTGAGGTCTAAAATAATAAATGATATTAATTAAGTCCCTAAATGCTTAAAAGCAGAAAAAAAAAGATGTGACTAATTTATTACAATAAATTAGTCAACAAAAAGTATTAAAAGAATTAATGCTTATTAAAATAATTCGCTGACGAAATAAACGTTGGCATACCGAATGATTAAAAAGTTTGAGCAGTAAAAGAAAAAGAAGTCAATCATTGAATTATTAGAGAATAATTCGCAAATGATAATATAAAAAGAATACAAAGAAAATTGTGAATTATAATGTCATAATTCATAATTTATAATATGTGCAAAAGATTGAAAAGTTTAAGTATCTGAGTGAATTATCGAAGGATAATTCACAAAAGTGACCAGAAAAAGTGAATAAAAGTTATTGAATAGTCAAGGCACGAAAGAGTGCATTTGATCAAATAACGTATAGTAATAAACAAAAGAAAAGAAATTAAAAGTTTTTAAATGTTCAAAAATGTTTGCAATGATATTGATTATGTTTGCCCTTAGCGATAGACAGGTAGTATGATTCTTGTTTTGGATATAATTGGCTAGTCATAGGGACATCTCTGTACCGCGGTGCAAGTCATGACGACTTGCTTAGCTATGGGCGGGATCTTTGATCTCCATAGCTTCAGTGAAAGTAAAAGTGAAAGTGTATCTGTATCTGTATCTGTTATGTGAGACTTGATCTTTCGAGATCATTTCTCTATCTGCTACGTGGGACCTTTGGGTCCAGTCCCGTATATCCGTTGTGGGAAACCTGTTATATTGCATTAGGGGCACATTGAAATGAATAAATAAGTACTGTTTAATTGAATTGAATATATGAAAAGTTATAACGAAAAACGATTCGTTTGAAAGAAAATGAGATAAATCTGTAAAGATTTCTGTAAAGTGTAATTAGTAAGGAAAAAGAAAAGAAAGGTTTTATAAGAATTCAGAATGTATTGTGTTTTTCGTGAAAAGGATAAATTTGATTAATTGGTATTTCTCGTACCAATTACTATTGTGAAAAGTGACAAATTTGCAAAATAATATGAATTTCCTGTTTAAAGTTAAAAGTAATGATTTTGACATGAAGTGAACTTAATGATCATGAAATGTCTTTCTGGAAGAAAGGTTATAAAAAAAAAAAGTAAAAGACTTATATCGTAATTAATATTTGAACGAAAGTAATATATATATATGAGTGAAGGAAAGAAAATACTGCAAAGTGTCCCGAAATACTTATATCACTTTGCAATAAAGCTCAAAAGCTATTAATTAGTAATGTATTTATTGGTAAAGAGTCGAAACAAAAATAAAAGAATAAATAGCAAGAAGTACAATTAGAGTTCAAACTGAATAATTGAACATTAAAACAAGAATTTAAATAATTTATTTTGGTACTAGTAAAGACACGAGTACCAATACATATTGTTAACTGGAATGATAGTTAAATCGCTGTGACTAAAGAATAAAACGAAGGTAATGATAAAAGTAAAAGTAAAAGAGTAAATCCGATATTGATTTACCTAAAGAATATACTGCAAAGTAAAGTTAAAAGTTCAGAAACAAAGACCAATGGTTATCAGAATACGGACTTAATAACGAGATTAGTCATAACTGAAATGAAAGGAAATACTTAATGAAATAAGAATACTAGTAACATAAAGTATGTAATTATGCTTATGTTTGGGAAATTCTTGGATTAGTAGTCACCACTGGGCATATTTAATGCTCAGCACGTAGTGTTTACTGCGTGCAGGTTCTGAAGTATTGCAGGAGCACAGTACATTGAAGGACCAGATCGGAAGAGAAGACTTTTGTGATTTTTAGTATAAGCTTTTGGCATGTATATACTTAGACTATTAAGGTAAAGGTTTGAATGATATTTTGGTTATATGTTTATTTGCCTCGAATGTATGATTTACAATAAGTCTTGATTTGGTGATTAATGATTGTTCATAAGACTGTTATTCGATTCTGTAATTACTGTATAAGTTTTTCGAGTGGATTAAAGTGTTCAGGAAAAAAAAAACTTACCGATTTCTGTTAAGTTCTTATCGAAAAAGACTGTTCCGAGAAGGGTGTGACAACGCACATAGTCAGGCTCCGAGCTACGATGGAAGACCATTGCTATATCCAAGCTTGTCCAGGCTATGGGCCATTTTCAGTTAAGCCGAACTCTCTTAAAAATTGGAAAGGCAGATTTTGATCCTAAAGAGCGAGTCTGAATTCCTCTTTCGAACTTTATTGGGTCCCTTCATTAATCGCAACGATCAACGTGTGTAGCTAACTTCGAAAGAGGAGGGAACCCTAGCTGAATGGAGGGAGCTTGCTCGTAATAAAATTGATATTTATGACTTTTTAGATCCTCATTCAGCCCTTAAATCACCTAGCAAAATACAAGATACTTGAATTCTTCTTTCTCCTTTGTATACGAATCTAATTTGTTTCTCATCCTGTTTGTGCTTTGTAATTATGAAGAGGGCGAGAAAGTCTTCCTTTAGCGAGAAGTTCAAAGCTAAGAAATAAAAGATGGGGGATACCTCCGAGCCCGTCCCCCTGGCGACCTCCAATCCCCTTCTTGGTGCTTCTGAGTCCTCGGCTCTACCCCAGCCAGTTTTGACAGTGAATCCTCCTTCCGACACCTATCTCGATGCTCGAACTGAAGCAAATCTGGTTTTTTTTGGGAAACTAAGTACTCCGACCTTTACTGCCATAACTATTTCAGACACCTACCCGAATTCTGAAGTTTGAAGGACCCCACAGTCCGACCAGCATTTCATAATGTTATCGGGCCCTTCCTCTAATCGCGCTCCACAAGAGAAGGCCTCTGATCCCCCTGGTTAGGGAGAGAAAATCTCTCGAACTATTGAAGAAGTTTGGGGCATGTGGCTGTAGAATAAGAACACATATAACTTATCCAACCCAGGCTTCAACAACTTCTGCTCTTTGCTGATGTGTATCCCATACGATGTGACATCCCTTGTTAATCTGAAGGTGGAGCACCTCTGCGGCATCATCAGAAAGTACCAAGTTGAGATATGTCTGTTCTTATTCCCAGCTCTTGTCGATGCCCCTTAACAACTAGCTTAACCCTAAGTTCACATTTGTTCTCCTTTTTTTCAGAGCTTGGTTCTAACCAACGCGGCCATTGGAAAGATGAGCAGGCTCCTTGGGCTGTTGAGGGAAGAGAAGAGGATTTTGAAGGACCTTACTGGGAAGCTGAAGGAGGCCCAAGACTCTGCCCAAAGTTGGCAGAATCAAGCCACCGCCTTAAAGACCAAAGTAAAAGAAGCCGAGGACTCCTATCGTAGAGCCTCCGAAGATTATTCGGGGAAGTTCGTCGAGGCCGAGGCCCCCACTGCCCGAGCTAAGAAAGAGCTTCAGGCATCTGCGGCTAAGGCAAATGAGGAGCTTCAGTCCGTGATTGCCGAGCTGAAGAAATACTGGGTATAGAAGACGTTGTTGGAGGTGCACTGCACCAAGCTAGACGAGAAGGTTGATGATCTTGCCGTGGATAAGGCCATAGCCTATGGAGCCAAGCTTATCCGCAAAATGAAGAGCAAGTTTCCCAGTGAAGACTTGTCCTGGCTGGATGAGATTGAGCTAGACGAAAAGGAGTTTGGTTCTTAGTGTTTGTTTATTTTTCTTTTTGTTGTAGCTCTCGTTGTCGAGTTTCTTTGTAATGAACACTTGGGAATAATACAACGTGAACAACATGCTTGAGCAACACCTTTTGATCCGACCTCTTCCCCTATGTGTGTTCCGCGCTTTATTATTATTATTATTATATTTTTTTCTTTCGAACTGGCAAACCCGGCTAAGTAAGCTGCTTCTAATTTGTTAAAATTTAATTACCGTGTGAATCTAGGCCTTGGACCGGTCATTCGAGCCTTATAACCTGCATTAACTCATGATTCTATTTTTCAAAAACCAATGAAGCGAAATTTGTTTTAAAATAAGCCAAAAGTGAAATGCTCACGACCTTTAACGATACGACCGAGCTGTTTATTATTAATGAATTTTGCTCAAGGCTTAAGCTGCCGAGCTAAGCTTTACAAGGCAATTATGGTGTAAGCGCCGAATCAAGACAAGTTATATTGCATAAGTGGCGACATGCCAATTCTGAAAATAAGCTCGTGGCGATAACATTTAGTGAGCAAGACGAGCTAAGGGCTATGGTGCCTAGTAAACAAGACGAGCTCGTGGCAAAAGTGCCGAGTGAGCTAGACGGGCTCTTGGCGATAGTGCCTAATGAGTAAGATGGGCTCGTGGCCATAGTGTTTAGTAAGCGAAACGAGTTCGTGGCGATAGTGCCGAGTGAGCTAGACGGGCTCGTGGCGATAGTGCCTTGTGAGCTAGAAGAGCTCGTGGCAATAGTGCCGAATGAGCTATTCGGGCTTGCGATAATAGTGTCGAATGAGCAAGATGGGCTCGTGGCGATAGTGTCTGGTGAGCGAGACGAGCTCAAGGTGATAGTGCTGAGTGAGCTATTAGTAATACTTCTTCAAGTTTGAAATGTTCCAGGAGTGCGACAAGACTTTTCCGGACAAGTCCTTTAGTCGATAGGCTCAAAAACCCACCACTTCATGAACCTCAAATGGGCCTACCCAATTCGGGCTCAATTTTCCTATCCCTGTCGTCATTTGGGCTTCAATGGCCTTTTTAAGGACTAGCTCGCCAACCCGTAAAGTTTGGGGTTTCACCCCGCGGCTGTGGTAAGCCGTCATCTTCTGCTTGTACATCGCTGCTCGAATTTGTGCTTCCTCTCTTTTCCCTTCTAAGGTATCCAGAAGGTACAGTAACACCTCTTTGTTAACTTCCTCGTTGTACAAACTGACCCTTGTATTTGGTATCCCTATTTCACAAGGAATCACTGCTTTTACTCCATAGGTTAAAGAAAAAGGTGTTGCTCTGGTCGATGATCGAGGTGAGGTTCGGTAGGCCCAGAGAACATTGTTTAGCTCATCCATCTAAAGACCTTTGGCTCCTTCCAGTCTCTTTTTCAAGCCATATAGTATCATCCTATTGGTCACTTCAGTCATTTCGTTTGATTGTGGGTGATAGGCCGATGTGAATCTCAGGTCGATGTGGAGCTCTTCACAAAAGTTCCTGAAAGATTGACAATCGAACTATTTTTTATTATCAGTAATGAATGTGTGCGGGACATCGAACCATGTGATAATTGACCTTTAGACAAACCTGATAATATTGGCTGGCATGATTGTTGCAAGAGGCTCAGCTTCCACCCATTTGGTGAAGTGATCGATTGCCACTACGAGGAACATCCTTTGCCCAGTTGCTACTGGAAACGGCCCCAGTATATCAATTCCCCATTGCGCGAAAGGCCAGGGGCTATAGATCGGCATCTGATGGACGGATCTCTGATGGATGATATTCCCAAACCTTTGACACTTATCACATTGCCTAACTAGACCCTTAGCATCGTCTTCCATCCTCATCCAATAATATCCCTGTAATAAGGCCTTCCGAGCTATCGCCTGTGCGCCTTCATGTGCTCCACAAATTTCCTCATAAATCTCCTTGAAGACATAATCCCCTTCTTCTGAACTCAAGCATAGCGACTAAGGGTGCGAGTAGGACCTTCTGTACAACTTTCCATCTAGAATAGCATATGAACTGGAACATCGAACTGTTTTCTTTGCTTCCAGCTGATCACTCGAAAGTGTGCCGTTGTCCAGGAACTGGTAGATCGATAACCTCCATCCATCCATTTGTTTGTTCATCTATACTGAGTATGTTTCGTATGATGGCTTCTCTGTGACTGCCCAGATTATGTCTTCTGACTGTATGACACTGTTAGAGGATGCCTGCTTGGCTAATGAGTCCGCCACATTGTTCTCTTCCCTTGGTATTTGTTCGATTGTCCATGAGCTTCCCTCCTTCTCCAGCCGAGCTAGCAGAGTGCATACCAGGTCTTTATATTTTACCATTGACTGTTCTTTGGCTTCAAACCTCCCCGATAGTTGGCTAACAAACAATTATGAATCAGAGCAAATAAGTAAGAGGTCAGGCTTTATCTCCATAACGAGATGAAGCCCGAAACAAAGGGCCTCGTACTCTGCAATATTATTTAATGCTGGGAACGACAGTCGAGCTATAGCCCTTATACGTATTCTGCCTGGGCTTTCGAGCATGACCCCCACTCCTGCTCCCGCCGCTGCTGATGCACCATCAACATATAACTTTCAAGTTTCCTTATTTGGCTCGGGTGGTGAGGTGTGAAGCTCGATTATGAAATCAACCAGGACTTATGCCTTCATTACCGAGCGGGATTCATATCGGACATCGAACTCCCTCCACTAAACTGCCCACTCTGTTATCCTACCTAATGCCTTCGATTTCAGCATTACCTTCCTGAAGGTGGTGTTGGTTCGAACAAAGACCGTATGAGCCTGAAAATAAGGTCGTAGCTTAATTGCTAAAGTGACTAAGGTCAAAGCCAGCTGTTCGAGGATGGGATAATTGAGTTCGGCCCCCCAAAGAACCTTGCTAGTATAGTAGATGGGAAACTCCCGCGTGCCTTCCTCTCTAACCAAGACCGAACCTATAGCTCCCTCTGACACCGACAAGTATATGAATAGGCTCTCGCCTGACTGTGGCCTGCTGAGCAGCAAAGGCAAGCTCAAAAATTTCTTTAGAGCCTCAAAGGTTGCCTGACAGTCTGGACCCCATTCAAAATTCTTCATGTTCTTCAATGCTTTGTAGAATGGTAGACATCGTTTAGCCGAACAGGAGATAAACCTGCCTAAGGCCATAATTTTTCCATTCAAAATCTGCACCTCCCTAATCATTTTTTGGGGTTCCATACTCAAGATAGCTTCAATCTTCGAAGGATTAGCTTCTATCCCCCTTTTTGAAATACGAAACCTAAGAATTTTCCTGACCGAACCCCAAAGGCACACTTCTCCAGATTTAGTTTAAGCCCGAACTTTTTGAGAGTGGAGAATATTTCGTCGAGCTCTAAGATCTGCAGTAGTTCGGCTTTTAACAATCATATCATCTACGTATAACTCTGTGTTTTGCCTTATCTGCCCTGCAAATATTTTGTTCATCAACCTTTGATAAGTTGCATCCACATTTTTTAGCCCGAAGGGCATTACTTTGTCGCAGTACGTCCCTTTGTGAGTGTTGAATGCTATTTTTTCCTCATCTGTCGGGCTCATGGGGATTTGGTGGTAGCCCGTTGAAGCATCTAAGAAGGCGTACTCTTCAAATCCAGCTGTTGAATCTACTAACATGTCGATATTTGGTAGAGGGTAACTATTTTTCGAGCATGCTTTGTTCAAATCTGTGAAATCAATGTACATCCTTCATTTTTCTGTAGATTTCTTAACTAATACCACATTGGCCAGCTAGTCCGGGTAAAGCATCTCCTTTATGAATTCGCTCTTCAACAATGTTCTCGTATCCTCATTTATAGCTAGTTGTCTTTCTAGCACATGGTTGCATTTTTTATATTTTACCGGCTTGCAATCGAGCTTTATGTTTAAAGAATGAGACATTACCTCTGATGGAATGCCGTTATGTCCGAAGGTTTCCAGGTGAACACATCCTCGAAGGCTTTGAGGACATCTAGTAAGGGCTTCATCTCCGAAATTTCCTTTCCTGAGGCAACCTTCACTATCTTCCCAGGCAAGAGCTCGATTTCCTACAATATGTCCATGGGCTCCACTTTCCGAACTAGGTCAAATGGGACATCAAGCGTATCTACTAGAAGCGCCTGGTTCACTTCTTTCAGCATTGTAACATATGTTTCCCGAGCTACCATTTGGTTTCACCTCAGTATTGTCGTCCCCTCCAGCGCTGGAATTTTCATGATTAACTTCTGCATAAAAATGTAAGCATCCACGGTAGCCAACATAGGCCTTCCAAAAATTGCATTATAAGATAGAGGCATATTTACTATCATAAAGCATTGAACATATGACCTGACTGTGATTTATCTCTGAGCTGCATACTAAGATTAACCGAGCCTTCCACCTTGACCGGTTGTCCTGAGATACCAATCAGAGGGACTGTGACTTCCTCCATAGGATTCGACAAACCGAGGGTTTTGTAGGCTTGTAGGATGATCAAATTGATCGCACTTTCTATATCAACGAAAATCATTTGTACTAGGAAATCTTCGATCAAAGCCTCCACAACCAAAACGTCGTTATGTGGCCAACGTATGTGCTTCCCATCTTTCTCTGAGAACCGAACGACCTTCGACGGAACGGGGAAGCTTCCTGCCTCATAGAAGGCCTCATTTGTCTTGCACTTTCTCAAATCTCCGAATATATCATAGTGTTTTCCTCCTGCTATGACGTGGATCACACCCGTCAGGACTCTTTCACTGTTTTTACCTTCCCCTCCACCATTTCTTCGGGGTGATGTTCTACTAGATCCATTCTGGCTTAGAAACTGCTTGAGTTTGTCCTTTTTTATCTGGTACTCTATCTCTCTTCTGAGCTACCTGCACTCATTAGCTTCGTGACCTTTTTCTTTGTGGAAGGCGTAATACAATCTTTGGTCTCTGTCCGGGTTATCCTTTATAGGCTTTGGCCATCTTACTTCGCCATTTTTCTTCATCCAATGTAAGACCTGGGCTAGGGATGTATTAAGCTCGGTGAATTATTCTTCGTTGCGATTTCCTGAGTACGATTTTGAAATGACATAAGCTCTGTAGTGTCCCCTGGCGATTCTCGACTCACTTCTCCTTGAACTGTTTTTATCCCTACCCAATCTCCCGCTGGATTCACTATCGTCTTCCCGACCTCTATACCTGAGTCTCCTGACTTCATCCATGTGAATATACTTGTGTGCTCTGGTCATGAGTTCGGTAAAGTCTGTCGAGGATTTTTTGTTCAGAGAGTCACTAAAGTCTTGGCACCTTGTGTTCCTGCTCAGCGCGTTCATAGCAACTTCTAAATTCAAATTGTGAATGTCCATGGTCACTTTATTAAACCTGTCCACATAACTTCGCAAAAACTCCCCCTTCTCCTACACGACCTGATGTAGGTCGGCCGAAACCCTTGTGGGTCTGATTGTCGCCACGAATTTTGCCTCGAACATCTCGATGAACTGCCTGAAGCTATTTATCGAGTGTTCGGGCAAGTTCCCGAACCATACCTGGGCTGAGTTCGCCAAGCTTTGCGAGAAGATCTTGCAAAGTGCGGCGTCGTCCGTAGTGTGGATCAGCATAACATGCCTGAATTGGCCCACATATGCATGTGCCCTCGGGTCCGTGCTCCCACTGTACTTGTGGAGATTAGGTAATCTCATGTTGGAAAAAGGGGTTGAGAGTATAACTTTAGAAAGTGGGGGCCTGAAATCTCCTAAGTACCCAGCCGGAGTGTAGCTCTACTTCAGTTGCAGCTTCTCTTCTACGAGCTTGTAAAGCCCATCCTTTGTTAAGCTGATCATTGATCCTTCGTCTCTTCTTGTGGCTATTAAGATCGAATTTTCGGAGGCATTGCTAGGTGTCACCAGAGGAGGGTTCTGTTGACCAGTTATTTGAGATAGTGTCGCTAAGAGGGCTTGGGCGAGCTGAGGGATTAGATCGAATATGGGGGTTTTTGATGTTCTTGCAGGTGTGGTGACGCTGGGCTGGCTGGCTGAAGCAACCTGCAGGGTGGGTTTCAGGGGTTGAAAGACTGACAGGTGGGGGCCCGAGGTCGTGTTGCTCCTATCGTTCCCTGCCTGTGTGTTTTCATTGTCTGAGTTCATATTTCAGCGAGAATGGATTCCATGCTCACCGCACCAAATAATAACAGTTTGAAAATATCCGAACTGCTATCCGGTCCCTTCGTTGAACTGCTCTCCTGATTCCTGCAATAGAGAGAAATCCGACGGTCGATCCGGTCAGAAGTGAACTCTCTGATGATCAAGTCCGTAGACAATAAAAGAGTAATTCTTGTAGAAAATTGACTAAGAGAGAATATACCTGAGTGTCTTTCGCCTTTTATAGGGAAATTGAGTTCCAGTTCTCCTTGGAATATGAGTCCTTCCTGGGATAGGAATCTCACCTGGGATAGGAGTCTCACTTAAATAGGAGACTCTCTTAAAAGAAATCCTAGCTATGATTGATCTCTGATGCAGAGTGGGTCGATCATGAACCTTGAAAAGTTTTCTTAACCTGAAGCCCAACGCTCTAGACCGGATCTTGGCCTAATCTGGTTATCAATATTGTCTTTCAATTGCAGGTTTTTAATAAAATGGTAACAATCAAACGAAAACCCACAAAGGTGATTGAACTGAAAAACTGTATTTTTATTGCAAACAAAGAGAAAAGGTTTTACCTTGGAAGGGAGCTTCAAGGGATTTTCTCTGGATTGCTGCAGATATTGATGTAAATCTTCGACTAATTTTGCAAAGAAAACTATAGTTCTGGGTTCTGGACATACGATGGATCAGAGTAGCAACGGCCATGGATCTATTTTCGCTGAAAGTCTCTCAATTGAAACTGACAGAAAATTTTAAATTTTAAGAGATAGCGAATATTTGTTCAAATTTTGTTTGATTTCTCGGTAAATTTGAATTGGGTTATTGTTGTTTTTTGCTAGTAAGTGGATTGTTTCTGAATCGGTGAGTCCTATGAGATTTGCTAAAGCTAATGCTTTCGGGGATAGAAGAGAGAAGAGAAGAAGTACTTTGATGAGTCGGGGTTTAAGAAAAATGGCCTTTTTATTCTTTAAAAATAAATATTTTTGAAGGGAATGTCGTTTAATCTCAAATGCTATGTCGTCTGATAAATAAGAAAGCAGCGTCAATATTTCCCTTTTTCTCTTTTTAATGTATTATTAAAAAAATAAATATATATGTTCTCCAAAAGAAAATGTATTCATTTTTTAATTACATATTCCGGGCATTAGAGAATGGAATTTAAATTTTGATCAATTAAAAAAATAAATAGACTAGATATTAAACTCAATTTATATTTTATTTATTAAGTTTTATTTGTACACAGAATGAATTGTTACGTCACTTATATATTGAATCAAAGATAAAATTTTATGCAATAAATTAGTTTTATTTAATGCATGAAATTACATGTGATTAATGAATTGGATTAGATGAATTTATGTCGAATTATAAATGGATTAAATAAAATTTTAGATTATAAATAGATCGGATTGAATTATGATCCAAAAAATAAGTTATAGTTAAATGTATCATAAATGAGTTGGATTAAAATATCAAATGATAAATTGATTAAACTTTATGATATTATTTTTTAAAAAATTATTACAAACATATATGTATAATTTATAAAAAAATATTTTTATATTCATCTTATATAAAAAATTAAACTAAATTATAAATAATATAAGCAGATCACATATAGACTATAAACGAATTGTATCATAATATTAGATCAAACAAATAGAGTTGTTGATTGATTAGATCGAATTTGAGAATCAAATCAAATTTTATCATCTCTAAATAAAATTATATGTGAAATTTTATCAAATTATATAAAATAAAATAAATGGACCCACAGATTTATTTTCAACCTTTGATATAATAAGTTTGCGAATTTCTTTTATTTAACCATAATTTAGAATTTGAGTTTTTTTTTTCCTTTTTCTTGTAAGATAGCAAATAGATTAAGATACAAGGAAAAAAAAATAGATCCTTTATGAGGAATGTACTCTAGAACAACTAGCCCAATTATAATAAAGAAATCTACTTGTCCAAAACATTTTCTTAAAAGTCGTATCCAATTAAAATCAATTTTACCGTTAAAATATCTGACATAATTTTATTTATAGGACAAATTTGTATTTTTTTTTGTATAAAAGTGAATAAACTAACAATAAAATAGAAAATTGTATTTGATAACAAAGTCAATTTAATGGAAAATAAAGGTTCAGGGCGTTCAGAGTCCTAAATAGATATAAATTTTTATCCTATAAATAATTAAGTCAGGTATTTACTTGGGGAGGTATTTTTTTTCATTTTTATGCAATTCTCTTTGTTTTTTTAGGATTCTCAGTTAGAAAAATAGAAAACAACAGAGGAGTAGAAAAATTGAACAATGCCTCAAGTTGCTGTAGCATTGATATTCATTATGTATATATAAACCGAGATACAAGTTACGTGATAAAAACAAACTGAATACATAAAGATTCTTAGACACAAAAATAGAACTATATCCAACGTAAACATGAAGTGGAAGAAGTGGCAAGAAAATCGCAGCTGAAGACTTGGCACACGTTGAGCACTTCAATATGTAATTGTTGTTATGTAACTGTTGTTTTAACTCTCCCCCTCAAACGAAAGGGTGATTCAACTACACCGAGTTTGTCACGCAGAAACTAAAAATGAGAATTAGTCAGAGCCTTTGTAAGACAATCTGCTATCTGATCATGTGAAGGGACATATCGAATTTCTAGATCTTTCCTTTGGACCATATCTCTAACAAAATGGACATCTATTTCAATATGTTTTGTTCGAGCATGATGCACAGGGTTGGAAGCGAGAGCTGTTGCACTTAAGTTATCAACCCAGACTATAGGTTTGGAGGGTAGAGTGAAAGAGAACTCTTTGAAAAGTGACGTAATCCACAACATCTCTGCAGCAAGATTTGCTAAAGACCTGTATTCAGACTCAGTGCTTGACCTAGCTACAACATGTTGTTTCTTAGAAGACCAAAAGATTAAAGTGTCACCAAAATAAACACAGTACCCTGCAACTGATCGTCGATCATCTGGACAACTCACCCAATCAGCATCAGAAAATCCACTTAAACTAAGTCCGTCATTGTATTTGATATGCAGCCCAACTGAAACAGTCCCACTTAAGTAACGGAGAACTATTTTGACTGCTTGCCAGTGAACCAAAGTTGGTTGTTGAAGAAACTGACTTAACTTATTGACAGCATATGCTATATCTGGTCGAGTGTGAGTAAGATACTGAAGAGCTCCTATAATTTGTCTGTAAGCAGTTGGATTTTTCATGACTTCTCCTTCTTCTTTAGACAGATTTTTCCCAGTAGTAAGAGGCATTGAATAAGCTTTGGCATTTTCCATCTCAGCCTTTTTAAGTAACTCTGTAATATATCTGGATTGTGTGAGAAACATACCAGTCTCATCTCTATGAACTTCAATGCCAAGAAAATGATGTAAAGACCCCATGTCTTTTAGAGCAAAAATCTTATTTAATCTGTGAATGAATGCTTGAATAAGATTTTTGTCATTCCCTGTTATCAAAATATCATCAACGTAAACAAGTATAAATAACACCTTATGATGAGACTTGAAGAAGATGAGAAAGGTGTCACACTTGGAGTGACTAAAACCCCATCCAACTAGTGTGTTCTTCAACCTGTCAAACCAAGCTCGAGGAGCTTGTTTGAGTCCATAGATGGCCTTGTCAAGTTTGCAAACAAAATCTGGTTTCTCAAGATCAACGAACCCCTTTGGTTGCACCATATACACATCTTCAACCAGCAATCCATTCAGAAATGCATTATTTATATCAAGTTGTCTAACCTCCCATCCTTTTGAGACAGCAAGAGTTAACACAATCCTTATTGTAGTGGGCTTGATGACAGGACTAAACGTCTCAAAGAAATTTACCCCAGGAGTTTGTATCGATCAATTTGTCCACTTGGACTGTATTTAAGCTTGTAAACCCACTTGCTGCCAACTAAAGAGTGCTTTGAAGGTGGAGGAACTAAGTTTCATGTCTTATTCTGTACTAGAGCTTGATACTCAGCTTGCATCGCCTTCTTCCAGTTGTCATTTGTCAAAGCTTCTGAAACAGATTGAGGCTCCATTGTATCGAGTTGATCAATAACTTTTACAGCACCAGTAAATGGCAATTTTCGCTTAAAAATGCCACTCTTTCCTCTCGTGATCATTGGGTGATTGTTGAACTGAAGATTTCTATTCTCTTCCATCATTTCATTCCTGGTGACACTTATAGGGTGATCTCGTTCTGCACTGTCAGAACTTGAGCCAGCTTCAACTAAACTTAATTCTTCTGGTGTGTGTGAGATTGAACTTTCAGAATTTAGTGAAGCTACTGAAAAAACCTGTTGATGATTTGTACGAAAGGAAGGTGCACTGGTACTCAAATCATTAGACTGCATGTGCCATGAAAATGTTGAAGTAATGACAAAAGAAGTTGAAACAGTCTTTGTATTTAGAAAACCATTAGCAAATGGAAATTCTTTTTCATTAAATACAACATGTCTCGAAATATATATTTTTCCCGTTGAACTAAGACATTTGTACCCTTTAAAAAACTCACTGTATCCTAAAAACACACATTTGGTGGAATGAAATTGAAATTTATGATTTTGATATGGTCGGAGGCATGGAAAACAACTACATCCAAAAACTTTTAGGAATGAATAATTTGGAACTTTGTCAAACAACTTCTGTATTGGTGAAACATTATGAAGAACAGGAGTTGGTAATCTATTGATTAAATAAGCAGCACTTTTAAAAGCTTGCCACCAGTATTTTAATGGCATTTTAGCTTGAGCTAAGAGAGTTAAACCCACTTCAACAATGTGGCGATGTTTTCTCTCTGCTCTTCCATTTTGGACTGAAGTGTATGGACAAGTTTGTTTTAAAATAATTCCAAACTTTTGGGCTATTTGTGAGAAAGGTGAATATTCCATTCCACAATCTGAATAGAGTTGTTTTATTTTAGTTTCAAACTGATTTTCAACAAGATTTTTGAAATGGTTAAAAGCTTGAACAACAACACTTTTTGCTTTAAGAGGATAAATCCAAGTAAATCTACTGAAGTCATCAATAAAATGGATGCAAAATCTGTATCCTGATGATGAAAGTAATGGTGCAGGTCCCCAAAGATCAGTGTGAATTAAATCAAGAACATTTTTCGCTTGAGACAAAGAATTTTTAAAAGGTAAAGCATGTGATTTTCCAAATTGACAGGCATCACAGGAATTAATATTATCAATTGCAGAATTAGAATTGCGTTCTTGTAAAACTTGAAACAAGACTCTTTTAGATGGATGTCCTAACCTTCTATGCCATACATCCACATTTGAAGGACTCGGTGAATTCAAACAAGACCTTGATTTTGCTAAACTATAAGAAAAGGAAACAACTCTAGGATTAATTTTTGAAAAACTAGACTTTTTTGAGGAAGGTGTAGCTTTAAGCTTGTACAAACCATCTTTAAGTTTCCCTTTGAGCATCATCAATCCTGTCCGTTTGTCCTTCACAAAACAACTAGAAGAGTTAAATATAGTATCCACTTTGTTATCAGTCACCAATTGTGATACACTTAGTAGATTCTTTGTAATTTTGGGAACACACAAAACATGATTAAGAGATAAATCTTTCCATTTTGTTGCAAGTTTTGTGTTACCTATATGACTGATACCAAGCTTGCTTCCATTGGCAACAATAAGGGAATTCTTACCATTATAGTCTTGCTTGTGTGGCAGATTCTGAGGATTATTGGTCATATGATGGCTGGCGCCAGTATCAGCATACCATGAGGAATCTTCAATGGTCTCAGGTGTTGTAATGAGAGCATTTGGATTTTGATTTGATGAGTTTTCCATGAAATTACGATCAAATCTGTTCCAGCAAACAGATGCAGTGTGGCCTCCTTTTTCACAGATTTGGCACATGAGTTTGTTTCCATTATTTCTGCCTCCTCTTCCACGAAATCTGCCTCTAGCATCTCTGTTGTTGTAATTTGCTCGATTTTTCCCTCTGCCCCTGGTACTGAAGTTGCTTAGTGACAGATTAGCAGTGGGTTGATTTAGGTTAATACCCTCTGTTTGATAGGCGTGTAACTGCTCTAATCTACTTTCATATGTCAGTAGAGTCGTTTGTAATTCAATCCAGGAAACTGACTCTTTATCAGTGAGCAAAGTGACAATTGGAGTATATTATGTGTCAAGACCACTTAAAATTTGAACAATTAGTTCGGGTAAAGGTATTGGATTACCTGCCAGTGCTAGATTGTCAGCAATGGCCTTCATAGTTGTCAGATATTCCTCCATTTTCATGCCTCCTTTCCTCGTTTTCTGTAGTTCAGCTTTGTAATAGACAACTCTTGATCTTGTATGTGCACCCGACAACTCTTTTGCTGCATCCCAAAGCTCTTTTGATGTTGATTTTCGCATTAATTGAGAGGCTATATTTGAACTCATGGTGCTGTAAAGCCATCCCAAAAGTAACTAATCATTTGAAAACCACTCGTCATACTCAGGATTTGGTATTTTAACTGTACTCCTTGGTCCAGTGCTTGGTAGATATTCTGGAGGACACAACTTAGTGCCAAGAACATAGCCATCTAATTTGTGGCCTCTGATGATCGGCATTATCATAGTTTCCCATAAGAGATAGTTTGAGCGATCAAGTTTAATGGCGGTATAGTGAGTGGGTAAGCTTCTGTTTTGTAAGCTGGAAAAGATTTGTGATTCACTAGAGCTTGGAGTTCCTGAAGGAGAAGTCATGTTTAGTGTTTAAATGAAGAAATTTGCCCAGGTGTAATAAGCTCTGATACCAAGTTAGAAAAACAAAGCACAACATAGGAGTAGAAAAATTGAACAATGCCTCAAGTTGCTGTAGCATTGATATTCATTATGTATATATAAACCGAGATACAAGTTACGTGATAAAAACAAATTGAATACATAAAGATTCTTAGACACAAAAATATAACTATATCCAACGTAAACATGAAGTGGAAGAAGTGGCAAGAAAATCGCAGCTGAAGACTTGGCACACATTGAGCACTTCTATATGTAACTGTTGTTTTAACTTTCTCTATGATTTTTCTTAATAAAAAATACTGACTTGACCGTCGGAGTATTCATAAATCTCCACGGATTTATTTTTCTTTTTTGCAAGTATTGAGCTTGGACCGAAATTTTTTCGAGAATATTATTATTAGTACGGTGAGCGTGGAGCACACCTTCGCTTAGTTTTATTGCAATTTCCTACATTAACCACACCGAAACAAGATGGTGGCGGATTTTTTTTTTTTTTTTTTTTGCGAAATGCACGGGGTATCCTGGATGGGCTCCAACTGTGGAAGGCACCTTTAAGCCCGTACCACATCCAGACTAATCCTCGTTCGCACCGTGTCGGCCCAATTAAGGGGTAGTGTGCTGGCCAATGTGTTGCTCCGTACGTGAGGGGGATCGAACCCCTGACCTCACTTAAGGGATGAGAGTGCCTTACCACTCACACCAACCACAATTGGTTAGATGGTGGCGGATTTGATTGGGTGTGGGAGGGCAAATTTTGAAACTACACCGTTTGGCTGGCAAACACCCAAGGGAGGACAGCCAACACTACGTCGTTTAGCTTGCAACCAGCCCTCCCTCCATCCCTTTCACCATTCTCCTACTGCCTCTATCCTCCTCCACCTTCGAATGGTGGCCTATTCTCCTGACCTTCTCCTTCCTAGCTAGCACTCCTATCCGCTCTAATTTCACCATTAATTGCCGCTGGATGAAGCTTTTCGAGGCCCCTAAATCTTCCAAACCCATTCAAGGCGTCTCCTTTTTCAAATGTGATCAGTCTTGCCGGGCGATTTGCTCAGGAGATTCTAGTTGCTGTGATTTCTATTAATTACCATTTGGCGTTGGAGCATAAGTACCCATATCAGTATGAGGATGGAATTGCTGCTTTGAAGTGCATAGACACCGTAGATTTCGAGAATTTCTCTGCACAAGTTGATTTTGTATGGTGCCTTGTGGTCGGTGACAGTGCCGAGGAAAAGCTGAAAACTTGAATATCATTAGACTTAATTTGTAGAATCTCCACAGATTTTGGGTTTCTTCATAGTCTATCAAAATACCCATCAAATGGTTTCAGCTCCTTCTTCTTCAGGTAGGACATCCCAGATCCGAGGATTACTCTGGCTCGGGTTGCCTCATCGTGGACCCTTCTGCTCTCCAGCTTTTTTAGAGCAAGGCACAGCCAGGTACAGGTACAACCTCCTTTCCAGTAAAAATTAATATCTCTATGAGAATTGATTATGTGTTAATCCTAAGCTAAAGAGATGGTGGGCAATCAGGACTAATACAATACGAACTTAAAAACAAGAGATGGAACATCTTAGTCAAAATCCCCTGCTAGTAAAAATACTTTAATCCCTAAGGGGTATTACTATTAAATAGTAAAATGCTTTGTGTACAACGTAATTGGCTTTTCTCAATTGAGAATCTTCCACTAATTTCATCAAAATTATCCAAGCACTGAATCTAAAAGATTCAGAAAACAAGAAGCAAGTAGGTGCTATGCTGTCATTAAACATGCAGAATGAGGAAAAGTTCGAGTTTGATCGGGAACAAGGCTCTTCAGGTTGAAGCTCGATGAAACTCATCTTTAATCTCGGCTTTACTTCAATGATTACTGGTATTCATTTATTTTACTCATTAGTTGCTATTTCTTGCTTGTTGCTTTATAAGTATTTGGATGTGGCTGAAAAAGATGGGATTGTGGCAAAAGGGTCTATAAAAAAGGAAATGCAAATTCCAAAATATGTTTAAGTTAATGATGTTACAAGATTGGATATTCTTTTTAAACTTATTCAATTAAATTAGTAAAAAAATTATGAACTGACATTTTTCTAGGCATGGTTGCTAATTAGCACTCTATTCTATTATCATTTTACAATCCAAGTTATTAATGCGCCAAAATTTATTCGCTTTTCCTATTTCTTCCTTTTCTTTTCATACTTGAATTTACAGCAGTACCATGCAGTATCATACGCAGAAAGTGATTTATTGTGGTGGGTAAGTGGAAATTAGAAAGTAACAAAATATTATTTCGGATCTAGTTACAAGCATTAATCGATTTGAAGTGTTGAAGTTAATTACCCATATAGCTTCAGCAGTCCTTAGAGGCAATGGATCCTTGTATTTGTAGGATAGAAACAATTCTAGGGGCTTATAATTTTCTTTCTTTAAATTTTCTGTAATTTGATGGATGGTAAATGCTGCTGTATGATAGTTTCAAGTTGCTGCACTTCCATAAAAAAAATTTTTGCTATCTAGTTTCATCTGCTTATCCCTTTCTTGTATATTATGATTCAGATTCAAATAATCTTTAGATTTTTTTTTGGTTAAATTGCAAATTCTAATCTGCAATATCTCATTAAAAATGGAAGAAAGGGTTATTTCAACAAAATTGCCTGTTGTTAGGTAAGCAACTCGACTCTCAATTTGGCAAATGCATTTTTTTTTTTTTTACATTTTAGATGACATTAACAGGAATATACGTGCAATTCACATTTTTCTATTTGAAGTCTTTTAACCATTACACAGTGTTCATGCTAGGTCGTAACAATTAGCCTTTTATTGGCATTCTTGGCAACATGTTTATTCATCATGAAAATATAACCATGACAAATATCTCGCAATAACAGTAAGACCTCTATGCTCAAGTGATGAGGTGTGTATATGTACACACTTGAGGAAAGTTCACTTGCGTTGTTTGTGTTGCACTTTCTGTTCTTAATATTCTTATTATGCTCTCTTTTACTTGGGAACATATTTTGGTTTTACCAAATGTTAAAGCTTTCTTATATATGCATCTATATGTGCATTTTATCATGCCAGTAGATTGTTAATTATGTCAAGATAGTCTTTCATACTAAGTTTTCAATCTCAATTTAAATTCTCAGTCATGAGATTGAGTTTTGATTGACCAAATTTATTTGAGTTTTTCTACTGTAAGTTACCTGCGATTTTAAAAGCAAACATGGATTCTTGATTTGGCCTATTTCTACCTTTGGCCTAACCACGCGTGTGGGTCTTTCACATTATCAAAATTCATCAATTGCTAATTATGTTTTTGGGCTGATGTGTGGATGTCATGTTGGGAATTAGAAGATTCTATTTAAGACTCTCTTAATTGGATGACGCATCAATTTTTTGGCAGTCTATTTCTAAATTCTGAATTTATTCATGTCAAGTTCAACTGAAAGTAAAAAGTTCAGCTTCCAAGTCTCAAGCATGCCTTTTGATTTTTCACCATTTATTTGCTACTGGCAGCTATTTTTATTATAATTCATTGAAATTGTAGCCCAATGATCAGTATGTTGTGGGGATCTTAGGACTAGTATCAGTGATGACCGAGGCAACTCAGTTTAGACTCGAAGGGACAAGCATGTTTTAAAGTTTATTACAACCCTTACATACTTTTTGCAAGGGAGAAGAGCAAAGCATGCAGTTTCAAACTTCAAAAATGATAAGAATTTTCATCTGTTTATAAATTTTTCAAGTATAATTCATTATTTATACTCGATTTTTCAACCAAAAATTTTAAGTTTTGCAGCCAAAGCTCTATGACGGCCAATGCAAACTCTACAATATTTTATAGCTTATTCTGGTGCACTCTTGGAACATCTCCAACTTGAAGAAGTATCATCTAGCTCACTTGACACTTCCGTCACGAGCTCCTTTCTTGGCTCACTTGGCATAATCACCACGAGCCCGTCTAGCTCACTTGGCACTCCCGCCACGAGCTCCTTTCTTGGCTCATTCGGCATAATCACCACGAGCCCGTCTAGCTCACTCGGCACTCTTGCCACGAGCTCTTTTCTTGGCTCACTCAGCACAATCGCCACGAGTCCGTCTTGCTCACTCGGCACTATCGCCACGAGCTCATCTAGTTCACTTGGCACTATCGCCACGAGCCCGTCTCTTAGCTCGCCCGGCACAATCGCCACGAACCCGTCTAGCTCCCTCGGCATAATTGCTACGAACTCATATATCTTACACGACATATCACTACGAGCACGATATCACTAGCTCAAATCAACACATCGCCACGAGCACATTATAATTTTTAGTTCAAATTAGGCAGTTTTGTCATGAGCTATGAAGACTTATTCGTTCATTATGGCTGTACATGACAAAGAGCAACTTCTTAGGTGCCACCTCAAATGCTGCTGACATAAATGTTGCACACCGGGGAGACTTATGATAATAAAGCTAATTTAATGGAAAATAAGGGTCTAGGGCATTCAGAGTCCTAAAGGGATATAAATTCTTACCCTATAAATAGCTAAGTCAGCTATTTATTTGGGGAGATATTTTTTCTATTTTTATGCGATTTTCTTTGTTTTTTTAGGATTCTTTATGATTTTTTTTAATCAAAAGTACTGACTTGACCATCGGAGTATTCGTAAATCTTCACAGGTCTATTCTCCTTTTTTGCAAATATCGAGCTCGGGCCGAAATTTTTTCGAGAATGTTATCAGTATTTGTTTAAGAAATGATTGAAAACAAATGATAAAATGGGACGACATGTAACAATTCACTCATTTATAACTAAAGATCTTCTGTTGAATCTTTAAACATAAGTTAGTGTCTGTATATAAATACTTGAAATGAAACATTTTACGTTGTTTATATGCATATTTAATACGAACCCAAATTAATTATATTATTATATTTCGAATATGAAATGATAATTATATAGCAAATACGTGAAGGGATAATTCCGTAATTGCATTTTAGTTTAAAGAAGAAATTATGTGGACGGATGATTCCTCTTCTCAAAAGGATGATTAATAAT
Organism: Excoecaria agallocha; assembly: GCA_037975025.1. Taxonomy (NCBI): domain Eukaryota; kingdom Viridiplantae; phylum Streptophyta; class Magnoliopsida; order Malpighiales; family Euphorbiaceae; genus Excoecaria; species Excoecaria agallocha. The sequence goes on along the minus strand of CM075812.1, from coordinate 57,742,897 downwards.
TGATACATCATTTAATCACCTTTCTAAATATACCCAAAGCCTTGAAAAGTACTTGTTGAAGAAGGTATAACAACTAGCCCAGAATTGCAAACTACGTCAAACCAAAAGCCCACTAAAATTAATACTCTTATCATTGCATGGTTACCTACGTCATAAGATCTTCATGAATGGTAAGTATTTAGCAAAATTCATAATTTAGTTCCTAAATTTCAACATTTTTATATATTAAATTTTTATATTTTTAAAATTATAGATTGAATCCTTTAACTTTTATGTATTTACACATTGAATTCATATATTTTTAAAATTATGTATTGAATCCCTAAATTTATCTATTAAAACACATTGAATGCAAATAGATGTTAAAAATAACGGTGTTCTCCTCGAAAAGTTCGAGGATTCGATGTATAATTTTAAAAGTATAGGGGTTCAACGTATAAAATAGTTAAAGTACAGAGATCAAAGTATCGATTTTTCCTAAACATTTCAATAAATTTAGCTTTGAAATGAAAATATATTTCAAAATTGTCAAAAAAAAATTTTGTGTTGATCTATTCCATCTTATCATGTCGACTTTATTTTAATGAAATTATATTAAATTTGATTTTTTTATATATTGATTATAATTTATATTAATTCTTAATTAAATTAGTTTTATCGATCATATCAGTATAACTATTAAAATCATAATTTACAGTCGATTCGATTCATGAAAACTTACCGTAACCAACTATGAAAGCTCCTTTTCATCTCATTTCAAATTAACCCTAAAGAAACTCAATCAAATCAAATGTCAACAACCTTTAGTTGGCATATATATATTCCTTTAGTTCTAAGCCAATTTGATCATATATCTTTTCTTGATCTCCTAATCAACCATTCCAAATCTTGCCCATTTCTTTTTCTCGTTTTAATGCATTTTTTCGAGCGTTAGAGCTTGTTGAAACTAAAGTACACAGACTCTGTTTTATGGCTAATAAGGATGATACCTCTGCGAATTTTAATGTGGATATTGTAAGTTAATTTGGTATTTTTTATCTTTTAATTATTTAATATCTTTTAAATTTATTGGTTTTTCCTTAATTACCTTCCTTTTTTATATATCATATGTTTGGATTTTCTGTGATTTACAGAGAAAAAAGAAGATCATGGGGCAGCAAAAGAGAGAGGAACTTGAAAGAGAGGTATGCACATGAACATATACATATTCGGTATATGGTATATTAGATGATCATATATTAGTAAATATGAACCGCTGAATTAATAAATTATATTTATATACTTTTCAGTTAACATAAAACGTCTCATATGTTGAATTATCTTTTTATATAAATATGTATACATGCATATAAATAAATAAAATTTGGAGTTGATGTCATATATAATAGGTTTCAGCTCTTCAGAAAATGCTGAAACAGGAAGAGAAAGTACATGAAATTTTGGAGCTTTTGCAAAATAAGAAGGATGGGTCTGGTATCTCCATCCCCAACTTCCTTCCTCCTAAGGTAATTTATTTTGCTTGCCCTTAATTAAGTCCTCGTTTAATTTACGTAAACGTAATTAAAGAGCAAAATTTGTGAAAAGAAGTTTTACTTTTTTTTTTGTTAGTCTTATTAAATTTATTTATGCATAATCAAGTTAAGGAGATATAATATTATGTTATTAGTTGGCTTCCCCTTCCACGTGTACAAAAAAAATACTTGTTTAGAAAAGATAGCTTATAGTTGTTTTAGGAGTTAATTTCATATGTGATCATTCATATTTGACGATTATAACGTTATAATTATTATATTATAATTTGTAATAAGAAAATCACATAACTTTTATTTTGTAACAAAAAAATCACAATGATTGAAAAATCGAAAATTCGGTCACCGAAAAATCGAAAATATGAAGATAAATATACATTTTTCTTGTCGGATATCTAACAAATTTCGATGTTATCAATAATTTCAAGATCATAAGATAGTATATTTCTTACTGTTATCAACAAATCTTATTGCTCGCATAGTGATTATAATGTTACAATCGTCAAATTTGAATGACCACGTATTAAATTAACATTTTGTTTTAGTTATGTAAACTGTTTATATATATTTGATTAATTCAATATATATATATATATATATATATATATATATATATAATATATATTTATTTTTTATTTTTTTGCCTACCAAACAGTTGGTGCCAACAGTTTTTTAGCTTTCAAGCAAGAACTATAACATAAGCCATAAAAGACTTAAAAGAAATGAACTCAATAATTAAGGTTATTGTTAGCTTCAATCATTCAATAATCCTAGAAGCTTCGATATTTTATGTGATGAGAAATAGCATTTAATTATTTAATTATCTATAGACAATAATCATTAGACTATTGTTTCAGTGTCAATAATTTTCTTTTTTTTTTTTATAAAATGCATTTTGGAAACTCTAAACTTTTCAATCTTGTTTATTGAACCCCTTAATTGGCTTTTTGTTTTGTCATACTTTTTAGCCTTTTTTTTAAATATTAGTTAATTTTAAAGTTCAAGGGCTTAGTAAAATAGGAATACAATAAAACAAAATCAAAAAAATTGAGGGACCAGAAAATATATTTCACTAAAAAATTTTGCTTGGTATTTTCTTTTTTCTATATATTCTCTATATATTAAGTGGCAAATTTTCATTCGAATCATTTTTTTTTTAACAGGCGAAGGAGCTACTAGCAGAATTAGCAATGGTTGAAAGTGAGATAATTCGACTAGAATCACAAATTAACCAACTTCGGATGGGATTAAAACGTGAACAGCAAATTATTAAAGAGAAAAAATCAAAACAATTTTGGCAAAATGAAAACAATTTTCAAAGCAATTTTTGGAGCATGCCAAGCCCATTAAACAGAAATAATATTAATATTGGTCAAGACAGATTGTCGTTCGAGACTAAGGCATTGCATTTCATTAGCAAAGCAATTAAAGGTGATTATAATGTTAATGATGACTTTACTTTTGCTAATGAAAAAATTATGGGTAGCTCAAGATCATTTCTTGATCATAAAGAAAATCATATTTTCCATGAGGAGCCTAAATTTCAAGATGGAAATAATATTCCAAGAAAAAGTGGAATTCTCAAGTCTCCTTCTCCCTTGCGAGACCCTAGGCACCCATCACCCAAGGTATTTACCTTATTTTTGTTTTTTCTTTCAATTATTTTTTTTTTAAATTATGGATTTAATTCTTGTCCATTTCGAATATAATGTAATAGATTCTAGGGAAATTTTGCATAATTTTGTTTTTTTTTTGTTCCATTGAATATGTCAACAATTAGTCTTATCTATATTGAAATTGAATCCCTAAACAGGAAAATAATATTCACATTTCTCTTTTTTGTTTTCCAAGTGTGCAAAAAGAATTTATATATTTGGTAGTAAAATTCAATTACAGAGGGAAAAATAAATAAAAAAACTTTAATTTTTGTAATGGTAAAATTCTTTTAATATCGAATTTACATTCAAACACTACATAAGAAAAAAAAAAGAAGAAACGGATTAATGAATTTTTTTTTTATAATTAGCTTCAATTAACATTTTTCTTTGAATTACCGTCATTAAAACTGAAAACTTTTTGGTAAAGTTTACTAATACTCATATTTACAACGACTTTTTCCGTCATTAATTTTGATTACCAACGGAAAATCAACAATTTTCATCAGTAATTTTCGTCATTAAATGAGCATTTTCTTGTAGTGAATAATGATTAAAGTTTTTTTTTTCCGTTTTAGATGAGGGAAAGAAATGTGGAATTCTCAGTAGACCACTTGCCAAAATCACTATCAAATGCAATTTTATCAGAAGAGAGCAATATCCAACAAATAGCACCCAACAAGTTATCAGAAAACATAATGAAGTGTTTAAACTTCATATATGTAAGGTTACTAAGAACATCAAGAGCAATGGAACTGGAGAAGTCTGGTCCAATTTCAAGGTCTTTGCAAGCTTCTTTAATTTCAAGAAGCTTTAGACATGATGGCACTTCAAATGTTTTGTTGCAAAAAGAATCAAGACAACAAGATCCTTATGGAATTTTCAACTTGGAAGATTCTATTCCTAGAGATATTGGTCCTTACAAGAACTTGGTTATTTTCACTTCTACCTCTATGGATCCTAAATGCATTTCAAGTTCTAGTTCCATTCCTTTGCTAAGAAGATTAAGGTATGCTTTTTATAATACCCTCATACCCTCTAAAAGGAAAATGAGAGCGCTCCGAGTCTTAATAAGTTTATTTTGTTAAATTATCTTCCAATTATAAGTTCTTCCTAAATATACACATGCGTATCACACCTTCAATTTACCATTTTGCCTTTAACTTTTAAATTAATTCCCTTTGCATTATTTTTCTACACTTTATTCGTCTCTTTAATACATCTTAGACATACTCAAGCTCTAATAAGGTGTATGTTGGGGGCCTTACATTTTTATTATGCAATTTTACCAATTCTGAAGTCTTATGGTTTTGAGACAGTGGAACACTAAGTGATGAGAAATGTTTGTGAAGTGCAGAGTGTTGATGAACAATCTCCAGACTGTGGACTTGAGATTCTTGACTTACCAACAGAAACTAGCCTTCTGGATCAACATGTACAATGCTTGCATCATGCATGTATATTTTTGCAATTTGTTTTTTCTTTCTTTATACCCTTTTTTTTCTTTTATTTCATTGATATTCAGTATATATTTCTTTTAATTGTTTGTGCTTAATCGTTTTCAGGGTTTTATCCAATATGGAGTACCTTCTTCTCCAGAAAAATTGTATAAATTAATCAACAAGGTTTAGTTACTGTATTTCTTTTTTTTTTTTTTAATTAGTTAATGAGGTTTAAATTGATCAGTACTTAATTAAAAATTATGAGAAATATCGAATTTAATTTATATTTTAGTTTTAAAATCTCTCTTTTTTTTTAAAGAAACTAACTGCAATAACACCAAGTCAAAATTCATTAATATTCACTCCAATTATCTACATTTGGCCGCAAGAAAAAGAAATTGAAACATGAAAATTATGATAAACCAGAAATTTTAATTATAAGTTTATTTAATGCAATGGGTACTCAATTCAGGCAACCCTCAATATTGGAGGCAACATGATTAATGCTGAGGCAATAGAGCATTATATTTTGAGGAATTCAACATCTTCTAACAAGGTAATTTCTCACATTAACTCGTTCTCTTTATATATAAACACTTTGCAGAATTTTCTTTTATCTATCAAGTCTATTTGTTTTTTCATGAATTAGGCCAAAAACTCAAAGAATTAAATACATGAAAAATTATTTTGAAAAATATAACAAATTATATCTTGATCAAATCATATGCTTACCAAATTATTCTAATCGAATCATATCATGAGGTCATACTAGTTAATTATAATTATCATAAACAATTATAAATAGTTTTATTGGCTTATTATTTCTTGAAATATAATTTATATTATGAAATAAATTACTTAATTTCAACTTTTCAAGGTTTATCAAAAGAAGGATATGGATGATAAAGGATCCATTGTTCGTAAACTGTATGGACTTGAATCAATGGATCCAAATGTCACATTTGCTCTCAGTTGCGGAACGCGTTCTTCTCCAGCCGTAAGTTCTCAATCGAGCACGAATTCGATCCAATTTGTCATTACCCGATTCAAATAACAAATGAAACAAATGCAGGTGAAAATATACACAGGAGAAGGTGTAGTAGCAGAGCTGGAGAAATCAAAGCTAGAGTACTTGCAAGCATCAATAATAGTGACTAACACAAAGAGAATAGCATTTCCGGAACTTCTGCTAAGGAACATGCATGATTTTGCCTTGGACACAAATTCACTGGTGGAATGGGTTTGCCATCAATTGCCTACTTCCATGTCTTTGAGGAAATCAATTGTGGATTGCTTCAGAAGCCATAATAGTGGAAAAATTACCACCATTTCTGTTGACAACATTCCTTATGACTTTGAGTTTCAGTATCTTTTGGCTATCTAATTTTTCTTTTCTTTTTCTCATACATTTTAATCTTTTTTAGTTTCTTTGTCTTGTCCAATATTTTAATTCATTTCCATTTTTGTATCAATTACATTGTATAGAGATATTTGGTTACTGTAAATAATTACTTGGTATTGGAATTTTATTTTATTTTATTTTTTTACATAAAAAGTTATTTACAATATTATTAGAAGAAACTTGCTTAAATCATATTTATATATATTTTATAAATCAAATTAGGTAAAATTTGTTAAATCGATCAAGACAAAAAATTTTAAAATAAGACTATAATACTTTCTTGATCAATATATGAAATAGCTAAGATAAAAGTGAAAAATATTTCGAATTTTTTTTAATTATTTGTTAATATTTTGAATGAATTAAAAATATATTTTGTAATTTTTTAATTATTTTTTATCTGATAAAATACAAAAATATATATTTTGACCTTATATTAAGATATTTATATCTTAATTTTTCAAAATATAGACAGTTAGATTTTTTTATATATAACTATTTTTTAACAAACGTTTTAAAAAAATTAGAAAAATTGATATAATTTTATTATTATTTTTATATATTTTAAATTATATAATTGTTTAAAAAACAAAAAAATATAAAAATAATATATAGTCGGATTGGATCGGACTAAACCTGCAATTTATATATATAAAGTCCAAATTCTGTCCTAAAAGAAGCATTTTTTTTAAACTTAAACCGGCAAAACTTGCATGTAAAAATAATTATTCAAATTTAAAATTTTGCGGACTTCATGAATATCCGACCGATAATAAGTCCTAGCGATAACCATGTAATGCATTCCGTGCATGATTAGTGATGATGTTCGCATTATTATTTTGGCCCAATGTATTTCCGGATCAAAGCCCAAAACAAATTCATAATTCAAGCTATATATGTCAAGCTATTCCCATATGCAATCCGATCGGACTAGAGGAACACAATAGAGACACTACATATGTCAAGTCTTTTCCTATTATATCATATGACAAGAGCCACATACTCATTATAGTTCGTATATCTATTCTATCATATTGTTTATAGGCACTTGGGTGCATGGATATCTAATGCCAAAACCTATTATAAATAGCTTTTAGCTCAAAAATTCATGGTAATACCGCTTTGGAACTTTCTCTCGCTACATTTTCTTTCAAAGTCTTACTTAATATTAGCATCGGAGTGCTTATTTCATCCGACCGAGCACTCTGTTTCTTTGTTACAGGTCTCATCTGACTATCCGATCCGATTGGATCATTGCTTCCCATTCCAACTCTCTCCCTCAAGAAATATCGGTCAGTTCTAAGTATCATAGCAGATATTCTATTAGAGAGACAAGACAATGCATGTAATCATTGTCTTAATGTTGCATTGGTTGGAGCCACACCCTCTTGGATGGTTCATAACTCATAGCATAAACGCATTGTTGAAAGCAAGCCACTGCTCAAGTGACATGAGCAAACTGCTTTTGCTACGTTGATTGATTTGACTACGAAATATATTCTATAATACTAATTTTCACTTCAGATTGATTGATTGTAAGAGAATCGACAACGTGCTGTCTCACGGAACTACAATCCTTTATACGGCTAATTGGTTTGTGGTTGTTTCATGCTCTATCATCCTTATTTTAAGGAGTAAAAGTACACTTCTGTTTCGACAAGGGTGGCAATGTTTTATTCGCCCCATGATTTATTTTAATATATTATTTAAAACATAATTTGAATTTGACTTGATATACCAATAATTCGATTTGTTTTATTAATCAAATTCAATTTAATTTATTATATAATTTTTAGTTTTATTTTCTAAAAACCTTTAGTTTCATATTTGATTTTATTTGTTGGGAGCTTTTTTTTATAATATCTGTATTTAACTCTCGCATTTTATTTATTTTCTTTATGAAATTTCTTTCCTTTGATGTTAAAGAAATTTATTATATAGCTTTTATAATCCGATCCATTTTATGACGCATTTTTATTTATTTATAATTGTTTAAATTTTTACAGGTACTTCCATTTTATAAGATATAAAAATTTTGAAAAAATTAAAAGTATTTTTTTCACTAAAATTAATTTCGGCCAAAGTATATAGAACAACGATCGTATTCATTAAATTCAATAAATTAGTCAAAATATAAATAGGTCCTCATAATCGGGGATTTTGCACTTATTTAAGTTTATTTTGGCTCTTGAATTCACATAGCAATACCAGCTAGGTCCTCATATACGTAAATTTTATTTTATCGAATGCTATAGATATTATTTATTTATTTTAAATTAGACCAACGAGTCAATTCATATTTAAATAGTATAATTTCGTGCATTTCAAAGTTTCAATTGAAGTAGAACTTTCTTATGCTAAACTAATCTCAGAAGGGAGAATACAAGGCTAATTTTGATTTATGGCAATTTTGACCCAATGTTATTAAAATCGAATCGGTTTAACCGTAAACTGTCAGCTGATTCGATCGATTTAATGAACAAAAATCGGATTATCTAAAAACCGAAAGAAACTGTTTTGAACGAATTGAAAAACTAGTTAAACCGGACTGAAACCGAAAAACAGAAAAAAAAATCAAAATAAACGGTTTGAAACTAGAAAAATTAATTTTTTTTCAAAATATTCATACAATATTATTTTTTGCTGGAAAAAATTAAAATATAAATATAAATACAAAATAATTAAAATTTAAGTAATTTTGATAAATTTTTTATGATAAAATAAAAATAAAAATTTATATTTGATGATTTCTTTAAATATTTGTAATTTTTTACTATATTTATTTTAAATTTTTGTTATAAATATTGAATTAATTGAAAATATTATTAATATTTAATAATAAATATATTTTTTAAATTATTTTTAATTTTTTTATATTATAATATTTATATAAAACTTAAAATATAAACGGATCGAACTCCAACAAGCCGATCAAACTAAGAATTTTTTTATTTTTTGATTCTTTATTCCATTTAATTTTAATAACATTATTTTGAACTTCCAACCTTAATTAATTTAACATCAAAATTACATCATATACAATGCTGTCCAGTTAAGACACAGCCACTATCGCCGTCATTTATTTGGACGGCGGCGAACAAGACAAAATCATAGAAATCCGGTGTGGCATTGCTGAGTCATCGATCATCAGGTGCCGACAGAGACGCCAAGCCACACGCATCACATGAACTGCACGCGCCGGACTTCAAATCCAACTGTCAAATCAACCTTTATAAAACCCATTTCACGTCCGCCCACAAAATTAAATAAATCCATTGTCTCGCTTCATTTTCCCTCTCTTTTCCACTTCATTTTCTTGTCCTCGCATTTCATCTCCATGGTTTCCTCTTCATTTTAGTCTCTCCGAATCTCTCTCCTAGGTACCTCTTCTCTCCTTTCCCTGTTTTTATTTTCATAATTTTTGAGTGTTTGTTTTTTCTTCTTTTTTAGTGATAAATTAAGGAAAAATGTATTGTGCTATGGCGTTTTTGCTTTACTGTTTTGCTTTTGCATGACGGTCATTATCGGTTTGATAGAAAAATTAGGGATTCTATTGAAGAATTTTTTTGAGTATCTTGTAGAAACAGAATGGAGTTAAGGTGATTTTTGTTTTTTTAATGGAGAAAATTGAGTGTAGAAAGAAATGAAAATGGCGCGTCATTTTTGAGCAACTGTGCAACTTGATACGGGGTCGTTTCTCAATAAACGAGGATTTTGTACACAGTGCATTAAAAAATTTGCAGCATTTATTATAATTTGGTTGGTGGATGTCAGAATTTATCTTAGTGAGGAATAACTTGGCTGAAGTATCCCCACTAGATTTATGTTCTCATAAATTGGAGTGGGGCTCAGTCATGACACGGGCTTTAACCCCAAAATAATTTATTCTCAGTAGTTTGGTATGGTTTTAAATACCTCATATCATTTCTTCTAATTAACATTTTGTTATTTTTGGAAACAGGTGGTGCAGTCCAGATTCTAATTGATGATAGAGATAGAACGGAAGGACACTTCAATGGATCAGAATGATGGCATGTTTATATATAGCCATGAGGAGGTAAATCTACTAGTGTGAAATAACACATTTGCATAATATATAGTTCATAGATATTACAGAGAAAAGAAGAATTTAATCCAGCCCAGAGTTTGTTTTGCTTAATCTGCAAAAGACATTGTGGATTTATTGTTACTTTTGACATTACTAGAATTATATGTATATAATCAACCATCGGGAATAAGTCAATATTATTTTTTCATGCATTGTCCTATTAATTTTCTTTCTTTTTCCTTCATTTAACTTGTATAAGTAATTATGTGAGGATTTGTAATATGTTTTGTAATTTTCCTCAGTCAATGACATTTTTTTTTATATATGATATTACGTCTTTTTGTAGGTTGACCAAGATTTGTCCTATTTAACTACCTTTGAAGATGAGGTTACAGGGTTGCAGCATTACTTACCTGAATGTGACATAAACTGTTTCAATCATTGTATTGGTTTTGAAACATTCAATTCGCTGGAAGGAATTGACATTGAAAGTCTGTCATGGGCTTTTGAGTATGATCAGATTAAATTTGATGGTGGTAATGATCTTATTCCTATATGGTCGAGTGAATGATTATTTGATTATAAATCCATGTTTGGCTAGCTGTTTCCATGTGCAGTGTTCAAACATACAAATGGCAATATTAATAACCTTTTAGCAAATGTATTTTTGAATATTTTGTTCATTAGGGAAAAAGATCTGATCGTGCATATATGATCTGTCCCAATTCCCATATATAATTATTGTCCAAAATTGCCGGCTGATCTAAATTACAAATTTGTGTTTTTATAATCCGATAATGTTTCTTTGCATGATTTTCCTGGGTTCAGGTTTCTTGTGCAAATTACTGCGTCTGGTTCTCTTAATTTGTATCCTAATTTTATATAATAATTGAGGTACTCCAACTTGATTAAAATTGTTAAGTAGACAAATCGTTTCTTGGTGCCATTGTTCTCTGAGGTTGGCTACATTTCTTCCTTTCAGTATGTGTGTTTTTTCAAATTACTAGATGACTCCTATTTTTTTCCTTACTCAGATGCCTTGGATTTGTATCTTGCACAAGAAGGAGAGGGGACAAAGGCAGAAGTATGTGTTGCATGTTTAATATCTAATTGGTTTTATATCATAAGTTATGCTTTATGGAAATTTCACTGATAAAGGATGTAGCTCTTCATCCAATGTGATTTCTCCTCGATCAGGAGAACGAACTGAATATTTTCTGAATATATTAATCAAATGTTGGAAGTATGATGCACATGCATTTTTGCTCTTTTTTTTTTTACCTCTTTTTGGTAGTTTACCTAGCAAATATTGTGGCTTTGTTTTAAGAATTTATGTGTGCTGATTTAGACCACAAAAATGTGTAGCCTGACATCAATTTTGCTAGTTTGATAGACAAATCTTCTTTGTCCTCCAAGTTCTTGGCTTTCAACACACTTTTGCTGCAAATTGTTATAGTGCATCATCATGATAAGCTCTAATTTACTTATGGTTATTCTTTTGACACTTAAGAGACATCTTCTTTAATAACTGGCCCTTATTGTCTTAGGGTTATAAGCTTGTGCATGCTTAAACTGTTAGGATGTAAGTTTCTGAAAAAGAAGAATTGCACTTGTTATGTGTAATATATTGGTCAGTGGACATACATAGTAAAGATTTAAAGGGAAATAATGTAGAGCAATTCTGTGGAATGAGAAAACATAACTTTTCAAGATACTAGTTACCTTTCTCTATGCCCTGCGCTTGCTGTGCTGATTAAGGGCAATTTTGCAAATTTGCTGTACATTTTCCTTTACAATAATCTTACTATACGCTTGTACCTGTTGCAAAAGCCATTTCTGAACGAGAACCCTTGATTTGACTTTCATGGGTTGCTGGGTGTGGGGTGGGGACGTTAGGCAGTGGACTGGTTGTACTTTTGATCAAATAATTCTATGTTGTGGATGGTTGGCATTTGGCCATTGTACCAAGTCATATGATTAAAATGCCTAGGGATGGTGTCAAATAAAAACGCTATGAACCCTTTTAATGGCAGTCTCACATGTGAGTGTGAAACTGAATCCAGGAATATAATGAGAAAGCTTGCAACCATGCTTCCTCTCAACTGGGTGACAGGGATTAAAAGAGTTTCCTTTTCCCTCTATTTTCTTGTCAATGATTTTGAAATTCCAGATTACTGTTTGGCAATGTGGTAGTATACCTGTTGGTTATATTTGCATGTTCTGGTTCTGTCTTCAAATGTGTCGTGAAAGAATTGTCAAGTTAAAACCACTCGTTACCCAAACCTGAATGTGTTTGTACATATTTGTAGGGTGACAGCAATGGTCTGCATGGCACTGACAAGAATGTTCTTGGAGATTTTAATCTTCAACTCAGATGTAAGGATCTTATGTTAGGTAACTCCCAAAAAGACTTACCCAACCTTCTCAAATGCCATTTATCAATAGAATTGTTCCTTACTGCTGTCTGAAACTTTGTTTCATCCTCTTTAGATGCTGAAGCAGCCAATAAGGTTTCCAATTGGAGTTGTGTTACATGGGAAAAAGCGTTTCTAGGAAATATGACTTTAGAAAGCCACTCCCCACATATCCAAGAAAGAGATTGCTGTGCTGAAACATCTGATTCTTCATCAAGGGTAATGGTGCTTGAATTTTCACGTAACAAAAATTATCGTTTGCTGGACACAATAACATCTTCTTAGTCAGATCTTTAACAGAATGTTTGGGTTTGCAACATCACTAACAGATAAGCAATGGTTTAAATGTCATTTTTCCTTTGCAGAATTACAGTGAAATAGTCAATGGCTTGAATTCGTTGGAATGCGGTAGAACTTCCAAGGTTGATGCTAGAGAAACTGTCTGTTTGACCAGTCCATCTTCATCTGGAAGTTCTCTTGAGTCAGTAGATATATCAAATGACCAACTTGTGAGAGCAGAAAAGCACAAGAGAAGGGAGAAGCTTGTTGATTGCAACTTTTTGAAGAGCGTGTCTTCTCAGCTTAAAGAAATCATATTTGATTGCAATACTTCAGATGTACTTGTTGCACAGAAGATAATACAAAGATCTGCTACCGACGAACTGCAAGAGCAAAATTCAAATTATCATTGCAGAAAAGATGGGACATCCTTTAAGGATGCAAGGGATAGATCCCTGGTTGTTAGATCCCTCAAGAAGTGTAAGGGATCAGGAGCTGTGCAATTGGGTTTTCAAGAGCAATCCTTACAAGGATCATGTGTTACGGTTCCATTTAGCCTTCCAATACAGAAAGGGCAATCAACAAAAGTTACTTCTTTGGTAAGTAAACAGATATATGAGGTTGGTTGAGATTTTTCATGTTCTGATGAGCATGATTTTCAGGTTTTATTTGTGAAAAATGCTTTTGCACTGTTATTGGGTTACATCCTGCACCTTTCTAATCTACCTAATCCGTATTTTCTTTGACGTGATCTTTACTACTCTTGTGCAAGTTTGCAGGTTCCAAATAAAATATGCATATTTTTGTTCTGGGCATTTTGCTATTGTGTTACAATTTTCAATTGTTGATATAATAATTTTTATCACACTGTTGGCACTGTATCTCATTTACGGCCATCATTGTTCTGATTAGGTCAATGACTTTGATGATTACAAGGACAGTGGGCCCTCAGAATCAAATGAAGATTCTGATATGGAAACTTCAGCTGACACACAGGATGATGCATCAGAAGGCGATTATGGCACAAGGAGAAAAAAGGCTAGAAAACGGAGACAGCACAGGAGGTGGACCGCTTCGGAGGTGATTAAGTTAATTGAGGGTGTTTCTGTGCATGGAGTTGGAAAATGGACTCACATAAAAAAATCACACTTCTCCTCATCATCTTACCGCACATCAGTAAATCTCAAGGTAGTTTCATGGTATTATTATGCATTTCTTTTACATGATTTCTCTATATCTGATGAACTTTTAATGCTTGGGTTTCAGGACAAATGGCGAAATCTTTTGAAGGCCAGCGGTAATGAGATGCTAAATAAGAGAAAGGTCAGTGTCCTGTTGGTTTTGGTTAACGAGTTCTCAAGCTCTATTCCAGATCATTGGGTCTAACTCTTTACAAAGAGGATTACTCTCTCTCTCTCTCTCTCTCTCTCTCACACACACACACACACACACACAAGAGAGGAGAGGAAGAAGTGGATAAGTATTAATCCACCGGCTTCTAACCCGATGACTTTTTATTGGGAGTTTTTGGACATTTTGTTTTTAGATGCATTAGATGCCATGTAGTTACCAGTTGCCGGTTCCTTGTTCCTATTTGCCTCAGTGCCTGACTTTTTGTGATCAAATAGTTCACATGCATGCATTTGGCTCTTGTTTTGATGTCAAATTCTGATAGATGCCATCATATAGCAGTAATTGTGGTTGACTTGCTCCTTGATTTAAAAAAAGTGTAAAAAGTAGAAATGTATTTTTTTACAGCCCTATAGTTGACTTAAGAAAGGTCAAATGCTGCATCTGCACTTCTTATTCAGCTGTTTTTATCATGAAAAACTGAAATCACCTCTGCAGGTTGAGCAAAGGCAAACACAAGCATCACAGCAGCTACCTGAATCTGTTTGGCGTCGGGTCAGGGAGCTGGCCATCATCAGTTCATATCCAAGAGAAAGCAAGACCAAAGTCCCATGTAGGGCTTAGAGGTCTCCAATTCCCAGCCTCAACTGGTAGATAGTGCAGTGACTGAAGAATATAGCTAGAAATTTCCTAGGATTAGAAAAAATGATAGGGTCAACGAATTAGCCTCTTTAATTCAATCAAAATGCAAAGGAAATATATCATTAGGTTAGAAAAATTATGTATAGATGATTAGCAGTTCTTGTAGTAGTAATGCAGCTGCACAGTTATGTCTGCCCACTTGTTTAGCATAATTATCGCTCTAAATCTCATTTGCAGTTTTTTGAAAAGCAGGATTTTATAGATGAGCTTAGTTGATCTTTGTTATCTATGTGCCGGTTGAGATTCAACTTCTGAGGGGTATCCTTTTTTTTTTTTTTTTTATTTGTCAAAGAAAGTGGGATTCTATCTAATTTGACTTTGTAGCTGTTCCTGTTACTACAATTGACCACTTGGACATTCAATTTGTAGATTGGGCAATGCTTGAGCAGCTTTGTTTTGTATGATTTTGACCTTATAGCTTTCTTTTTCTGACTTTTTTGAAGTTCTTTGTATTGTCCCCACCATTGGCCAAACAAATTGTAGGGCTTATTTCTCAGCATGCTTGATGAATGAAGACACTAGCATAATCTATGATTTTAACTGTGAACCAGTTGCTATACCCAACAAATTATGAACTAGCGAAACGGTTAAGAATGGGGTCGGTTGCCTCTTTGTTTTCTAATTACTTGCTACTTTTACTGTAAAATCTTTGTTCTGATTATTTAACTAAATATATGAACCAATGTTGTTTTATATATTTTGTTGACATGTTTGATGATTTATTTTGACGATTATGTACATATTAAAATGAATATTTTACTAAATTAGTTTGATATGGTATTATCATACGTACATATTGACATTTATAATATTTGGGTTGTGGAAAAGAAGGATAATTTGAATAGAAATTTTTTTTTTTATGATGTAATTTGTTAAATTTATATTAATTATATTTGATCATGCATTATGAATTTAGTTTAAAATATTGATGTAGGTGTGAAATTATTAAATATATTGTTTAGATTTCCAAACTAACTGAATAAATAACGATGGATATGACCTGGTTCCGGGTTTGGGAACTGTTCCAGATAGGGGTGTTCAAAATCCGATCCTATCCGAACAACTCGATCCGAACAAGGAATTTGGATAGGGTTATTAGGGTTGTTAGGGTCGGGTAGGGTTGGAGATTTGTGGGTTGTTCGGATCGGGTTAAACCCTCATTAACCCGAACAATTCGAAAAACAAAAAAACTCCTTCAAAACGCACCGTTTTATGGAAATGGACCAAGTCAACCCGATTCGAACCTAATTTTTATAATTTAAAATAAAAGAAAAAATAATTTTAAAAATAAATTCGGGTTATTCGGATGGGGTCTGAACTTTTGCGGATTATTCGAGTAGGGGCCCGAATTATTTGTAGGGTAAGGTAGGGTTGAAATATATGATATTGTTCGAGTTTTGGATTGTTCGGGTTTTGGGTCGGATTTATCCGAACCCGTCCGATGAACACCCCTAGTTCCAGAAGGTCTAAGGAGGAGTTAATTTGATTGGCTGTCTAATCTTCCAGCAATTAAAAGATTATCTTTTTAAAAGAAAATGGTTCAGTATTTGCAATATGACCAAAATGGTAGTCTTGTCAATTGCATATCCCACGTCATGCGAAATTAAATACAATTCTTTGTATAACACCCAGACAACACATTACCTTGTCACGAGAGAGAATACATTATTTAATTAAAATTTAGGGTCAATTTATTCAACTCCTCTTTAAAAGAAAACTAAAAGAAATTTTTAACAAATTTTATTAATCCAGTCCACTGAACCAATTACAATTTTTATCGACAATAAAAAAAAATCCGGACTGCACCACTTCTGTCAACATCAATCTGCCTGACAAAATCTTCACTTTAATAATTTTAAATTAACAATGCAATAAATCTTGAATAAAATATACAAATTCCACAACTCGTGTCAAATCAAGTTGCCTAACAAATTTATTATTTTTTAATAATTCAAAATTAACCATGAAAATAAAATTAAAAAATAAAAAAAGCCGCCAAATAAAATCATCCGACTCATCGAGGTGCTAAGGAGACCGAAATTTGGTCGGTTATCCGATTCAGCTTCTCCGACCACGTTTTTGAAGCCAGATACAATTTGGAAATCTTCCCGGCCACGCGGCTCATATCTGGCCGTTTATCTGCTTCCACGTGTACGCACTCTATTGCCAGAAGTGTCAGCTTCTCCGCCACCTCCACCGGGAAAGAGTCCTTCAGCCTCCTATCCATCCACTTCCTTAATCTTCCTTCTCTTCCCTCTCTTCCTTCATCGCCGCCGTAGACCACCGCTCTTGCGGTGTCTATCAACGAGGTTCGTAGAAAATCTCCTCTGCTTTTGCTGAATTTAAATTTCAAAGCCTCCTCGCCGGACAATAGCTCTAATACCACCACACCGAAAGCGTACACGTCTGATTCCTGCGTTGCGATTCCGCTGGCCTGGAATTCCGGCGACATATAGCCTCTCACGCCTTCGAATTGCATGGTTCCACTATTAGATCTCTTGAGCTCCTTCGATCTATCTTCTTCTAATTCTTCCTCAGTTATTTCTGTGATTGCGCTCTTTCCTTTCGAAACTGAACTCTTCTTCTCTCTTTTTTCGCTCTCGTAAGCTTCTCCGCACAATTGAGCTGTGCCGAAATGACATATTTTGGCATTCAATTCCGGTTCTGTGATGATAATACTACTGCTTTTGATGTGGTTATGTACGAAGGTTAAGTTTAAACCAGTTTTGTTGTGGATATAATCAAGTCCGTGAGCTAGATCGGCGGCGACCTGCATTCGCGAGTTCCACGAGGATAGAACTGTGAAGTTCGGGTTCCTCTTGTTCCGTAGACAATCGGCCAGATTGGCGCCGGTAATGAATTCGTAAACAAGGTAGATATGATCTCCTGAGATCGAAACTCCTAGTAATTTTACTACGCTGGTGTGGTTGCTCCTACAGATAACCGCCAGACGTTCTTTGAGCTGCGACATTTCCAGTTTCCGTCGGAATTTTTGCTGGAAGACGATCGTCTCCCTATTCCGCAAAGTGCAGCGCCAACAGGCGCTGGAGGAGGAGGATGAGTAGCGTTTAGCAAGGAAATTGTTGGTGGCGGCGCGAATCTCGGAAATATCGTAGATGTTAGGGTTTTGAGAGATGTTATCTCTAAGGCTAGTGAGGGAGGTTCGACTTGATGACGAAGATGATGAAGTGGTTGGGTAATATCCACTGTTGGTGTTAGAACTTGAGGGACCTAAAGCGGCGGAGGAGGAGGAGGAGGCGATGCTGGCGGTGAAAGTTGGTGGTCTTGGTGTAGATGGAGCTCGTGGAGACTGAGTCGAGCGAGTCCGGCGTGACTCACCGGGACGAGATCGAGATCGAGATCGCCTCTCTGAGTTATTATCTGACACGTTTACAGCCATTTTGGTTTTGCACATGTGCAAGTTGGTTTATAAAAAGCCGGGGAAACCAAGAGAGAGAAGGAGAAAGTGGAAGTATTAAAGACGAGAGAGAACGGGTCGTTGACGCTGGCGATGACCGGAGGAAGGAGTTACGGCAGCTGTCGTGCTAAAGTGCGCACGTGTTAAGGATAGTGCAGGATAGCATGCTTTTATATTGATGACAAAGCCGTGACCTAACGAAACAGCCTCGCACTGGATTTGGATAATTCTACGAAATCGGTGGGTAATTATCCCAACTCAACTGCTATTAAAATATTGCTTCCTCCATTTTTTTTTATCAGTCACTTTTATTATTTTTATTAAAATTAAAAAATAATAAATAAATTTAAATTTAATATTAAATTACGTAATTAAAATTAAATTATCAAATCTGATTGGTTCTGATTTTATTAAAAAAAAATAAATTGAAAAAATAAATTAAATTAATTAAAAGTCTAAAAGTGACAGATAAATAGAATTTAAAATTTATTCAAAAGTGACAGATAATAAAAAACGAAGGGAGTAGTTATATTGAATTATCATGATAAATAATCATATTTTTTTTTTCAACAAGTATATATTTTGATTTTATTTTTTTAAATCTTGATTTTTTAATTTAGTGATATTTTTTTAAAAAAAAAATTAATGAAATTCGAACTCTGATAAATTATTAGATTTTTAGGTCACATGTTAGAATGGAAACCTTAAAGAAACTCAAGGGAACAAAAGTCAAGAATTAAACATTAAAAGTATAGGAGATTTGTGTAAAGGTATCGGAGATCCGTCGCACCCTTTCCTAGACGACAAAGAATTGTTTACTGCTAAGCTACGCCTATCAAATGAAGCATTTTGCAATTTTAGCTATTAAATTAGATAGAATTATGAATTATATGTATATATAAATTAGATGACAAACTCAATAATTGGGTGTAGGAGACAGGACACTGTATTCCCTGATAATTCCTTGGTCGGTTGGAAAACAAAGGAGAGGAGTTTTTCTTTTTCTTTTTCTTTTCTTCGAGGGAGAAGGAAAGTAGTGAAAAGTTAGGGAAAATATGTAGCTTGTAAGGAATTAAACTAACCTTTCACATTCAAAGGGTTTTTGTTTTCTTGCTTATACACCTGCCGTTTTTTTATTTGTTATTTTTATTATTTTTATTAGAATTAAAAAATAATAAATAAATTTAAATTTATTATTAAATTACGTAATTAAAATTAAATTATCAAATATAAGTGATTTTAATTTTATTGAAAAAATAAATTAAATTAAATTAAAATTTTAAAAATAATATATAAATAAAATTTAATTTTTATTAAAAAATAATATATAAAAGAGAGCGGAGTAATAATGTCGTGGATAATAATTCAGTAATCAAATCACTCCAGAATTTAGTTTTACAGCTAAATTATCTCATTTCATTAGTGTTAATTAGTTGTTCTCCACAAAGAGGTTAGGTAATTTAGGTGTTGAATGATAATTAATTCACTAGCAGAATTAAGCTTTGATCTTGTCATTTCTGTTTAGAATCCGAAGAATTTCATGGAGTTGCCATTCTCAAGTGTCTCGCTTTTCCACTGTCCACACTTCGAATCACTTGCTAGTCATGTCTGCAATGGAAATTTCTTAAAATTAGTCAAGATTCCATACTTGAACCTTTACTCATACTCCTTTTTTTTTTTAATTAAAAAAATCTTTATCATAATAAATTATAAATTTAAAAAATTATAGATACTTTTCACGTTTCAATATTATCACATTATTCCTATAAATTAAGGTTCAATAAATTCTTTTCTTCTCTTTAGATTATATATGTATGTGAGAAGAAATTTTAATTTTGGTACACTCTGGTTGTTTATATCATATCGTCAGATAGCAACCAACGAAATAAAAATTAAATTTTTTCAGTATTCAACAATAATATATTCTAATAATGGCTACGAAGAACAATTTTAGCCCCTTCATATGCTACTATATTACCTGCCTTGTTTATGCTTTTTCCTTACACAATATTATATATTCAGAGAAAATCAAATTCGAAATCTATAAGTCAAATGACAATTCATTGATCCTTTCTTTGATTTAGTAAAATAGCAGACATCCTTATCAAAAAAGAAAGAATAGTATAAATTATACTTTGAACCCTATATGTATTCCCAGTGCGTATTTCTTGGTTTACATGACCTTTTCATAGGTGCAACAAATTAATCTTGAAATACCAAATAATAATATTGCTGCTCTCGTCTCAATAATATTTATACTTCCATGGTAAACATTACTGTTTTTTATGAAACTTTTTTAATTTTTCCCTTTTTGTCTTTAAGTAGACATTACTCTAACTGTGGAAGAAAAAAGAAGAAAAAACAGAGACGGAATTACATGCACGAATGATTACGTAATTAATTAAATAGGTGTGAATGGCTTTGAAGAAAAATGGATCATAGGGTTTGACTACAGTAGGAAGTTCCGTGTGCCAGCTTTCATTTCTTACTTTTTGGTTGAATGCCGTTTATGAGTCCTCGAGACTTTTTATTCACCACATCCTATGTTGATCTTTGACTTTTAGAACCTCTGAGTTTATCCTTGAAATTTTATAAAAAAAAAAATTAATATTTATCTTGATATAATATTTTTTAAAAATTTATATGTTCGAATAATATTATTTTAAAATTGATGAATTTTTTATTTTAATTATTTTTTATCAATTAATTGCTGACACATATTATAAATGTAATACAATAATAAAGATTAAATTATTTTAATTTATAAATTTTAGAAGATAAATTACTCTTTTAAAATATTTTAGAATTTTTTTTTGCACTTCACTATTGTTAGGTAATACTTTTTTTTGTATAATTTAGATGTCACATGATAGTTAGTTGATAGAAATAATTAAAATAACGTACCTATCTCAATTTGTAAATTTTAGGAAAAATATTGTATCAAAATAAATATTAAGAGATTAATTACATTTTTGGCCGGGCTATATATATATATATTTATTTTCAAACCATAATTAATATTTTAAATTTATATATCAAATAGTAGCACACAAATATACATGAAATGGTAATTAATATCTTAAATAAAAATCAACAAATTTTCGGTGGAACGCATATAATATTCCTGATGATGACTCCACCAAACGGCATTCCCGAATTAGCAGCAACAGAAGCATCACAGTTCAGTTTGACAAAACTGCTTCGAGGGGCAAGTCCAGCAAACGGAAATCAGGTCTTTCTGCCCATTAATAACTTCATGTAACTTCTCTATAGGAGCGAACCACCTACTCGGCTTGGGAAAAGGTCTCTGAGACCAGGTTGCGAATAGGGCAAGGTTCATCCCCCTAAAGATAAAACCACTCCTGCGTTTCCTAGAAGAGTAGTTGTTTAGTTTTTCTTCTTCCCAAAAAAAAAGGTCAAAAAATAAAATAGTAGCAAATTTTATATCCATATTGGGTTGTACAAGTTTGTTAATTCTTAAATAAATTATAAACAGATTGGAGCAATCAAAATTCAAATAGTATATCATTGTTAATTTATGGATAATGAATGGGTTAATTAAGTAATAAATAGACGGTTTAAAATGGAATGGATAATGTGATCGTTTTTTTTTATTTTAAATAAAAAGAATATATATTATGATATACATAAGTTATAAAAATCACAAATGATACACACTCTGTTCTTTTTTATCTGTTATTTTTGTTGTTTTTACTAAAATTAAGAAATAATAAATATATTTAATTTAGTATTAAATTATATGATAAAAATTAAATTATCGAATCTAATTAGTTATAATTTTATTAAAAAAGAAAAAAATTGAAAAATCAAATAAAATTATATTAAAAATCTAAAAGTAATAAATAAATATAATTTAAATTTTATTCAAAAGTGATAGGTAAAAAAAATAAAGAAAATACAAGTTATAAATAAATCATAAACGGATGTATTTTATTACTTTTATATTCATATTTTATAAAAATCATAAATATTATTATTATTATTATTATTATTATTATTGAATTGGCTTCAGGAACTTGATAAAAAAAAAAATTGGGGGAAGCCTTGGCATGTTTTCCCAATCGTAATCCAAGTTATGCCCCTTTCATTGAGTCAATTTTTCGTCTTGTTCAAGACCTGTGGTCCAAATCTTTGACAGGTGTTGAGTGCTCATAAACAAAACAAAATCATTACTCCCTCCATTTTTTTTTTATTAATTATTTTTTTTATTTTTACTAAAATTAAAAAATATTTTCTTCATTTTTATCTAACAGACATTTTTGCTCTTTGCACAAGGATTAAGGAATATTAATTAAGCCTTATTTTAGAAGTAAATACAATAAAAAATGACTACATTGCCCTTACTTTAATTGATACCAAAATTACTTAATTTTAGTGACTCAATGAATTAATACTTCACATGAAAATTAGATAAAAACTACTCCCTTCCTCATGATTGCCTTTTTAACATATAAACTAATAAAATATTTTGATTAAAAAAGGTGTGAGAGAGAGGGTAACTTGTAGACTTAATAGATAAGATTGAAAGATATGATTACTTTTTCTTTGTGGTGGAGACTCATCTTCCTTTTTCAAGTTTGGTTGTTTCCAGTTTTCTTCTTCTCATGTTGCCTATTTATGCCTTTTTTTTTTTCACATCTTCACTGCTTACTAAAGATGGAGGAAGCGACTGTAACACCCTTATCACTCCGACCTACCTGAATAGAGCGCGCACACCGGAATTTTTTTTTTTTACATTTAATTAAAGTCAATGCATAATATTGTATACTTAACTTATTTGTTCGATGTTCTATAAATGTCTCAGATTTTTATTTATTTAACGAAAATTTCGGCATTATAACGGCTGTATTTCTAACTAGCCCCCTGAAACATCAGACAAACCACAGCCTCTCAGAGGCACAACACTTCTAATAAACATATCTTAACTTTCACAACTCCATCAATACACCACCACATCATATCCAGATCATAACCACAAGCATATATATATACCTCCATATATTTTTACATAATCATGTCCTCATACATAACTGTCTGTTTATATACATGCCATAAGTAATAAATTTTATACATGCCAGATTATAGTGTAACTATACAACAAAATGTCTTCATTTGATTGTGCCTTACTGCTCCTTTGACTTGTGACCTGCATGCAGCAGAAACTACATGCTGAGCATAAATTATGCCCAGTGGTGACTAACAATCCTAATACTTTCATAACGTACTAAAATTCAATTATTTAATTAAACTTCTAAGATAAACATATTTTTACTCAAAAGTCCAGAAAACAGTTATAACTTACATAATTTACTTTTATTCTCATTTATTACTTGATTACTATCAATTTTCCGTTTAATCTTTACAGTTTCACTAAATTACAAAATTGTCCCTGTTTACCTCATATTTACAGTTTTGCCATTATAGTCATTTATTTTCATTTTTCTTATACTAATTCTTCATTTATTCACCTTTTATGCCTTATTTTACCACTTTTAGGTAAAATTACATTTTAGTCCCTATATTACAAAACTTTACATTTTAGCACTGTTAAATCTCCAAATTACCATTTTACCCTTATTAACTATTTCTTATTCCTTTTTTACATCTTAATTATCTATTTTGGCAAAATTACCATTTTGCCCCTAAACTTTTATTTTCTTTCATTTTAGTCCTTTTTCTATTTAAACTTCACTTTTATCTTTCCTTTTTACTTCTTTTTAACTTATTATCACTTTCTTGCCCCTAGTACAGTACCGACAGAAATTCTCAGACAGGATACTCGGAACATGGACCCCATAGGTCCCAGACAGACTGAAAAATGACCTCAAAGATCATTTTTCCACAGAACAGATATCAGATACAGACAAAGCTATGGAGATCAGTGATCCTTACCATAGCAAAGCAAGTCGCCATGACTTGCACCGCGGTTCAGATGTCCCTATGGCTAGCCAATTATATCCTGAACTAGGTTTTCACTGCCAGACTATTTCTAAGGGCATAATTTCATTAAAATCTCAATCAAAACTTTATTTTCTTAACATTTCTTTCCTTAATTATTCTTATTTTCTTCATTAATTAGCCTTCTCACTTCTTTTACAGAATTTGTGAATTACTTCACCATAATTCACCAAAATCAATCATTTTCTCAACAAAATACACATTATTTCATATAACTTTCATAATTTCAATACTTCCATAATTGAAAAATTGTCTCTAAAACTCTCATTTAATTTCTATAAATTCTACAAAAATTCATATATATATTATTTCATTTCTAACACCATTTAAAGGCTTAATTTCATCAAAATTCATCAATTAAACTTTAGTTTCCTTAGGTATGAAATTCGGCCAACAAATAAACCATACCATATAATCACTAATTAATTCATTTAAGCATTTATTCATACTTAATTAAGGTCTTATAACATCAATCTATCATTATTTTAATTAATTATCACATTAATCATAATTTTCTTAAGTTACATAAAGGATTTTCATTTAAAATCAAAGAAATTATTAAGATTTATTAGTCACTTACATATTCTCCTTGCTTTAGGGTGTTTATCCTTCCTTTTCCTTGCCTTTAATGGGATTGGATGGCTCTCCTCCTTGTAACCCTAAAGAAACCGAAATTTCCATCAAATAAAACCCTACTTTTTTGATCTCATATGCTTATTTTGACTACATAAATGAGTTCTAGACACTTAAACATACTTAAAGATGCCAAAAACCCAACTTAAAACCATGAATATCACTTACCTCTTTAAGATACCTAAAGCTTTCCTTTAGGATTTTTCTTGTTTTAATTCTTCAAATCAAGGGTTTGAGGCTGGAATACTAATCTAGAGGGATATAATTAGGGGTTAGATGCTTGAATATCAAAGAAAATGGAGCAAGATTGAAGAAAATTTGAGAGAGAAAGGAGGGAGAAGGGTTCGGCCAAAGGAGAGGAGGAAGGAGATGCAGAAATTTTCTGGAATTCTGTAGATCTCTCACCCTTATATAGCTCTCCTAATGGGCCAAATTTGGGCCAACTCCAATGGGCTTAACTAATTAAATTCCAAAGCCCAATAACCATTTTTCAAAGGCCCAACTGAAAATCTCCCACTTCCTCACTCCAAATCACTTCAATTTTAATTCCATCATTCTTAAAACATCAAAAATAGGTTGTATATAAAATTTCGGCTCAATCGGAGTCCGTTACTGGTCCGATTCAACCGAACTGGTTCGATTTGACAACTGTCGACTTCGCCGAAAAATTCATTTTTTTGCACCAACATATTCTAAATAAAATTTCATTGAGACATGAAAAATTTGGTAATTTTTAGAGTCCATTTGCTATTTTTAAAAATTTATGCAAAATCGAGTCACCTTCCCAACCGGGGAAATTGACTCGCTAACTTTTTCATATTTTTGACTTTCGGAGGCCTATTTGACCTCGATTTCACTTCAAATTTCAACCCCGAACTCACCATGACCAATACTTTCCGATGGTCAAATAAAATATTTTTCACTTTCGGGTCCAATTTCCGGCCCGGGAGCACTATTCCTCATCGGAATTTACTGTTCATGACCAGACCGGTGTTGAGGCCATTACAGCGACAATGAAGTTGGATGAAGCGACCATGAAGGTGGAGGAGACTGTGTTCTCGTGGAGGTGCCGTCGGCTATGAGACTGAAGTTCGAAAGATAAATTTTTAATATATCTTTCACTGCTTGCTGGATTTTCTCTTCCAATACTTGTTGAGTATCTTTTTTTTTCAAAAATTTTATGTCCTCCATCGGGTAATTTATTCAAATCGAAATCACAAAGTAGAGGTTTGTTCAAATCAAAATCTAACATTTTTTTTCATTAGATGTAATTTTTGATGCTCCTCCATTGGGTAATTTTTCTTCTTTGTTCATTCTTTTTCCATAAATTTGTGAAAAAAAACTTTAATTTATATACTTTACTTTTGAAAGGATGAATATCGAGAAAAGGAAGAGGTGAAGATGAATTAAGATTGACTTAATTGAGTTGTAATTTCCAAAACAAGGATAAAATTGGAAAATTAAAATTATTATTGCATTTAATCCTTCCAAAACGTCAATTAAATAGAATATGGATGATTCCCTAAAACTACTATTATTTAGGAACGAAGAAAGTAATAAATAAATCTAAATTTAGTATTAAATTACGTGATTAAAATTAAATTATCAAATATGATTGTTTCTGACTTTATTGGGAAAGAAAAATAAATTGAAAAAGCAAATTAAATTACATTGAAAGTCTAAAAGTAATAGGTAAATAGAATTTGAATTTTACTTAAAAGTGATAGATAAAAAAAATCGAAGAGAGTAGTAGATAGGATGCCTCTTTCCGTCTTTCATATTTTTCCAACATCATAAATTCTAAAAATGACGATTTAAGTTGACACCATCTGTGACTAAATGTACACTGATGTTTTGAAAATGAAAGAAATCCAACCAACTAGAGCTAGCCAGTCTGATGACCAACAATTGATTAAAAAATATATAAAATAGCATATAGTTTAATAATTGTAATTAAAAATTATATGACTTTTATTTAAAAAAAAAAAAGAAGAGATAATACAAAATAAACAGCATAACTTGTTAAATAGCGAAGGCAATTGGAGCCAAGGAACAGAGGTTAAGATAAAGTGGCAATGCCGAAATTAAGAAACAAAATTGATAAATTATGGGATTTTATAGATGGGAGCCATGTGTGGCGCCAAATGAAATGATGCTGTGCTAAGTTGGTTGACGAAGAGAAAGTAGGAACCGATCGGGTGTGATAGGATAGAAATTCTGTAAAAAAAGGCTTATTCGGTCGGATCAAACATGAGCACTTAATGATTAAGTCAGTTCCAGACTTTTAGAGAAAGAAAGTGCTAAGTAATATAAATTTGTGTGTCTATATTAAAATGTAAATAAATCTGACATTTATAGAAAGCGAGAGGGGCCACTTGAGAGATCTATTTTAGTATCAGCATAAACGAACTGCGATATGATGTGCGATAGGCGGTGAATGGAACATTGTCGTATGTCAAAAGACTGTGACAGGATAAGGTCTGTCTTATCCGATCGGACAGTCCCATTTTATAGATTTTGGCGTGCGTCTGGTGGTGCATGCACTGGAACTTGAGACGCTGGGCTTTTGTTAGGTCGGCCTTTCAATGTTTTGGGCATTTCTTTGGTGGTGGCCCAATCATTAGAAAATATTAAGCATTATAAAAAATAAAGGGAGTTTTACAAAACTACCCAAAAAACAGCACTCATTATTAAAAATACCTCCACCTCCTTTTCCTTTTCAACATTACCTTTTTTTAAATTTCTATTTTTAAAAATACCACTTTTTGAGTCACACACAAACTCTCCTTTCTTTCTTTCTTTCTTTCTTCTTCTTTCGCCATTCCACTTCTTTCGTTCTTCTTTCGTTTTCTTCTTCTTGTATTCTTCTTCCTGTTGTTAGATGAAGATTTTGAAGCTTCCTTTTTCTTAATTCCTGCTCTGCATTTTTAGTTGAATAAGATTTTGAAGGTGAGTCTCCTCCTCTACCGTTTTTCTTGAAAATTAGTTCTGTTTTTTGTTTCTCAAACGTGAAATTTTAAACATTAATCCAAAAATCAAATTTGAGTTGTATTTGAAAGTTGGATGTTGTATTTGAGGGTGATTTCTTAGGCATAACCGGTTGTTCAAATCAGTTTGTTGAATTGTTGTTATTTATTTCTTCTTGTATCGTTAATTTGTTAATTTGCCGATGTAGAATTTGGTTTCTTAATTTCTGTATACAAAGTGTTAGACAAAATGCCAATATGAATTTTTTTATGAGAAAATGTTCTATAAAATAATCTACTCCTAATAAATATATTGTCCATGATAAACTAATTCTACTCTTCTATGATATTTTAAACATTTTTGTTCCGTTCTCGTTCTTATTTTATAAAAATTCATAACAAAATTAATTAACTCCTTCTAATTTTATCCTCTCGTCCAACTATAGTGAGTGCTATATAAAATTGTGCATAATGAGTGAAGAAGTGCCTCCAATTCTCATATACAGTACATGTACATATATAAGTTCTTAAAGGGTGAGTTGGACGAGAATACATAATTATGCATAGTTATTTGTTTCAGTGTTAAGGTCGTTGAGAGAGAATGAATGAGTAGAATGACATAGGCCATTGGTGAATGCAAATAATTGCTCCAATAATAAGCCTCCATTTCTCATTACCCTGTCCTCTGGCTCCTTCTCTGCATCCCTGTTGTGTCTAATGCATGAAATCACTTGTAATAATAAAAAATTATTACAAATTAGACTCGTTCTTAGCATTAAAAAATAGCTTCATAAATATTTCCATATATATGCTTGTCTTAATTTCGACACCTTCATAAATATTTACTAACTGATCCATTAACAGGAATTGCAAACTAGACTTATATGAACTAAGCTAAATGGAATAAAACCTCTTATTTTGCTTTTGAAACTTGATGATTTGTTGCATGTTTTTTCCAAAATGATCGAACTTTGTTTTATAACCTCATTGCCAAAGCTCCAGTACCTGAATTATAATGTTGTCTTTATTTCTTAGCCATGAAATTTCTTAACTACTTGTAAGGCATTCGTACAGTTTCACAAAATGTCTTTATTGATATTGTATTTTGACACTTTTTTAATGCAAATATGGATAATATTTCTGTTTTGATTAAGTATAAAGGAAAATGGACAAGTGACAACAAATTCGAAGGATTTGAAGTAAAGGAGTACTAATACCAAATGATTGTAGCTATGAAACTTTTGTTGGGATAGTATCAGATCAATTAAAAATCACTACAGAAATAGTTCATATCAATATAAAGTATTTTGTCAAAGATTTTCCATTAGAAGTAGAAGATGATAATAGCATGAAATTTTACTTGGAATTGAAGAAGAGGGACACGGATCTCACAGCGTATCCTTTAGATCTTACAGAGATTGAGAAAGGTTAGAAACAACCAATTTTTATTACATTTATAACTTACACATTTTGGTATATGGCTGGTATACCAGGTATACTGACCAATATACAAAAAACCTTAACAATTATGCAAAATTCCATGTGTACGTGGCCTCCCTGGGGGGTACACTATCAAGAATTGGGAAGGAAAGTGCGCCTTTGAAATCTCTAGTCGAAAAAGAGAAAAGGGGGAAACAAAAGTAAGAAAAAAGCAACCTGGCCTTCAAATTTACCGAGTTCCAAAATAAATGGAACATCCTGCTAATATCAATATTCAAGAAAGATTCTCAACCAGGAGGTTGTATCTAATGATAGTTTATATATCATCACTCTTGTATTTTTCTATTCAAGAATTAGGACTAATAATTTTTAGTTTTCAAACACAAAAGTAGTTTTGGTAACTTTCTTCTTTATATGATGAATCGTTACTAGTTCGTTGAAATCATGAAACGAGTGTCATAAGGCTACCAATGTATTGTGGTATACCTTAGAATGCAGACTGTCAATCTCAATTCTAGATTTTGGTATACCACTGGTATACCAGGTATACCGCTGGTATACCAAAATTCAGATTGCCAATCTCAATTCTGGATATTGGTATACCACTGGTATACCTGGTATACCCACCTACAGAGGTATACCAAAATCCAGATTGCCAATCTCAATTCTGGATATTGGTATACCGCTGGTATACCAAAATCCAGATTGTCAATCTCAATTCTGGATTTTGGTATACCGCTGGTATACCAAAATCTAGATCGTCAATCTCAAATTCTGGACTCCAATATTTTTTTATTTGTAACATGCCGTTTCTTTTCTTCCTTATAAAAAAAATATATGGATAAAATTTCGTAAAAAAAATTATGGCATTCTTTAAATCTAAAATGAAAAAAAAACGATAAATCAAGTAATTTCCTTTATATTTTTTTATAGCATAATAAAAAATGTAACCATTTTTTTAAACCAAAATTAAAAATAAAAGGAAATTCATATAAATTCTTTTTTTTTTTCAATGTATGTTTTAATCAGTATTTTATCTCTTTAAATAACTTAAATGAGTGGTATTAGCCAAATTTACTATTTTCGTACCCTTCAATTAAATTTGAATTCACTTTCATGCGATCTATGTATACTGCACTTTTTAATGATCCAATTATAACATGAAAAATTATACTAACAATGAACCAACAAAGTTAAAGGAATTGAGATTCCATTGTGAACCTGAGCACCATTCCCTTTAGTCTGTTTCTAGGAAGCTAAAACAGCAAATATAATATAATCTAGTGCGTAAATCATTGCCCAGCTTATAAATTGATAAAAGGCAATCCAAAAGGGTAGAAGATTATTGGCCTCATACTTGCTACCTATATGTATATATTAATTAATAAGTATAAAGAAAGTACATGTGTCGGGCTGTTGTTGAAGATTCTTTAAATTAATTACAGCTATTTTTTGAGAGAATAATAACAACTATTTTTTTGCTGCATCTTTCTAAAATGGAATATATTTTTCTTTTTATAGAATAGGCATATAGCAGAATTATAATTGTTAAAAGGACTGAACTCAAAAGTGATATATACGTGTTGGCTATCTAATAAAATCTTTAGTAATTAGATTTGCTTTTTAATTGCCCATCAGATATTCTCGAGATCTATACCAGTCTGTGTCGTTGACCATCTTAAACCCTGGAATGCAAGAACATCTTCGACCATACTCTACATCATAAGTGCAAACACTGTTGGGTCCACAAATTTCATGAACAGTGCAGGGCTGAGAAGTGAGTTACCATGAAACAATCCAAGATTCCTTTCCTTCTTCAAGACTGTACAACCGAAGATTACCATCAAAATCAGCCTTCAATCTTCTTTGCAAACTCTGTCCATAATCAACAGCGAAAAAACTGAAATTATCAGTAGATAAAAAATTACCCAAGGAATCAAGCACCACAATTTGCTACTGTTGTAAGTAGACCTTTGCTCTTCCCAGGGTAAAGACCTAGGGTCCGGCCAGAAAACACTTGAGATCTCAGGACCATCGTAGAGAAGACGGAGAACTGAAGAAAAGCTCTGTTAACAGAGCTTGAAAGAAGAAAGAAATATTTCAAGTATATCGTCTTCTTATTGAATGAATATAAGATTGTATTTATACAAGAATAAAACAAATAACCGCCTCTCTAACAGAAAAAACACGTAAGCAACACAAGAAACACGTGAAGTGAATACAAGAAGAAGCGCTGGAAAAACAGGGATGAACAGAGTACATAAAACTAACTGAAAAACTAAGTAATTAATAAACCAGCTAATATAATCTACAAGAACATTGTCGTTGTCTAAATAGAACTTTTAAAACCTTGTCAAAAAGTTACTTCAACTTCTGGAAGAAACAAGCTGCGTGTCCCTATTGAAAAGTTGTAGAGGAAGCAAGGTTGGGTGAATCAAAACTTTGCCACAAAATGCCTTGAGTAGTGTTATGCAAAACAAGATTGCTGCTGTCTTTTAGGTCCAATTGAGATAAAGACGACACAGTATCGGTAGCCCAAACTGGTGGCCGACCACCTGCATCGGTGATGATAAGGTTACCAGTTCTGAGAAGGGAGAGTTTTGAGCGTCTTCCATTTGGTGACGCATGAAGGATCATTGTACCATATGGCAAACCAATAAGCATTATTTTTCCCAGCAAAGTAAAAGCCAGCGGCGATTTTTCCGTTCGGTGAAATCAAAACATGGTCTGGATCTTTCACAGAAAGTTTTACCTGTATCATACTTCACGGCTGATTCAGTAAAATCGGTGAAAAAAGCTGAGTCGAAAAGATGTCGTTTTAGAAGAGTAAGATGAAGATATCAACCATCGTTGAGAAAAAGACACTGGAAAAGCCAAAAGGGAAGAGCATGAGAAGATGAAACGGTTGGTAAAAGGAAAATTAAAGTTCTGTACAGGGATTAAAAGAAAAAACAAAAAGCGGTATTTTTAAAAACATAAAATTTAAAAAAGGGTAAGTTTAAACATTTTAAGAGATGGTTGTATTTTTAAAAATTATAGTTAAAAAAGTGGTAATCTGTGTAATTTCCTCAAAAATAAATCAAGTGATTATTCTCTTTCGTTTTGTACAAGAGAATCTTCTAATTATAATAATAAAATATTCTTAAATAAACTTAGTGCAACTAAACAGCAATTTCATCAGAATTATGGAAAAAGAATCTTGTACGAAATTGTAAGAAATTCAACAGAGAAGCAATTCTGAATCCAGCCATTTACCAGTGTAATACGCATTAGGCAACATTTCAATCTCACACTCTCTCATTGATTGAGCTGCTTCATGTTGTAATAATTCCATCACAAAATCATCAATCCAGTCGCCTCCTCCGTCTCCATTGCCGTCATCATCCGCCATTGATGTTGCTTCTTCAAGCTTGTCAATATTAATCAATGTCTCACCTGTAACTTTCGCTGATTTCTGAACAGGAGATTTATTCTCTTGTAGTGAAGTTGATTTTGTTGGTTTGGTGGAATAGACTGGCAGTGCGAGCACAATGTCTTGAACTTTAGTTTGATCGTCGGGAATAAATTCAGGATTTGGGTTTTCATCAAGAAAGATTGTTGCTAGCCTGTCCTTGAATTGAACATGATTCTTATTTGTTGATCTCCTCTTCTTTACACCCAAAAGGAGGAGGCTGTCCTCAGCCTGGAAAATGAGAAAATTACAAGGTGAAGAATTATGAATAAAAAAGAGAATTGAAGTAATAAAGAATTAAATGCACAAAAGACGATTATGGTTTCGGAAGGTGAAATTATATGGTAGAATTTAGAAAAAACCATAATCAAAGTTTGCTTTATAATGTGGGTGAAGAAGTTGTATTGTATGCTAATATCTACTCATAGAGTTTGAAGTAATAATATCTTTATGGGGGGCATTTAAAAGTTGTGGAAAGGAGTTTATAATAATTAATTTTTTTTAGGTACAACTAATAATAAATTTTACTTCCTAGTTTAGCCCAAAAAAAAAAAATTCCCAAATTGAAACATGTCATAAGTAATAAACATAATTTTTACTAACCTTAGGTTTTCGGAATTTTTCCATTAGAGTAAGCAAGCAGGCAAGAAGCAATTTCCTTTCAACTGCGAAAAACGGCTTTAGTTTAAATTATATATAAACCTCTTAGGAAAAATAAAAAAACTTGAGAAGAAAGTAAAAGCCTAAAAACCGTATATGAAAAGGATTCCTTGTTCATCTAGGCTTTCCTTTTCAAATTAACACCGTTAGTATTGACATTATCATCAATCGTAATGATAACAACCAAACCTGTAAAAAGAATCCGTAATCAGTATTACATTTTATTTAATAAAATATGATAAAAAATTTTCCTTTTAATTTTTCAGCTACCAATTTTGATTACTAGGGAATGCTTCGGCATAATTTGATGAGCTTGTTTCAATTTATTAATGTAAAAAAAAATTAAATATTTTTTTACAAGTGACATTCTTATTACGGGCCTTGTGACTCACGAAAAAAATTTATAAAAATACCAAAAAAAAAAACTATTATATATTCATGGTTGAAAATACAAATTTTATTATAGAACTATTATATATTCCTTAAAAGATTGCAGACACTGCATATCTTGATCTAACTAACATTAGATACGATCGGAATCATGTACAGATATTTTTTGGCCAGTGATATTTTACTGTTACTGCATCATATTTCAGACAAAGTAGCTATGTGAAGATAACTCTTACTTTTTCTGATTACCCTTTTTTTTGTGTGTTTTAGCATTATCTGATGAAAAACTAGTAATATTCCAAAGCTTGGATTTTGCTATAAATTTGGACGGCTAGTTCACAATTATATGTTCATTTTCTGATTTTTATCAATTAAAAAACTCATTAATTACTCAAATATACTAATTTTCCCGTCTAAAAAAGATAGTTTAATGTTTACTGTATTATTACTCCATTACAGGAATTTATTTAAATTAAGATATTCAAACATACCTTATTTTTTTAGGTGGACACTTAATATGAATAAAATTTTTTAGACTGATTTCTTAGAATACTGCAAACTTCCAACTTCTGATTATTCTAAAAGGAGAAGTGGGCCTCCAAACGAATGTTTTAGCAAGTCAACAATCGACTTACAAGTCAATCAAGTCCATGTTAGGCCAAGGGAATAGGACTTCAGACACTATCACTTGCATTACTATCAATTCAGTTGAAAGTTAAAACAGCAGCAGACTTACCTTGGCCTAGCTATTCCTTCACTGTAGTGTCTGCAGGTTATCTTGTCGCACTCCTCGTACCATTGATGTAGTGCTGAACTTCCAAATTGGCGACTTCAGCTTCTTTTACATCACCAAAAAAGAGCCAATCTTTCTCGTACCAGTCTATCATTATCAACATCCTTAGCAAATACAGAAAGTAAGCCTGAAAGAGAAGAATCAAGTAATTATGGAAGAGTTTTATTGCTAAGGATTAAGGATCAATTCCATGGCTCTATATGCCTTGATCATTTGTTATATTTATTGTCTTTGCTACAAATGTCTGTACGTAGCATCAGTAAAATTGAATGTAAAGCATCGTGCAGCTATATAGTATTCTAAGTTTATCTAAACCTAACATCAATCAATCACTTACTCTTAGAGCTAAACCTAAAGTAGTATGTTTCTCAGCAACTAAGAGGCTCTTGCAAGCAAATAATTACTGAGGGCAAAATTCCGTGAACACAGACAGCCTTCTCCTTGTACTTGGACCATGAAGAACACTATGAATACAAGTATCAACATCTTTCTTGGATGATAAGCCAACCTCAATTCCATCATCTAAGGGCGACCAATCTCGAGATGTTATGTTGCCTATGGGCCTTCTCTTATAGTCTTGTGGTTTGATCAAACTGGGAATTTTGCTCAAGTGCATTGGGCTGATATTCTTGCTGGAGAAATCGGACTTTGCAGCCACAATAGGGCTCTGGCTCCTGTGTGCAGGCCTGGAAGACATAGCCATAGAGTTTGGTACAGCCGCTGCTTCTGTCAAGAAACGGGACTTGGAGCCACTGGAAGATGATGATGATCCATTGGTATATGACTTCAAAGCATGCATCTACACAAAACATGAAACAGATAAGCAGACGTCTCCATCTTAATCTTCACTCCCTGCCGTTTATAAGGAATATCTTGACATTAAAATCAGGATAATAAAGCTTTACTTCAGATTTGCTCTTCATTGTGAAAAAAGAAAGACGAAGCTCTTCTTTTCAGTGCGCAAACTGCAAAAGAAGGCACATAAATCTTTCATTCACCATGAAGTACATATTATGAAACTCTGCTTCTTTTAGTTTTCTGGAAATAGCCTAACAAATCCATAGCGAGGAAAAAAATATTACAGATTAAAAGCAACAAACTCTTTCTATAGTCTTCAATTTGGTCAAAATTCACCGATTTCTTCCGATTTGAGCACACAAACAAAGAACAGAGCCTACTAATTATCTATACTTATTGATGTACTTTTATTTTACACGGCCTGTGATATAAATATAACAACTAATTCTTAATAATAATAATAACAATTTGATCCCAAGAATCGGTTTCTTGAAGAATAAGTCGATTTTCTAATTGACTTTCCTAATTACGATTAAGGAAAGTCAATTTTAAATAGGTTTCTTGAAGAATGCGTTAATTTTCTAATTGCAAAAGACAAATACACACTAATTTTCACTTTCGTGCTTTATTCACACGATTAGCATACTTTTTTGAACCAAATGACGAAAACTAACAGTCCCAAACCGATCAGAAAAAAAGACAGACCTGGCATTTGGATCCAAAGCGGCATTGTCCAAAATCCTCCCAAGAGCGGCAAAGCTCCGTCCTATATCCTCGAATTCCAGGAGAAGAAACAGAATTAGACGACGAAACACCAGAATCTGACGATATTGACCTGGAAACCCTACCTCCCGAAGAGGACTCAACCAAAACCCCATCCATAACCAGCACATCGTCATCCACCACTTTCACGGGCGTTCCGTACACCGGCGGCGAAATCACGTTCTCTATAGACGCCAGCGGCGATAAGGGCCTTCCGAAACTGCGATTACTTCCGCCGGAGGATTTGGAGCTGATTTCCGATGAGGAAAATACATCACTACAGTTGTTGCCAATGCCCCCGGAGGATGTAATCGGAGATCCGCCACGAAGGTATCGGATAAGCGAGGAATCGGCGGAGAGACGTGTATTGATTGGAGAAACGCTTCCGCTTATAGACTTAAGTTTGGGAATTTTTTTTGGAGCTGTTGTGTAAAGAATCCATTAGCTTCTATTGATTTGCGATTTGTTGCATTTCGCTAAGATTTCTCGGCCCATAGCCACCGATTATTTTTCATTACTTAAATATCATTCAACTTATCACATTTTTTTAAAAAAATTATTTTAATCAATTTTTTATGATAATTCTTGCCAGAATACTGATGTAACATGTTACGTCATATATTTGAATACACGTGACATGACATGTCAACAGTCACATCACCGAAAGAGGTCATATCACACAATATATCAGCATATCACATCATATTTTTAGATAGACGTGGCTTTTTCTGGTGACGTAGCTGCTGACATGTCGTATCACGTATGTCCAGACATATGATATAATATATCATATCAGTATTTCGGTAAAAGTAATTGTCAAAAATCAATTAAAATGATTTTTTCTACAAAAAATTAATAAGTTTAGTAATATTTAAGTAATGAAAAATAAGTCAATTAATTTGAAATGATTAGACGTAAATCCAGTGATCATATATAAAATCGATCCATATATACCCTAACACAAACGAATAAGTTATTATTACTCTTTTTTCGTAACAGAGGATAAATGTCAAAAATGAATCATATTTTCATTTTGAGTTTAATTTATAGTGTTAAAAATGGTATGTATTTTCAATTAAAATTGTAACTTAATATGAACACTGTAAATAAATATTTTATTTATTATATACTTTGTTTGCATAGTGTTATATGACAAATTTATATGTGGATTTAATCAATTTATTATGATTTTTTTCATTTATTTACATTAATTTGAATTAGATACATAATAATAATAACAATTTTGATTTAAAAATCTATTTAAAAAACAAATATGTAATTAATCATAAATCATATTTAAAAAGCAAATGGTCCTATATATATATATATATATATATATATGTATATATATATTGAGCCAACAATTTAAATTTCCCGCCAACATTGAATATGGGCCGGAGACCGGCGTGGAAAATGTTTGCTGGACCAGTTTCAAGGCCCATTCAATAAGATAAGCCCATCACTATTGATTGATTTATTATTAGAAGAAATTACAGAAATTACCTGCGTTTTAAATCTTTGTTTCAAGAATGCCATACTGTCTTTTGCTTAATTTCATCAATATATTTTCTTATATCATAAATAAATTTTAAACATATATTCTTTCAAAAATGAACCATTTTTTTAACAAGTTCTTAGATATAAAAATTATATTTTCATTCACTCTCCTGCCTCATTTTAGCTGACGTCTTCTTCTCTCTTTATTTTGACAAATTTTACAGTCAAACTCTCCCCTCTTTCTCTCCAAACTAGTGGTGGCGGTGGAGATGGCGGCAGCAAAAACAGTGGTGGTATTAAAGATTGATAAAATGAAGATTGAGGATCGAATAAACTCTCGAGATTTTCAACACTCTATTGTTTCTGCTTCTTTTTCTTTCTTCTTAACGAAATTCACAAATCCAAAAATCCATTGGTTTAAGATGTGATTAAAGAGAGAGCTGTGTTTTTTTTTTTTTGTTCATTTTGTCGTTAATTTGTGTCATTTTACATTTGCAAACTTGCAATTTCTATTTGTTGGTGTGAAATGCAAACTCCAAAGTCTGAGGGTCACAATCTTTTTTCAATGTCCTCTTGGCATTCGGTATTTGTTTTCTTCGTACCTTTGTATACTTAACAACAACAATCAAATCGATCTAATTATCCTACTTTATGAGTTGTAAATAAGGTATAATATAATATGCTATGGGTTGCCTACACTGGGGTGCATTCGGTGTTTAAAATGTTCAAAGTTAACTTTCAAACTATTCCAATTTAAAACTAAAACAGATGTCAATTAACCGATGATGAGTCGTGTCTATGTTAGATATATCGAATATTTTAAGCTGAACTTATATAAACATTATAATTATATAAGTAAGCTGATTGTTTCATTCTAATACTTTGATATTGAATTGAATTGTGTAAAATAAAATTCTGAATATGGTTTTTACTGTAAGAATTGAAACTCTAAATAAAAGAAATTGAGAAAAGTATGTTCAAAGTTCAACTTAAAAATATACTGGAGAAGTGAAAGAATATCCAAGTCAATCAGACACGAAACTTACAATTTCAAACAAACAGAATATATATTAATCACTTCTGCAACATAGCTTCAGCAGAGTTTCTTTGCTATAATAGTGTATTAAATTTTTAAAATTTTTGTTGGATGTTTTCACCTGTAAGTTCATTTTAATCTTTATTCGTATATTCTCTTGGTGATGATTTTCCTAAAGGCATTTGCATCTCAAATTAGCTTTTATCATTGTACTCCTCAACCGTTTGCTTAATACATATATAAAAGAAAAACTTATACAGATAGTTGTTATGTATATTTTTTCTTGATGAGTAGCTCTAAAGTAAAAACAAAGATAAAAGCTTTTGCCATTGCTAACAGAGGAATAGAATTTTGTTATCACTCAAGAAACATGATTCGATTGCCTTGATTGATGAACGATAACTACGGGATCAATCCTAGTCACTGCATTTTAATTTAATTTTGAGAAAATGAGAGGAAATAAACAATATGCATGCAAGTTTACAAACAGTTCACATTATACAATAAATCAAAATCTAATTTTACTTAAGCTAACCAAAATATATCTAAAAGTTTAGAACTTTCAGGACTAATACAAGTAACTAGATCTTTGAATATCCCAGTTCACTAATATACTTAAAAGAATGATAAGTAAGCCAGTAAAGTTTGAAAAAAAATGACAGCCATAAATATTACTG
Source organism: Excoecaria agallocha (assembly GCA_037975025.1). Taxonomy (NCBI): domain Eukaryota; kingdom Viridiplantae; phylum Streptophyta; class Magnoliopsida; order Malpighiales; family Euphorbiaceae; genus Excoecaria; species Excoecaria agallocha. The sequence continues at coordinate 57,703,576 of CM075812.1, read as the reverse complement.
CCAAAAAGAAACAGTGGGATGTTTTTTAGAATAAATATAGATATTACAAAATCTATTACTTTGGCAAAAAATCATATAATTTATTTTTTTTATGTATAAAATATCATACATTATATTTTTTTTTTCAAAAGAAAGTATACTGTATTTTTTTTTATTTTTGAAAAGATCATACTTTATATATATTTTTTTACAAAATATCATACACTATATATTTTTTTACAAAATATCATACAATATATTTTTTTTATTTTTAAAAGATCATACACCGTATTTTTTATTTTTAAAAAGATCATACACTGTATATTTTTTTATAAAAGATTATACAATGTATATTTTTTTTTACAAAAATCATATATCGTATATTTTTTTTTATAAAAGATCATAAAGTATTTTTTTTTGTTTTGAAAAAAATCATACACTATATTTTTTATTTTCAAAATATCATACACTATATTTTTTATTTTCGAAAATATCATACACTGTATAATTTTTTTATAAAAGATCATACACCGTATATTTTTTTTAAAAAAATAATACAATATATATTTTTTTATTTTAAAAAGATCATACACTATATTTGTTTATTTTTAAAAAGATCATACACTGTATTTTTTTACAAAATATTATACACCGTATATCTTTTTTATAAAAGATCATACATTATATTTTTTTGTTTTAAAAAAATCATACACTATATTTTTTTTAAAAGATCATATGCTATATTTTTTTATTTTTAAAAATATCATACACTGTATTTTTTTGTTTTAAAAAAATCATACACTATATTTTTTTAAAAAAAATCATATGCTATATTTTTTTATTTTTAAAAAGATCATACACTGTATTTTTTTATTTATAAAAAATCATACACTATATTTTTTTTATTTTCAAAAGATCATATATTTATTTATATATGAAAATGTAATTGAAAATGACATTGAAGCTGAGTGATTGATATGTTTTTTATTTTGGTTTTCTTTAATTTATATATATTTTTATGGCTTTATATGATCAGAAATGCATGTGTTTATATAGTAATCATAGAGTTTTGGAGTTATAGTGCTATAATTGCATTGCTAATTAATATCAATATATCATCCTCTTGCATTCTTATCAATAGCGAAGCCATAAAGGAAAATGTGATCCTTACACATATATAGATATCTATCCATACATATTATTTTTAATTAATCATTACTCTTTCCATGTTGGCTAATTAATTCAGTCACAACTTTTTGTTGTTGTTAGGTACGAGACAATAGCAAAAATATGTGTGTAGGGATAGCTAGCCACGTAGAGAAATGTTGGTTTTATTTTTATTAGTTACTCAATTTATAGGGAAAATGCTTACCGTGTTGCCTTTGTCATTCCGGATAATGCATTTTCGAGGAAATTCTCATTTTGTCCTTTGAAGCCTATATAAGTTTAAATTGGCTAAAGACCTACAAATCGAAATCGTATACTATAGTTTACTATTTGTAGTGTGTGCTTGTGTGGCATTTTAATGGCAAAGCCTGAGGCAGCATATGGTGTACCCATGGTTAGTGTTGTAGGTGGTGGGTTCTGTGTCCTTTATCCTATAAAGTTCTGGACGTTAATGGCCTCTTCAATACTCGCTTCCAAGTTCTGGACGTTAATGGCAAGCTCTTGCTCCAAGTTGATGGCTGTTGCAACAACTTCCAAAAGAAAAGAATCATGAGCCACCATGCTGGTTCCAATGCAAACCATGCAATAGCTATGAAGAAGAAAGTATTGACGAAGTAGAAGGAAAAAAATGCTTCGTTTATTCTTTGTCTTTTTAAACCGATGTAAGATAGAGAGTGAGCAGTGGGGTATTTTTAAAAGTTGAAATATAAAAATGGTAATTAAGAAAGAAAAAATTTAAAAAATAGTATTTATGAAATAGAGAAAATTTAAGGGTGCAAATATGAAATTTTTTTCTTTTGTGTGGCATTTGTGTAAAAACCCCTTATTATTATCGGCCAATCTTTTTAAAATGTTTTTGTTTTTTTCTAGTCTATGTTTTTGAGGAAAATTGGTTTTCTTCATGGGAAAATCTGAAATTCTAATAACATATTATAGGGAAAAAATGTCTTTATAGCTCTAAACTTTAAATTTGTTTCTATTGAGACTCTTAAGATGTACTATTGAGTGCCTTTATTTTTATTTTCTGGCTTGAAATATATGTATTTTATCTTTTTCTGAACATAATAAATAAATGTATTTGAATTTTCTATGTAAGGCTTGTTAGAAAATCCAGTGTCAGACTTGATTAATCGTTCTTTATTGTTCAAAATGAATGGTTTCATTTTTGTAATTTTCTAATTGTTCCAAAGTCTTATACGTTGAATTAATCAAATTCAATTTTTCTCGTTCTATATCAGAGTATCCATAGAAACTGATTTGCTTCTATTTCCACTTTCCGTAAGCAGGCTCGAGCTTTTTCTAGCCGCTCAATAGCTCCCTCATGCAGTTCTTCTGAATTTTGAATAGTATCCAAAATCTTTTGTTTTCAATTATCTAATAAATAGTTTAATGAAAGTAGATTATTTTTCCATCCATTGCAAAACTTCCATGATCCCTTCCCAAACCAAACATGAATAATGAAGAATCATTTGGCTCTTACGCTTAATTATTTTAATTACTTATGTGAAAAATCACATATCTTTTTTGACTGAAATGAGCCTATCCTCTCTTCTCTATTCATATTTAAAAATAAAAATATTAAAACTAATCATTAATCCAAGACTAGAATATTCAGAGGACTCTTCTAACCAAACAAGTAATTGTCAGTAAAGTTGTTTCTTTTTTTTTTTTCAAATCCAAAGAATTGAATTTATTTTAATGCATAGATTCTCGACTCAACATTGGACATGAATGGGCAAAATACCCATTTTTCAAAAAAAAAAAGGTTCAAATCCTTTTTAGTACAAGTGTTCTATACTAAAAACAATTTCCAACTATTCATTTTGAACCCATTTTTTTGTATTAACATAATAGTAGAAAAAATATCTTGCTGCGTCTAGACTTCAAACAGTTTAGCTTTAACCATATTAATAGTCCCACATTATTGATTGAGAGAAAATAAAAGTATATTTACTCATGAATCACGAACTACTATGGTTCTTAAAGATTATTAATTTATTCATAAGTAATTCGCAATATCATGCACATTTTCTTTCCTAGTTAAAAACAAAAGAAGCGCAGCTTGTTCAATTTAGCCTATTCTTTAAATAAACAACTCACACACGCCTCATTTCCAAAAAAAAAAAAATTAATACACCAAGGGTTACACTTAGATTTATTGGATTTGTTGCTAAAATATCGATGTTAAATTAGACACAGAATATATGTCTTATTGGAATGTATTAACTGAATTTGCTAAAAAAAGCTGAACACACAAATCCAATGCCAATTGGATGCGTTCAACTTAGTGTTAAATTTATCAAGAAATTCCAAAGTTTACAACACATTGATTGGTGCTGAATGTTTATAAAAGTAACAGAAATTTTTCATTTGTGCGTATCATTAATTTTATTTGTAGATTATGACGCACCAAAATAATTTTCTCGTCAATTATCAATTATATGTAAATGCAACTTTTCCCACGTAAGATGATGTGGAAATGAAATGGCCAAATCTGGTGGGCTTTGACTGTTGGTTCTGCTTAAGACTTTGTCTAATTGTCGTTATGAGTACGATTTTGTTTTATTATGGTGGGGTATTACATGCACAAGTAGGGTAAACGGAGGAGAAATTAAGGAGAATGACGCAATTACTTATGTGGGGTATTTTTACTGACATATAATTCATCGAAAACCATAAATCTGATTGAATGCTAACTATAAGATTAAATATTCTTGGTGGATAATTGATAAATTATTTATGAAACAAACCAATGTGTCACGCCAACATTTTATCCTTCTAAATAAACGGTTTCCCTTTACGTACGTCTCCATACATACAAGATCAGAAAACCAAAAAACCTCTCCTCTACCTCAAAAATGGCGAAGACCATTGCAATAATTTCTCTTTCTCTTGCATTTACTTTAATGATCTTCATCTCCACTCCAGTTCCTACAAATGCCATCTCCTCCTGCAACGGCCCATGCAACAATGAAAACGACTGCTCCGGCCAACTAATTTGCATCAACGGCAAGTGCAACGACGATCCCGATGTCGGAACCCATACCTGCTCAGGTTCCAACCCCAACCCGCCGCCATCATCCGGAGGTTGCGAGCCCTACGGAACCCTAAATTGCCGTGGACAATCCTACCCTCAGTATTCATGCTCTCCACCAATAACTTCCTCAACTAAAGCTACACTAACACTCAATGACTTTAGCAAAGGCGGCGATGGGGGAGCTCCGTCGGAATGCGATGATCAATGGCACGAAAAAACGGAGCTTGTAGTGGCGCTTTCCACCGGATGGTATGACAGAGGGTCGAGGTGTGGGAGGATGATAAGGATCAATGCTAATGGAAGAAGTGTAGTTGCTAAGGTTGTTGATGAGTGTGACTCAAGAAATGGGTGTGACAGTGAACATGCAGGGCAGCCACCTTGCAAGAATAATATTGTTGATGGATCCGACGCTGTTTGGGAAGCTTTAGGTTTGGATAAAAACACAGGGGTTGTTGACATTACTTGGTCATTTGCATAACCGAATAGTTGTTATCTAAATCTGTTTCATCAATCGAGATATATAATATGATAATAAATTATCGGTATGTTATATGAGTAACGAAATAAATTTTTATCTAGATTATGAATCGAGCAATAAATCGATATGGCTTGTGATTATATGAAATATGGTTTGGATAAAAATTAGAGAACGGATATATTGAGTTCATCAATAATTGTAATTTATGATATCTTAATTTTCGATTAGGGTATATCTTATATATTTTTTTCTTCGTACGAGAAATATCTTCATAAACTTTAATTTCCACCCACTTTTTTCACAATCGGTCAAAGTAAACTCGAGAATTTATTGGATGATGGTGGGTAGTTCCATAAGTCAAGTCAAACAAATGGACAGAAATTGAATGAGAGGTGTCATGCCAAACAGGCAATTAATCGGTCCCCAATTAACTCTTTATAGTTTCTATATGGTTTTTTTCTTCATGAAAATACGGCAAATAGATCAATACTTTGTGTGAGTGGAAATTGGAAAATGGAAAATGTGCCACTCATTCATATTTGTTCTCATTTATATGATGAGACTAAAAAACTAGTATCTTTTAACCGTTACTTATTTTACATCCCACATTATTTTAAAATCTATACATACCCTTAATGGGTTTTTTTAAATCAGTTTTTATCCTGAAAATAATAAAATGATCAATTTTTGTCACTATTAAAATGGTTCATTTGTATCTTTTTTGAAATAAAAATTTCAATCAATTAAAAAATTAAACGGTATTCAATAAATCAATAGTTACATAAATTAATGAAAACATTAATATCTATCACACATATATTCTTTAGTTCATATAAACATTAATATGGAAATTTCTAAGAATGTATAAACTATTTTTCCTACTATCTCATAGGACGCATATAGGCCTCCTAGCCCACCGATATAAATGATGCCTAGGGCTTTTAAGCAAAAAACTGGGCCCAAATAAAACAACCTGATTTAGAACAGTGACGTGGAAAGCGTTTAATTTTCCAACATTTATTATTTATTTATTTTATAATTAAAAAAAAAAGTATTCAAGAAGTGAAGCGAATATGTGGGGCTACTTGTGCATTAAAGCTTATTCTATTTATGTATAAATAACCATTTGTCTTCTTTTCCTATTATTGCATAAAAATCTCCATGAATTTTTTCTTAAAAAACTTTGTGAGAATGAATAATTTATACCTTTTTCCATTCTTTTTTCATTAGTTTTTCCTTTTTCATTTTTCGGTTCGTTCTATTTCTCTTAATAAGAATAAATTTAATAACTAATTTGACGTAATATGTATATTTAAAAACTTATATTTTGTAATTTTTATCTAATTAGGAGGGACATCTGTATAATTTTTATCAAGTTTAAGCGTTTCCAAAATTTAGATATGTCAAAAAAAATTCACCAAATTTAAGGAAGAATATTTTATTTTAATTCTATTCAACACAACAATTTTGAATTCTATATTACGTCAAAAAAAAAATAATAATAATAATAATTAACATCAATTCTATACAAATTTTCATTATAATTTACTAAAATATCATTATACTAATTCTCTAAAATATATATTATCACCTTATTAATAATCTATTTTTTAAGCGTACATAAAAATAAAATAGTAAAATCCATTATGTATTAAGCTGCACAATCAAATGTATTTAGATTGAATTCAGATTGACTTTATTCCTGGTTCCCCCTTCATTAACTGCTAATAGTCAAAATCGGCGCCTCCTGCAGAGCACATAACAAAATATTTATTTTATGTTTTATAATTTTAGAGATAAGGTTTTTTTTTCTTTTTCTTTAAAGTTTTTGTCATTAAGTCCATGAAATAGATTGCCTATATACTTTTTAGATGGAGCAAATTTATTCTCGATCCCATTGAAATAGAGTAAGTTTGCTTATCAAATTATACCCACTTGGCAATTCTCTGATAGTTTAATATCTGAAGAAATGACATTTTCTCACCGTTTTAAATACTGGCATGAAATAGTTAAAAAAAATAGCAGTTAAATTTGTCCTATTTAAAAAAAATTAAAATATAAAATGACCTTAGCTCATAGTTTTATTTTCAGTTTTATACAGTGATGCAGGACACATAAAAAGTAAAAGAGCAATTTTCCCTTTAATTTTGAACTTTTTGTATTATATACATATATATAATTTTCTTAATACAATATATTGATAATTGTCTTCTTTTTTTATTTAATAATTTATTTATAGTATTTATATTATATTTTTATTCTGTTTAATTATAAATTTTGATTTCGCTACTGATTTTTTACAAAATAAAACTTAAACTTAAAAGAATAGAAATATAAAAAAACTAAATTGCAAAGTTTTTTACTCAGCTATCTAAAGTACAAATTTCTTTTTCTTTTTCTTAAAATCAAAACTTATATTAAAAAATCGAAAATGATTAATTTCGAGAAGACGTTTTGCTACATATGGCTGTAAATTATTAGCTACAAAATTTTGATGTGGAAGTGGACAAAATGAGGTAATGTTTTCACTGAGGAATGTAACAAATCCTCTCTCCCATGAATAAACATGTATTATTTTAGTGTAAATTAAACAGTAAAAAGAGAAATAAAGGACCACCCAAATTCCCCCTTCATCATTATAATGCCATTTTATTAATTCCCATAAAAAAAAAAGCAAATATCTAAATAAAGCATGCTATGCTTAATAGAGAAAGCATGTGAATATGCATAAATTTTTCTTCAACAAAAGCAGAACTAAGCCAAGCCAAAACAATTTCCAAGGTGGCCATGTTTCGACATTCACTTGCAATGACACGATGGATTTTGATTTTTCTTCTCTTGTCTTATCATCTAATTTTGTTTACTCACTTTTCTGATAAAATTAAAAAAATTGCCTAAAGCTGTTGCTATTATTCAATGAATCCCACCACTAAATTTTTATTCAATTTAGTCCCTTAGAAACATCAATATATTGTTTAATAAATATTTAATTCAATTTTAAAAGTTCATTTATTAAATGATGATTATTTAAGTTATTATAAACAATATTATATTTTATAACTAACATATATGAAATACTTTAAGCATGTTTTTACGTTTAAAGTCGAATACGTGCAATATTCAATCTTTAAAAAACAATTTTTATTCAATTGAATTTCTTAAAAAATTAATTATTATTAACAGAGCTTAATTATTATTCAAACAATTATAAATATTATCATATTTTTAGATCCGGCTGTGTTCTGAAATTTCAAGTGTCACTGACTCACAGCTTGTTTGCAATATATGCTTAAGTTCTTCTTTTTCTTTTATTTATTATTTATTTTTCTTGATGGGATAACACCAAGAATAAGTGATATCTCCATTTTTTCATTGATGTTGTGTTTGGTTGTCCATCACCCAATTTAAGAGATCACATGACATGAGAATATATACACATGATCAAAGAATATTTATTTATTTATGTATAATATAATATAGAAATATATATTCTGCGAGACAACAACGGGGGGGCCCTGGCCGGATATCTTTATTAGCAATCGATGCTTTCTTTCTTTTCATACAGCACATGAATGGTCAATGGAAATCAGCCTGTCAATTTTCCTATCTTTCTTTCTCCTCCAATTTCAAGTACAAGTGTAACCCTAACCCTACGCAAAACCTAGAACATGCAAGGGTGAAAATTTTTTATTTTTATCTTTTACTGTTTTACTTTATCCCCTTTTGTTTTATCTGCTTTTTCTACCACTTCTACCTAGTTTATGAGAGGAATGGGAAATTGAAAGGAAACTGTTACCGTTTTTTTTCCCTAATTTTTAAATAATATATGAAATTGATATGAGATTCCCATAAATTATGTTCTTTTCTATTTCCCCAGCAGATGGAAAGTAAAACAATTTACTTTGAAATTTTTATGTGTATATAATAAAAATTACTCCACCTACACATGATAATTTATTATTTAATTAATGAAAATAGTTATAATTTTGATCTGAGTAAATATTTGAAATTAGCAACTAGAACAAAATTTTAAAATTAATATTCTGTTGTTTTTCACAGAGGATAATGAGAAGCGAAGCTCAATTACTCGATATTATGGGACTAATTTTATCGTTAGACGTCATTTGGAGACAATTGTCCATTGATTGTTATTTGAAAAAAAAAACTAGTATGTATTAATAAATACTTTTTTGAGGAAGGTATTATTTAGAAATCATTAAAAATAAATTTAGGCTAAATTTTTTATATTATTTTAGGCACAAAAATCCTAAACAATAAGTTTAAATTATTTCTTCACCTTATCCAAAAACAAATTAAAAAAAAATAAAGTTTCTTATCACAGTGCATACTATTTAAACTGTAGAAAACTAAGAGATAACTCAGACTGCAAATAGTGTCAATTCTGCTAAATATTTCCATAAAAATCATGGTTTTTTCACTGTTTAGTGAACAAAACAAGATGGGCTATGGCAGACATGTAATTGTGGGAAAAAAGGTGCAAAAGCGTAAAGACATGACCTCTATCAATACACTGTAATAAAATAGTTGGAAAAAGTTAGGAGAAAATAGTATTATAGGAACCCTAAAAAGCCAAAGACAAGCTTCTTAGGGTTTTTCTGTAGTGACGCCCAGAGAGTGACGCTATGTTGTAAGCGCTCACGTCAGGCTGCGATTGTTCCCTTTGCAGTTGTTTTGATTTTCTCTCATACAAATAAATTATTATCATTATATTGCATATATAAACATGCAACAATCTCATAATATAATATAATAATATTTAAAGCTTCAAATATTATAGACATCGAAAATTTGTGTGGAAAAAGAGATATGGCAAAGAGAACACAAGTGTATATGAGTTCAAAGAGTTTATCATGACAGCTAACAGTTTTCATATAATACTTTATCCATTTTAAAATAATTGTCATTAAAAATAGTTTTATTTGCAGATGAATTTATAATGAGTTGACCAGGACATTCTTATTTATTACAGTATTTGACCATTTAAATTATGTGAAAAAAGACAATGAATGGAGAGAAAAAGAATATATTAAATTGAAAAGATAATTAATTGGAGCAAACATGAAAAAAGAAATTAATGTTGATTCAACTTCCCATTTTGACGAGTATTTTGAGAAAAAAATACTTTTTAAAGCCATAATTATTTTAAGACGGGGGAAGTAATTGAACCTATTGTATTAACGGATAGAGTTATTAATAGTATTAGATAATGACCAGTAATAGTCAATCACTAATAAAATAATATTTATCGGTTATAATTGACTTCTTAATACAGATAACATTTGGATGATAATTCAAGTCACGACCTACTTAAAAGAATCCATAATATGATTTGATTATCAATAATTTTGTTAAAATTCTATCATGAAAGGATTAGCCTCTGGTTACTTGATGAGAATCGAGAAAAATTAGAAAAAAAGTGTATAATTTTAATTTATTTGAAATTAATCTAACTATAATATTTAAATATGTTTTTTATTTTTATTTATCGCTAGCTATACCTTTTATTCCACTAAACTAAATTGTTTGAAATTTGTTTTTTCTTTAAAATGGGTTTATCATCACTAGTGTTAAGAGATAATAACAAAATCAGTTTTCGTGTCTTTATCAAGGAAGAAAAGCAAAAATCATGGGAAATTTAAGGTGTTGTACGTACAGTAGACGTGCATATAGTATCGTAGAAGTGCGGATGGCCCATTGCCACGATAAGAGTTCCCTCCTGCCCTTGTGTTGGCCAAATTTTAGAAATGTTTGATTTTAGCCATTCATTTCCTATGTCCTTGTTTGAGATGCTGCCAACCAACCAACCAACCCATCCAAATTTCACCCGTATTCTGCAGATTTGATGTAAGTGTTTATTGCAACAAGTGAAGGAAATAAATGCTTTTTTTTTGTTCTTCTTTCTTTAATATTTGGTGGTGGCTTTTAATTAGGATTAGTAAACTAATTAAAATTTTTAGTTGAAAAAAAGATAATATATAAATTTCTTTGGAAACTATTATTAATTAATAAATTTTTTTATAAACTAATTATGTATTAAATTATTATTCTGAACTTGTTGAATATATCAAATTTGCTACTCAAACTTATTTAAAATACAAGTAATACCTCACGTACTATTAAAAATATTAAATTACTCTTATAAACTTGTCAAAAACAGACAAATTATTTTCTAATTATTGTTTGACATATGTTTTTTACGATTTTTTTTAAAGTGACAAGTGTTCATATAGGAGTGTCAGGTGCAATATGATAATTTCAATAAATTTAGAGAGATAATATAATATACAATTAGTTTAAATGAAAAATTTGTTAAATTGTGATATTTTAGAAGAAAATTTATAATTAACCAGTTCAAAAAATGCATCAAATTTCTTTTCTACATCTTATATTTACACTAAGTTCATAATAAATATATTAACTCACGGAAAAAAATCATCCTCACAACTTCGATAAAAATTTGTTTTTAGTATTTAATGTTTGTGCAATTAATTTTATGATATCTGAGATTCAATTTATATATGTGTGTGTGCATGCATACATATGTACATACATATATATGTGAATATATGTACGTACACACACACACACACACACATATATATATATATATGTATATGTATGTACATACATACATACACACACACACATATATATATATATCATATGTATGTACATACATACACATATATATGCATACATATGTATGTATGTACATAAAAACACATACAGATACATGTGTATGAATATATTTGTGCATATGCATATATGTATATGCATAAATACATATTTATATGTATATGTATGGAAATAGATAGATACATATACATATATATGCGTACGTACATACATACATGTATGTATGTATGTGTGTATGTATATGTGTATATATGCACATATATACATATATATGTATACATATACATATGCATATGTATGTGTATGTGTGGTATATACATATATATATACATATCCATATATATATATATATATATATGTATGCATGCACTACATATACATATTACATGCACATGCATATACTACTTATGTATGTATGCACATACAAAAACATAAATATGCATGTATATGTATGTATGTATGTGTATGTATATATATATATATATATATATATGTGTGTGTGTGTGTGTGTGTGTGTGTGTGGTGTATTAATATTATTCAGAAAATTAAAAAATATTTTTCATTAATTTTTTAATTTCTTTTTATTTAGAAAAATGAAAAAATTTAATTTTTCGTTTTTTATTTAGAAAACTGACGAAAATAAATGATATTTATTTTTTATTTTCTGTAAAAAATTTTTCAAAAAATTGAAGTAATTTTTTTGTAAGTGAACATACCCCTAACTTCTCACCTACTCAAATCACTTATGTAGATTCTTTTCTCATTTACTAATCAAAACTATTTCAGTTGGGAATTTTATAATCAAATAAAAAAATAAAATATTGCATATTAAAAATAAAAATAATGGCTTTAAATTCTATGAATTAGTAAATGATAAAAATTAGAGATAATATATAATTTTTCTTTTAAATTACATTTAACATATTATTTTAAACTAATCCACTATCACCCTGCTCTTGAAATTTATTATAAATTTAAATAATATTTTTATACTGTTAAGCATATCATGTCACTCTCATTAACTTGTCAAAAATTTCATATTTTTATAATATATCATATATATACTTCGAGGATAATATGCGATTTTTAATAAATTAAGATAAATAATTTGAAATTAAATTAGGAAGTAGATACTCTTTCCTTTTTTTTTATTTGTAGATTTTGTTGTTTTTATAAAAATTAAAAAAATAATAATTAAATTTAAATTTAGTATTAAATTGTATAATTTTTATTAAATTATCAGATATAATTGTTTATAAATAATAATTTTTATTAAAAAATAAAATAAAATTATATTAAAAATTTAAAAAAATATATAAATAAAAATTTAATTTTATTTAAAAGTGAAATATATATATAAAATAGTGTGACTGTGATGTATTAATCCTAAAAATTAAATATTAATGAGATACATTTTATTCATAATTTTTGAAAACTTATTATTATTTATATTAATAATATGAAAAAAAAAAGCAAGAAATCTGGTGATAATATTCTGATATTCACAAAAATAATGGGTGGTGCCACGTGGGTCACAGAGCAACCTGCAAAAGAGTGAGTGACAGCCCATCAGAAGTAATCAGCAGAAGGGCAGTGCCCTATAATTGTCATCCCCATCCTTTTTGATTGGACTGTTATCACTTACTAATATAAGATAAAATTTATTTCCATGCTATATATTGATCCAACGGCTATTATTACCTCTTTAACGCCACCAAATGATGGAACAATATCATTGGTCGTAATAACATTCTGGATAACAAAAAGACACACATGCATCCAACGGTCGTGATTGACTGACAAAAAAAAAATCTGCACTGTCGTTGGTGTCTTTATTAAATTAATAAGAACGAGTAGGAGCAAACAGAGTGTGTCCGTACAGTGGTGACCGGCTTTTTCATCGGTAATCGGTAACAAAACATTGTCTCCAAGCAAAAGATCTGGCGGTGGAGGACATTCAAAGCGGTGTCAGACCCCAGGAGGGCGACCGGCAGGTGACGTAATCTCCAGTTTGGACGTAGATGTTATAGTGTTGTCTACTCAGTAGTCTTGTGGTGCAGGCAAAGAGTGGGAGCAGGGAAGGGCCGTCCTCCGCCTCCTCTACCTTCGCCGTGTTCCGCCCTCCAACAACCGCCCGTAGCCATGCAAAGACATGTAGGTCATTAATGCATGTATTCTGATTGGCTCCCATTCATACACCGTCCCTTTTATTATAAATTTCTTTTTTCTTTTCTGATTATTTTAAGAAAAATTATCATTTTTATTTGTCCACTTTGCCCACCTCGCCAATTTGTTTTTTATAACGACGTGATTTGTCTGTGTAGCTTTCAAATATGGTAATTTTATTATGAATTTATTAAAATATACATATTTTATCTTTGAATTCAACTATACGTAATTTCTTGAAATAATATGTGATATTGTATGAATAATTCTAGTATACTATAATGATAAAATTTTTCTGTTTAAATTATTTAAAAACAAAGATTAATAAAAAAATTCAGGGCAAAATTACTCTATTTCGAATAATTAAAAAAATAAAAATTTTACCTTATTCCTTTTGTTTTTCATTATTGTGTTCGAATAAAGTTGAAATTATTTTTCTCTTTGTTCACATAATCACCTGAAATGATTATACCGTGGTAAAAGAACTATGAAATATGAATTGAATATTATAGATGCCAGTAATTTTGATATTAGGTTGAAATGGTGCTTTTTAAATCACTACGTACAGTAGCCAATTGACAATCTAATATGACTAAAAAGAAATTAAATTACTATTATTGATGGAGTAAAAAAAACATAGTACAATGGTTGAGTGGTTAAGCAAGCTCATAAATTGAATTAATAAGAAAATATTAATTCTTCAGTTATATAGCAGTAAATTAAACAAAAATTAGATGTAAAATGTTTAATTGAATAAAAAATCAGTTAAAATATGCGATCTCTCTCTCTATATATATAAGTAAAGGCTTTTGAGAGAATTTAGAGATGTCTGTGATTCAAGATAATCATTTTTTTCATTAATAAAATAAAATTATACAATTTAAGTAGCAATGATGTTATTGGGGATCATATATAAATTTCTCATCAACTATCATTATTTATTAGATTTTTCTCTCTAAATTAATTATACATTTAATTGCCACTCTAAACTTTTTAAAAATATCAGATAGAGTTACTCAAATTTTTTTGAAATGTAAAAAATACAATATATACTATTAAAAATATTAAATTACATTTTAAAAACTTATTAAAAATATCAAATTATCATATTATTACTATAACACGTGCTCTTTATGACTGAACATGTCTTATAAGAGGATAATGTGTATTTTTAATAAATTTAGGAGGATAATTTACTATATAATTAATTTAAAGGGTAAATCTGATAAGCAGTGTTAGTTGATGTAAGCATTTATATATTAAACTTATGTTATTATTATGATTCAATTGTTCTCAAACTATATTATTCATTATTAAATTGACAGAAAAATAAATCCAATTTAAATTAAAATGCGAATTAGATAGGGAGTCTAATTAGGGATGATCACGGGGCGAAGATTTTTTGGTACCGGTGGGGATCCATCCCGTTCGGGACGGAAAATTCTCGAAATTTCCTCCCGCAGGGATGAAGGCGAGGGAAAAAATTCTCTGTCCTAGAATTGGGGACGAAAAATAGGGTTTTCATCTCGCGAAAATCTTCGTCCTGCAAAAAAAATTATTTTTTATTTTAAAATATAATATTTTATAATAAATTAAAATTAAAATATAACTTAATTTTATAATTATTAAGTTTTAAATTATTATTAATTTTAAATTTTTTATTTATTAAATATTATATTTTAATTTTAATTATTTATAAAATATTATATTTAAAAAAAAATAAAGATCTCAATGGAATGGGAACGGAAAAAATTTCCTCCCTGATATTAGTTGCAGGGGCAAGACGGAAAATTTCTATCATTAACGGGAAAGTGAGTGAGAAAGAATTCTTTGATTTTGTCCCGTTCTATGATCACCCCCAAGCCTAATCCTAAAAAGTGCGCTTTAAAATGATTACAATGAACTGGAACTCTAAAAGCTAGATAAACAATAATTAGTAATAAGAAAAAGTACAAACGGCAAATAGAATTCGCCACTGAAACTGTTTGAAAGAGAGGAAAAAAAGAAATAGAAAAAAGTTTCACCACTTAGCAATTTGAAAAACAAAAAATGAAATCATTATCCAATAGGCTAAAAGGTTGAAATAGGCTCTTTATCTCCCTCTTAATTAATAGTTAATTAATCTCTTCATGATTAGATTATGTTAATTTTATATTTACATAATTAGTATTACGTTAAATGATTAAAATTAGGTCATATATATGCTCCAATTCAATTTGCTATAAATACGTTGTATTCTCTTCATTTTTTTATTTGTTATTTTTATTATTTTTATTAAAATTAATAAATAATAAATACACTTAAATTTAATATTAAATTATGTAATTAAAATTATATTATCAAATATAATTAGTTATAATTTTATTAAAAAAATAAATTAAATTACATTTAAAATTTAAAAATAACGAATAAATATAATTTAAATTTTATTTAAAAGTGACAGATAAAAAAAAGACAGATAATTGGCCAACTCAAATTATAAAAGGGTTGTTTTACTATTGAAATTAACTAGAGAGGTTTAGTTGGCCTTTCTACTTAATATGTGTAAGAAAATTTACATCCGAATGCATTTTCTTATTAATTTAGAAATACAACAAATCCTTGAATAAAAATATCCTACTATTCCATTTTAGGTATCCATTTTGAAAGAAAATTTTATTCAAAAATAACTGCCATTTTAGAAAAATTAAAGTTTAAGACCATGTTTGATATAAAAAATTATAATATAATGTAATAAATAAGGTATTGATTATTTTATTTGTTAGTTTGAAATTTTTACAAATGTATTGTAATTATAAATACACATATAGTTCTCAATATATCAATGAATGTATTATCTAATACATAATATTTTTTGGTATTTTTTATTAATTTCGTCTCTTTCAAATTAAATCTTATTATAATTGTTATTTTATATGGGATTGCATTTTTAATATAAGATTTTTTTAAACATTATGCTTTATTGTGAAATTTATGCAATTCGATTTGACAGGGAGCTTATGTATACTGTTTTGGTTTACTGGTAACTAAGGCGGTAAATAATGTATACCATTTTGGTGATGCTTATGTATACCGTTTTGGTTTATTGGTAACTAAGGCGGGAAATAATGTATACCGTTTTGGTGATACTTATGCACACCGTGTTGGTTTACTGGTAACTAAGGCAGGAAATATCGTCTTTTTAGCTAATTTATTAGCTCTGTTTAGCTCTGTTTTCCATCTTGTATAAATAGTTATTTCTTGTTCTTCAAGATATGCGAGATAATAAAAAATCACAATGATGGTTTGTTCCTCTCGTTTCACATGGTATCAGAGCCAGGTTCTAAATTTATCCTGCAATGACGAGAGGCAAACAGAAATCATAATCGATTTCGTGAAATAACAGCCGATGCAGATTTTCTTGATGATTCAAGACCTAGTGTGGACAGTGTTAATGGAGGCGTTGATATCGGCGTTGGTGGTTTTAGTGAAGGTAATGTTTATCATATTACTGGATCTGGTTTGCAGACTGAAAATCCTGGATTGTTACTTGTTAACACGCAACTTAATGGCTATAATTACATTTCTTGGAGTCGTTCGATGATTCGTGCCTTGAAGGTGAAAGAATTAGCATATCTGGTTTTAGAAGAACCAGAAATACCTCTTGAAGGCACACCGGTGTTCAAGAAATGGATGAAGCTAGATAATCTGGTTACTGCATGGATTTTAAACGCAATTACTAAAAATTATCTGATGGTTTTCAGTATGTGTCAACATCTAGGGAGTTATGGCTAGATCTTCAACATCGTTTTGGATAACGTAATGGTCCGCAGATTTTTAAGATCAAAAGGGAGTTGAGTTTGATTCATCGAGGAAACTCCTCTGTTATGCTTTATTTCTCAAAGTTAAAGAGGTGCTGGGATGAACTCACTTTCTTAAGACCTATTCCTCTTGTCATTGTGGAGCGATAAAATCCTGTGTCTGTAATGCTTTTCGAAGGATTCAGGATATTCAAGAAGAGGACAAAATTTTTCAGTTTCTCTTAGGATTAAATGAGCAGTATGATCATGTGATGAACCAGATCTCTTTAATCGAACCTATGCCTAATCTCAATAAAGTTTATTCCATGGTACTTCAAGTGGAAAAAACAGAATGAGGTTTCAGTAGATCAATCTTTTGATGTGGCGGCATTTGTTAAAAAGGATAGAAGGGTTGCAAAAGCAAAAGGGAAAAAGAAAGGCAAATAGTTAGAAGATGAAAAAGTTTGTTCTCATTGTGGCTCAACAGGACACATGAAGTCAAACTATTTTCAACTCATTGGTTATCCGAATTGGTGGAAAGGAGATAAGACAAAGAAAAAGGAGCATTCAAACTAAAAAACAAGAGCCAATGCAACAGTTACTAAAGACACGGTGGACTCAAGTTGTGAAGATACAGATTCAGATGAAGCTATAACCTATTAATTTTGGCAAGATGTTAACTGACATACATCGTATGATGAAAGGCAAGAATGTCATCTCCAGCAATCCCATCACTGCAGATTTTACTGCTTTTGCTAGTTTCTCAGGTAAACCCTTAAATTCTCAGAACTTTGATTTCCTTTTGAATAATACTGGATTATTGACAGTGGAGCTACCTCTCACATGATTGCAAAAAATAAGTAGGCTAGTTAATATACACAATTTTTCTTCCAAACAAACTGTTACATTACCTGATGGAAAGATTAGAATGGTTAAAGAGATAGGGAAAGTTCATTTGTCGGATAGGCTGTTTTTGGACAAAGTCTTGCTGGTTCCTAGTTTTTAGTATAATTTGCTGTCGGTTAGTCGATTACTGCAGCAAGATTCTATAGAAGTTATTTTTCACAAGGATTATTGTTGATTACAGGACCAGGAGAGTAAGGAGGTTATAGCAGTTGCTTGGAATCATCATGGTCTTTATTTACTGGATGAGTATTCTTTTGATTCTAAGTGTAGAGATGTAGTGCAAAGGTGTTTGTTTTCACTCAATGGTTGTAATAAAATGCCTATAGAAGATATTTGGCATCTGAGATTAGGGCATGCTTCTTTTGAGGCTCTAAGTCATATACATGATGATGTAGTTTTTATTGATTGTTTGAATAAAGATTGCAACGTTTGTCATTTGGCCAAACAGTATAGATTTTCTTTTTCCAAAATCACCACTATGTCAAATGCTTGTTTTGACTTGATCCATGTAGATTTATGGGGTCCTTATAAAGAAAGATCATTCACAGGAGCCCGGTATTTTTTAACTATTGTTGATGATCACTCCAGAGTCACCTGGATTGTTTTGTTGCATAACAAGGCTCAAACCATTGCTGCTCTGACTGCTTTTCTGAATACGATTGAAGTTCAGTTTAATGCTAAAGTCAAGATGATCCGGTCTGACAATGGCAGGGAATTTTTTAATCGTACTTGTAGTCAGTTGTTCATGGACAGGGGTATTGTGCATCAACAATCTTGTGTATATACTCCACAGCAGAATGATACTATGAAAAGAAAACACAGGCATTTATTGGAATTGGCACGAGCATTTTTGATTCAGGCTTATATTTCCACTAGTTTTTGGGGTGAAGCTATACAGATGACAGTAGCTGTTGTTAATGTGTTGCCCACTAAGGTACTTCAGTGGGCTACTCTTTATGAAAAATTGTATGGTCATGCTCCTGATTATTCAAGATTTCATGTCTTTGGTTGTGAATGTTTTTATACTGATGTACAACCACACAAAGATAAGTTTGAGGTAAGAGCATATAAGGGTTTGTTTCTTAGTTTTACTCTAGGAAAAAAGGGATTTAAAGTCATGAATTTAGACAGTAAGAAAATTCATGTTAGCAGAGATGTTCATTTTGTTGAAACCAGTTTTCCTTATGGTTCAAAATCGGTTAATACACAGAACTTTGGGAATTCCATACCTGCTACACAGTCGACTTCAGTAGCATCCACTGATGTTGTGCCTTCCTCAATTTCTGTTAGACATTCTACCAGAAAATCTGTTAAACCACAGTGGCTTAAAGATTTTGTTACTTATGCTTCTCAGAAATCTACTGATCTTTTGCCTCGGTTGTTTAAGTCTGCTGATCACAAGGCTTTCTTATCTACCATTGCTCAATTCAAGGAGCCTACCACCTATTATGAAGCTCAATAAGATCCAACCTAGGTTTCTGTTATGAATCAAGAACTCGCAGCTTTGGAAGCAAATCACACTTGGGAGGTTGTCTGACCAGCTCATAAAAGACCTTTGGCTACAAAGTGGGTTCATCGTATTAAATACAAACCCACATGAGAAGTTGATAGATTTAAGGCCAGACTAGTAGCCCAGGGATTCAATCAAGAGTTTGGTGTGGATTATCATGAGAGTTTTAGCCCTGTAGCAAAATCTATTACAGTCAAAATTTTCCTTGTTGTAGGAGCTACTTTAAATTGATCCATTCACCAAATAGATGTGAATAATGCATACCTGCATGGTCATTTGGATGAAGAAATTTATTTGCAACCGCTTTTGGGGTATAGTAAAGCTTAGAAGGGTCAAGCTTGTCGATTAATTAAGTCCTTGTATGGACTAAAGTAGGTTGGCAGACAATGACATAAAGAGATTTCTGAAAAATTGTTTGAGTTTGGGTTCAATTGATCTTACAATGATCATTGCCTATTCTTTATGACAATTAAGGGTAATTTTCTTGCTCTTTTGGTGTATGTTGATGATGCCCTCATTATGGGAGCTCAAGAAAGTGATATAAATGCTCTGAAATCATATTTGCATGATTTGTTTACCATCAAGGATTTAGGTGTAGCAAAATATTTTTTGGGATTGGAAATCACTCGAACAGTAGAAGGTATTTTCTTGTCTCAAACCAAATACATAGCTGACATTTTTGGCAGATGTAGGCCTTATTGGTGCTAAAATTGTTGCCAATCCCACTGATCATGGTATTGATCTTACTGTTGAAGGGGAGTTACTGACTGATCCTACTGTTTACAAGCGTCTTGTAGGAAGGCTTTTGTATTTGCAATTTACCGGACCTGACTTGTCTTTTGTGACTCAACAGCTCAGTCAATTCATGCAAAAACTATGTAAGCATCATTTGATAGCTGCTTTTCATGTCTTTAAGTATTTAAAAGGCACGATGGGTTATGGGCTCTTTTACAGCAGTAAGTCTGATTTTTCCAAGGTGATTGCTTATTGCGATGTTGTGTAATGTCCCAAAAATGACCCTAGTCGAAATTGCATGACTCAATGTATTAATATTTAATTTAAATTGATTAAATGTGTATGTGTGAATTTAATATTGGAATAGTGAGGGCAAGTGATGATTTTAAATTAATTATTAATTGTTTGGTATAAATTGTAAAGGTAATTAGTATTTGTGGGTGTTTTTGAAATAAATAAAAGTTGTGTGTATGTGGAAATAAAAGAAATAAGTTAAAATAAAGGAAAAAAAAGAGGAGGAAGGAGGAGGGAAATCGGGGAAGAGAAGGAGAGGCAGAGGGGAGGCGCTGGCGCCGATCAACGGCGCTCTGGCCGGCGATCGGTGCGGCTACCATCACCTCGGCCACCGACCTTTCTCTCCTCTCCGTCCCTTCCCTCCGACAGCATCTGCGTGTTTCTTTTTCTCTTCTTTTCGATCGGATCGATCTCCTCCTCTTTTCGGCGATCCCCGATGGCGGTGGAAGGGGCTGACGGCATCGATGGGATCCCGAGGTTGAGGCGACTCCTCCGATTGCTGCTGCTCCTCCCCATTTGCCTGCAGCAGGGAGATCGATGATGGTGAGGGCGGAATCTTCAAGCTCCGATCCCGATAAATGATGGCAGCGTTGAGGCGCGTGAACGTTGCCTGGAAGTTGCTGGTGCCTTGATCTACCAGTGGACGGCTTTGGTGTCTTTCCGGCGAGTCTCCGGTGAGGCTCCGGCGAGGAAGATTGGAGAGGGCATTCTGGGCTTCAACTACGGTATGAGATATTGAAATTTTCTCTGTGAAATTTAGTTAAGTCAACTTGGAAATTGATTGTATGTGTAAACGTTTGTCTTAAGTGTTTATATTAACAAAGTATAGGAATTAGACTAAGAATTTAATTTCACGTATAATGTTGAAGTAAGTTTGGTTAATTGTTATGATTGATATTAACTTTGCATATATTGGATTTATATAAGAAACTGATAATCTGTAAAGGTAAATGAATCATAGTGTTAGTGAAAAAATAGTTTTTGAAAGTGTAATAGTTAAAGTGCATGTAGTTAGGCTGAACTAGACGAGATAGAGTTTGAGCTTAATTTGATTTGAGTTTTAATGGTTTAAATGGGTTGATTTCAAGGCTTAAGGATATGTAAAATTAAAATATGCTTGAGATGAGAAATGAATAGAAAACTTAATGGAAGAAATTGCAAATTTGTCGAGTCATTGATTTATTTCTTGTTATCATGAATGATTGAACTTATTGTACAGGTGTCACAGGAATTATAAGTAAATGCTAATGGCATGTAAAAGTTATTGACAGATCTTGAAGATAATAATTGATAGTGAGCTTAAGATGTGATTTGAGTAGAATTTCAATTAAAAGTCATGATAAAATGTGAGATTTATTTAAGGATGCTTAAAGATAAGATAATGTTTTGCGGATAGAGGTTTAATTCCTGAGTGAATGATCATAGTTTGCTCAGCCTTTTTCCTATTGTACTATAGACCCCAACCTTAATGTATATTCATATGAATTTATTTTAATACAGGTTTTAGTACATTATAAGTAATATAGTCTCCTTAATTACTTAGGTTTGATATATCTATATTTAATAGACGATAAAAGAAAATTATGGTATCATGAGAAAAATGACAGCTAAATGCTATGCATTTCCACATGTTGGTTTAAATCTATATGTGTTTTAAGATTATGCATCTAGATAGGTAATTATGATATTGAACTTATATGCATGTATAGTTGTTAAGACAATATGAAATGGCATAATGATATAAGGATTTACTCTAAAATTATATGGTTTGAGAAAGTTATAGTATAGTAATATGTCTCTGTTATAATAATAAGAATTTATATTACATAGTCGTAGTTGCTATCATTTCATACTTTCTAATTTAGTAAAAGAAAGGTAACTAGGATAGGACTGTTATTTGGGATTCACTAGACTATAGGTGAAAACTAAATGTTATAATATAAAGCAAGTGAGAATGTTATTAGTATAGTAACTAGATATTGGTATAAACGTTACATATTGACCCCTCTTGATATATTTTTGTCTGGCACGTGAATATTCATTATGAGTATTATTACACTAAATAGAGTGGATATAGTGCCATGTTTATGCTTTTAGAATGGTATGAGAAACAGATGTTAAAAATGTTATGCTTTTTTTTCACATTATCGCCTTAGTATATTTGATGATTAAATTAAGTACACTGGAGCATGAGAGATGGCTATGATGAACCATACAGGTACATCCTTCTGAAATGACTGTATTTATGTGTTGTTTTAGACACTTATAGTGGGTGTAATTATAAATGATTTCATTCTCATGAAAATAGTATAGCAATGCATGAACTACTATGACAAGTATAAGTGTTGTTAAAGCGTAACTATTAGAAAGTTCAAAAGTAAATTGAAAGAATGTATATTAAGTAAATTCCTTTGATGACTGAAGAGTAATTTAAAGAGAAATTGCTGAATTATTATGAAATAATTCATGACATAAGTG
This sequence comes from Excoecaria agallocha, assembly GCA_037975025.1. Lineage (NCBI taxonomy): Eukaryota > Viridiplantae > Streptophyta > Magnoliopsida > Malpighiales > Euphorbiaceae > Excoecaria > Excoecaria agallocha. The sequence goes on along the minus strand of CM075812.1, from coordinate 57,680,390 downwards.
AATGATGGTTTACAAACTGTACAAAAATATTGAATATTCTGAATAACTGTATTATCTGGATTAAAAAGGAATTGAAATGATGATAAAGTTGATAAATGTACCGAAAGTAAGTGATCTTTTGCGCCCTTAGAAAATAGTCTGACAGTAAAAACTAGCTCAGGATATAATTGGCTAGCCATAGGGACATCTGTACCGCGGTGCAAGTCATGACGACTTGCTTAGTTATGGTAGGATCACTGATCTCCATAGCTTCTGTTTGTATTTGGTATCTGCTATGTGAAAAAATGGTCTTTGAGATCATTTTTCAGTCTGTATGTGGTCCATGGAGTCCACGTCCCGAGTATTTAGTCTGAGTATTTCTGTCGGCACTATACTAAGGGCATTAATATGAAAATAAATTAAAAAGTATAAAAGACAAGAAATGTTATAGTTCAAAACTAATGTACATAAGAATTATCCTCTTATATAAATACATCAAATGGATAATGAATTGCAAGTTATAATATTGATGAACATGTGATTCTCTAATTCTTTATAAGCATTATGTATCTATATATCTATGTATGGGTATGTACGTCATTCTGTTATCGATCAAGTATATACTATATGACACACTATGGTGTTAAGTATTATATTGTTCACCTTGTTAAGATTATTAATGATTACATGAAAGTGAATTTTGAATGCATGCTATGATTTAAATGATGTAGATGTATGAAAGAAATATGTCGGATGTCTTTTATGGTAGCAATGAATGATGCATTGATTACTGAGTTATTAAGTTTTATTGCCTATGTAAGTAAGATGTTCTGTTGCTTATACTTGTGATTTATTGCTGAATGTAAGAACTGAGATCTAATATAATTGAAGGTATCTATTAAGAGTGTTATCAACTTTGTATTTGGATAATTGATATTACATGTTTAAAAGATTATTTTTAGATTATTCTGTTTCCCACTAAGCTTTATAGCTTAGCACGGGTTTTGTTATCCGTGTAGGTAGCAGGATAGACTTATTTTTGGTTAAACAGCTGTTTCGGCTCAACCATCAGAAGAAGGGATCTAGTTTCGAGCATTTCATTTTTTCAGATTCACAGTTGTAGTGAGGCGATTTTAAGTGTAAATTGTTTCTATTTTGAAGTATTATAGTGACTTAAGAGTGTAATTTGTAATATTGACTTATCTTAGGAATTGTGATTAATAATGAGAATGGATGTATGAGATGCATGATAAAATTATTTTTGTATTGTTGTGCCCCTGATGGGCTGAGGAAATTGTCTGATTTTTTAGGTGGAATAGTTAAGTTTTTAGGCGTTATATTGCCGAATTTTTATTTGGTAATCAGTCACTTGGACAATTATAGTTTATCGGCTTACTTAAGTTATAAGTATTTCTTTTTGGTCAAGCTTTGAGTCGTTGGGTTGGTTAAAAAAAAAAAATTCGTCTTATCACTTGTTTCAGTTAGACTGTTCAGTAAAGGTGTTACATGCTGACTGGGCTAAGTGCAAGCAAACCAGGAGATCATTGACTGGTTTTTGTGTTTTGTTAGGTGGTTCCTTGATTTCATGGAAGACCAAGAAGCAGACTACTGTCAGTCGTTCAAGTGCTGAAGCTGAGTATAGAAGCATGGCAACAACTTGTTGTGAGTTGAAATGGTTACAGTTTTTACTGGCAGATTTTGGTATTTGAATCCAGTTACCCATTCAACTGTATTGTGATAGTAGTTCCGCTATTTCATTGGCACATAATCCTATGCACATAACCGAACCAAGCACATTGACATAGATTGTCATCTGATTCGTGATCATGTGTCTGCTGCTTTTGTGCATCTTTCTCATGTTCCACTAAATAACAAACAGCTGATTTGTTCACTAAAGCCTTATCTTTGGATCATATGTTGCCCACTTTGTCCAAGTTGGGATTACTTAATGGCTTGAAGGCTCCAACTTGAGGAGGGGGTGTGAAATTTATGCAATTTGTTTTGACAGGGAGCTTATGTAAACTGTTTTGGTTTACTGGTAACTAAGGCGGGAAATAATGTATACCGTTTTGGTGATGCTTATGTATACCGTTTTGGTTTACTGGTAACTAAGGCGGGAATAATGTATACCGTTTTGGCGATGCTTATGGTGATGCTTATGCACACCATTTTGGTTTACTGGTAATTAAGGCGGGAAATATCGGTCCTTTAGCTAATTTGTTAGCTCTGTTTTCCATCTTGTATAAATAGTTCTTTCTTGCTCTTCAAGATATGCGAGATAATAAAAAATCACAAGGATGGTTTGTTCCTCTCGTTTCACATTTATCAAGTTCGAAATTTTATATTTTTATAATAAAATAAATATATAAGTATATAAAATAATTATATAAAAATTAATTAATAATTATAAATACAATTACATCATAGTACATGTATATAATCCAACCAAATATAGAAATATATTAATATTTACATTATATTATTAATGCAACTAAATACAGTAACGTAATTATAATTTCATTTTATTTCATTCCATTATAATTGATTATATCACACCAAATATACTTCGAGAGTAATTAATAGTTCTTTTTTTTTTTTTTAATTCTGGTGAAATACTTTAAATGGACACGCAATATGGAATGGAGGCCGTAGTATAATTATACAGATTTTTGTTTCCAAAGAAACTAAATCAATTTAGATGATTAATATTTTTAATATATTTCATAGTTATTTTAATAATAGCGGCATAGATCTAGTCTTAGAATATTACATATAAATATATGTTTTTTATTTTTTCTATGAGATAAAAATTAACTCCAAATATGAATTAAAATTAGATCGAGTTAAGAATGCCATAATTTTGATCAAATCCTTAAACAAAAATCATCCTGATACTCCATCTCTAATTGCTGGCCTTAGTATATAAATTTAGATAGTATTTGTTCAAATCCAGTTCGCATTGCTTATAAATGCAGTTAATAACAATATATAGCATATAAAAAAATTAAATTTCTATATCATACTTGATCAGTAATTTGGTATATAGATAATACTATACATAATGTCTGAGATAAATAAACTTAATCACATTTGTTTTTAAAATATATTTAGTATTAGAAAGAGGAACTTGCATTGCATCATACTTCCTCCGTTATTTTTCATGCATCACTTTTAAGTAAAATCTAAATTTTATTTATTTATTATTTTTAAATTTTTAATATAATTCAATTATTTTTTTAATTTAATTTAATTTTAAATTAATTAAATTTAATAATTTAATTAATTTTTTTTTTGTGGAAATGCAAGAGGTATTCTGGATTGACTCCAACTGTGAAAGGCACATTTAAAGTCCATATCACACCCAGACTAATCCTCGTTTGTACCCTGTCGGCCCATTAAGGGGTAGTGTGCTGGCCAATATATTACTCCATACGTGAGGGAAATTGAATTCCTGACCTCACTTAAGGAATGAGAGTGCCTTATCACTTACACCAACCACAATTAATTAATTTAATTAAATTTTTTAATTATTATAAAAACAACAAAAAAAAGAAAAAACGGAAGGAGAAGGAATTTAGGTGCATTTTGCAAATAGAATGATATATATCTAATATTTTAGCAGTAATGGTTAAAGAGGGGTAAAACTAGGACAGATGGCGGTTCCGTAATAAAGCTAAAATATTAGGGGTGTTTCACAAAGAAGGACGGCCCCGACTTTTAATATAAATTTCAAAGAAAGGGTGAAATTTTCGACCTAAGGGTCCCAGTAGGGAGATAAGATTAAACTCACGAGCGTGACAATTTTTCTAGCCGTTAATTCTAACGCCTCAAACCTCAGGTTCTGCTTCAAAAAGTTAAGCGCGCCTTAGCCGTTAACATTAACGGAATTATCGAAAACCTCTGCAATAATTGTCCTCCACCTCTTTCGTGTCCACTCCAAGTTCTGCCATCTTCTTTTTCTATATTTTTTTTTTCAAGTACTTCGCCGGAGTCTACCCGGCCAATTTCCCCCTTCTCCGGCCTATTGAATCAGTTTCAAGATTTGGTTCTGAATAAACAATGATTTTTTCAAAGGTAAATCATCAACTGCAAACTTCAAAGTTTTCTTGTTTTCTCTCTTTTCTCTCTTTATACAAACTACGAATTTCCTTTTAAAATTGAACTTTGTTACTTAAGTGTTCGTGTTATCTTTCAATTCTTTCTTTCTTGGGATTTTCCTATATTTAAAAGAAACTTGTCATAGTTATATATATATATATATATATATATATATATATATATATATATATATATATATATATATATATATTGTTCTATTCTGCTTATTTTTCCATTTTGGTGTTTTTTTGTTAATTTTTTTTCTTAAATTACTATCCAACCAAGGTCATAGGTATAAAAACGGAGCTATTTTGAAGATTTACATGTGGTTAGATCTATAGCTTGGAGTTTTCACTTTCGATATTTCATGGCGATACTACGAGGTTTTCATGGTTTTTGGTTTTTTGACAAACTAGGGTTAATAGTAGTTGACGTAAAGTAAAAGGATAATAAAGAGTTATATACATGTTGCTGTTTTAGTGTTATATTTTAAGCTTCGTTTTTGTTTAAGCTGATTGTTATCAGTAACCGCTAATGAAAAATTTTTGAACTGTTAGCTTGTTTTTGATGGTTTCTCTCTCTCTCTCTCTCTCTCTCTCTCTCCCTCTCTTTCTCTAGTGTTATTCTATAGGTACAAGGAAGAGCAGCCTTTGATAATTTGTTTGAACTTTGTAGGAACTGATGAGGATTGGAAAATGGGATGAGGAGCTTGATGGGTTTTGCTGACATGTATTATTTTCACTTAAAAGATTCAACTTTTATGAGCTTCAAGAGGACTAGAGGTAGCTGATGAAAGAAATTGTGTAGTATTAGATGGACAGTGGGTGTTTGAGACATGAATCACATGTAGCGCAACAAAGCAGAAGAGACAAGCTCAGAATTCAAAATCCTAGTACAAACTATATAGATGACTTCCCTAACAATTTGGACAACTTGTCTGTCCATTCCGTGTTCTCTTCTGAAATGCTCAATTTTGGTACTACTTCTAATGTTTTAATGGTTGGTCAAGAACAAGGTGGTGTTCAAAATAGGCTTGTAGAGTCATCATCATCTTCTTCTTCTTCTTCGTTCGCTAACATTATGTCTACTCCAATTTCTTCTAATTTTAATTCTTCATCTAAGGTCAGTATTAGTGACCCACAATGGAGAGGCATTGGTTCACATCAAAGTTATGACTTGATGGTGAATCAGAAAGCTGTGTTTGTTGGGGATGTCATGTCAAATAATTCAAGGGCAAGTGTTCATTATTTGAAGCCTAATTATAATGGATTTCAAGAAATTCCTGGTCAAGACTCACTTTATCACAACTCAATCCATGATGTCGTTGTTACTTCACCTTATGCCCATGAATCATCTGCTCTATATGTTGATGGAGTCAATACTTGGAGCACTGAATTTGGTCTAATTACAAGGAAAAATGATCAAGAACTAAGGACCAATATTGCTATTGCTAGTGATTCGAATACTCAAGGTTTATCTTTATCTCTGTCATCAAATCCGCCTTCTAGAGGGAATATAACCCAGTTTGGAGAAGGATATGAATCTGAGTATTTGCAATCAAGGTCTAATTTTCTCAAAGAGCTGAAACTTGTTAAACCAAATTATTCGAATTCGCCCCCAATCATGCCTACTAAGCCATCAATTATCAGCAGAAGTATTACTGGAAAATCCCTGAATGAAATGATGGGGAGTGCTTGTAATTTTGCTCTTCGAAATGCTGGTCCTCTCGGGCCTTTTACTGGATATGCAACAATTCTACAAGGATCCAGGTTTTTGAAACCAGCTCAGGAGCTATTAGATGAGTTTTGCCATGCAACTGGCTCAAAAATTATTCGAACGATGGAGGGGTCTGCTGCAAGAATGTGCGGTGAAGGTAGCTGTTTAGCTTCTGTTGATGGTGTTAATGCAGGCGATGCAGAGGTTGGAGCCAAGCTCAGTCACCATTCTGGCATCTCATCAGCTGCATTTTACGCCACTAACGATGTGGATGTTGGTGTCCCGAGCACTTCTGCGGAATCTTACAGGCCGGAGTATCAACAGAAGAAGGCAAAGCTGCTTTATATGCAAGAGGAGGTTGGTCATGTTTAATTCCGTGATGAATATTGCTGCTTATTATTTGAAATAGCAATTGAGTGGTGATTATGTTTTACCTTTAGCTTTTATGGTAAAAGGAAGATTATCATTATTATGACAAGAAATTGATGCTTGTTAGTAGTTGATATCTCTCTGGCATGCTTTTGTTGAGCACTTGTGCTTTAGATGATTAGTTGCTAATTTGATTAGGTCAACCGTTTGTTGTCACAATTTTCCCATATGATGTGTAATATGTGAAATAAAAATAGCTATTTTTGTGCCAATTTGCATCCACTAACTGATACAAAAATTTCTATTAGGCTTGTTTTTTTATAAGATTTAAGATTTTTAAGTCGATAGAAAATTTTCTGCCAGTTTGTTGTATGTAAAGTATCAGATTTCATGAAGACTTGAAGCATAGTAAAATATAGTTCTTTCGTAGAATCAGAAAAATGAAATATGGATCATATGTTCTCCGTCATTTGAATTAGGTTTCATTTCCTCTTTCTAAACATCTTCTTTCGCAAGTTGAGTTATTTGAATTATTAACTGTCAGATTAATTGATGCTATTTGCATAGCCAATGCTTGAACACAACTCCTTCAATGCTTGCAATGGATTCCAGCTCCACATTTTATCTTTGTTCTAATAGATGGAAGGGTTACTCCGCTTTCGAGTCATTTAGCTTATAGTTTAGAATTTCGTTAGCTTTCCTAAGATCGGGCAGGACAGCTTAAATGCTTAAAATTTTATTTCAATCTGATTCTGTACAAATATGTTGTTATATCTGCAGTCCCTGTGATTATTCTGGTAACATATTGTATATCGTGAAATTTTTTGAATTTCGAGTTAAAATTAAATATGAATATGCCTATGAATTTTACTTTATGGTCCAAAGTTCTAATAATTTTGACCAGCAGAAGCTGTTATAGTTCACAAAAGAATCTATACTGTTGTATAAAAGGCTTTATGATTTCTGCTTTATGAATCATTGCAATGATGAATTGGTCAAGAGGTTAATTCAAGGCAACAACATGATCTTAGTGGTCCACTTCATCACTAAAAATGGACACGTTCATGTGAAACAATCATTTGAAAAAACCAAAAAAAATCGCTTTTTGCAAGTTCAGTGAATAAAAGAATTGCTGTCATGTAATGATAACAGCATAATTGCTGTGAAAAGAATAGCTATCTTGATAGATCAACACCAATTCAACTTGTCTAAAACATGCTATTCATTATACATGTTATTCTTGATATTAAATCATGCATGTAATGGTTAAAGCGCCTGGGATCATCTAAAATCTATGCCATTGAGTTCTATATGATTAATTTTCTGTCAATTTTGAATTAATTTTTTCAAGAAATCTTATTTGTAGAGATTGGCTTTATCATGTTGTTGAAAGGTTTGCAGAAAGTATAAGCAATATCAGCAGCAGATGCAAATGGTGGCTTCATCATTCGAATCAGTTGCAGGCCTTAGTGGTGCTACGCCGTATGTGTCTTTGGCTTTGAAGACCATATCAAGAAACTTCCGAGGTCTAAAGCATGCTATATCGGATCAGCTCAAGCACGTAACAAGAGCCTTAGGGGAGGATTTGGTGTTGCCAAATGTGGGTGGTAGCTGTAGTAAAGGTGATACAAGTACATCAAAAATGAGATACATGGATCAAAGCTTACAGAGGCTCAAATCTGCTGGGGCTAACGTGAACTTCTTTGAGCCCCAACAACATGTCTGGAGGCCCCAAAGAGGCCTACCGGAACGTGCAGTTGCTATTCTTAGAGCTTGGCTATTTGAGCATTTTCTTCATCCGTGAGTTCCCAAGTCTTTTATCCTTGTTTTCAATTCTCTAATTTGTGTTCCTATGTCAAATGCATCAACATTTCTTCTTGTAGGTATCCGTCAGACACGGATAAGCACATGCTGGCCACTCAAACTGGACTTTCTCGGAACCAAGTAAGCCAATATGGTCTCACTTAGATGATGTGATCAAATCAAGTTATTAGCATTGTCCTCATTTCAAGATTCTCTGTCTGGCTCTTCAAGGTCTCATTCTTGAATCTGTTTGCAGGTCTCAAACTGGTTTATAAATGCCCGAGTTCGGGTTTGGAAGCCACTGGTTGAAGAAATACATAATCTTGAAACCAAAAGTTTAGCAGAAACCAACAGGAGTCCTGGGAACAATGATGAGAAATCTGCAGTGGGTACTAGCCAGCATCCAAATCGGGAACAAGCCTTGAACAATCTTTGTTCAAGCTCAGTGGTTAACAAGCAGTTAGAGTACTCAGGCTCTTCGACAGGTAGCGGAGAGCAAATGGAAACTGATCTGTGGGGTCAAGACAAAAGATCAAGATTAGAGTTTCAAGTTCCAAATAGCATGGAAGGATCAGTAATGAATTATCTACCATATCAACGAAGTGGGATTGACATGGGAGGACTAGGAGCAGTTTCACTTACATTAGGTCTCAGGCATGGTGTGGAAAGTGTGCAGCAGCAGCAGCAGCAGCAGCAGCAGCAGCAGCCTCACGAGGATCAACTTAGGAGGCAATATGGTGGTCAAATGATTCATGATTTTGTTGGTTGATTTATGATATTTGATATCTTTTATCTTGATTGCAAATAAAGGAGGAGAAAGGAAAAAAAAGAATGCTTCCCTTTGATCAATGTGTAATGCACTGGTCGGGAAAAAGATTGTTCTCTTCACATTAAAATTGTATTCAGTCTTTGATTTATTTGTGTATATATAGTTCTTACTAATGCATGCTAAGCTAATATGTTGTAAAAGAAGAGCTGTTTTGAAGCCGAGCAATATGCGGATTAGAGTTTTAAGAAAAATATATTTTCATCATGAAATATTTGTACTTTTTTATTTGGTGACATTATCAATGCTTTTATCTGAAATTAATTCCTAGGAAGGCAGAAAAATGTTAGCTGGAAATTTTCAGAAACTTGCAATCATGTAAAAAGAAGAAACGGTTAAAAAAGCCTGAAACAAAATGAGTTGTAGGTAACTTTTTACAGGACTAACCTCAAAAACTTGACAATATTTATAATACAACATAGCTTATATTATACGTACTTTACGGGCCTATTTATAAACCTGGATCTCTTTGTACGGACAAAATGAATATGTAATAGTATATAGTAACTGTATATATATATATATATATAACCATTCGGAATCCATTAATTCAAATTTGCAGAGACTAAAAATAAAGGCAAAATACTTTGTTCCAAAGCAAGTTGAGTCCTTGTGCATTATACACTCACAAGTGTTTGAATTAATAATATTTTTAAAATGTAAATGCATGTAGATACGTTCAAAGTTAGGATAAAGTCTAATTTGTACATTTTTTTTGGCGATGTCTAAATCCCAATTATTTTAGTGAGGACAGAATAAATGGGCTTCTTACAAAAGTTTGCCATATATAATATATAAAACACCCTCCACATATGAATAGAAAACAATTTCCACACTCAAATTAATGAAATGTTTTATTACGCTTATATTAATAAAAACTTTGTAAAACACCTTTATGTAATGGTAAAAACTATACGAAATATTTTTTAGAAAGACTGAAAATTTAAATTCAACTGTTTATATGCTAAATGTGCATTTTTTTCACGGCTCACGCTACGCTTTTTTTTTATTGTCATATGTGTCTATATGATAATTTTACAAAATTCACAAAAAATTTCATACTTGATTAGTTGAAATATATATGCAAGTAGTTTTCTATTGATAATTTGGGATTTTTTTTTATGTATTATCCCTATTAATATATAACATAACATAACATTTGCTAAAGAAAACACACACACACATATATATATAACATTTAAAAGTTTTAACTCTCTAATAGTCGAACTTCTAATTAATTTGGAATGGACCAAATTTATGCGTGAAAATATATGTTTAAACTTGAATAATTAATGAATGAAATGACCTCTAACTTCAATTAGTAGCTAGGACCAGAAGTCTTGTGTTATTGTTATTATCGTCATCGTCATTACAAAGCTATGCTAACTAGCTAATTAGGGTTTATAAGGTTCGCAGATAGCTATAAGCATATTTATTAATAGAAATTATTATTATTGAGATAGGATTTCCACCATATGAGGCAAGATAAAGTGGATGACCATATTAAGAATGTTTAACAACGATTTAATGATGCACAAACAGTAAAAAGGAGCAAAGATAGAGCAATTAGAGTTAAAATTTTATCAATATATAATGCTGATTTGGGGTGTTTAAAAAAAATTGGATAGATTATGATAAGACCTGAATATAATTTATATAGTATATTTTGTAGGATGATTTTTAGTTCAATTCCATATTTTATCTTAAATAAAATTTAATCGTAATTCATTTAATCCAATTTTTGAATATTTCTGGAGCTGATAATAAATGAGATATTTCGCAATTAGTACAGAAATTTCACTTTCATAATGTCTCTTTTATTGCTTTATGATGTCAAAACACAGTTTATGATATCGAGTATTAATTTTTATCCCTACTAATTATTAGACTGATCTATTTATAACGGGAAAAGTTGCAAAAAAAAAAAAAAAAAAATTTAACTGATCAAAATTTTAGCGGAATTTACAATTGACATATACTAATAAAGTTCAAAAAAATGAAAAAGGACATTTTAGGTACCTATACAGTCCAGATACATGTAGAAAATGGAAGCTAACTGATAAGTTGATCTGTCAACTGATGGCATACCAACTGTATATTTCGGTGAGTTTTGGTGGAATTCGTAACAAAATAACTTTTTCTGCTAAAATGTGTAAGTTAGGATATTTTTACGTAATAATTTTTTTTTTGTGTGTGATGTTTTCATTATAAGTGTGCAAATCTAATAACAATTGTAAAATGAGCCCAATATTCATTCTAGTTGCCTGAAATATAATCCTTTACCCCTCATCTTCACCGTTCGAATATTTCTTAATATTCTAATAACTTTTTTTCAGTAACAAGCATATATGGTCGATGACAATCGAAATTGATTGTATTTAGCACATTGTGATTAGAATTTTTGAACCTTAATTAAAAATAAACCAAACAAACAAACAATCACTAACTCAAACAAATGCGATGGCAAAATTTGCCATGATTCTAATTCAATCAGATAATAACTTGTTTTATTTGCAAAGTGACTCAATCTGTTATATAATTCAATCCATTTTATTATTTGTGATTTGTTAATAGATTATATATGCATTATTTTTTATTTTTAATAGAGCGAATTAAAATGATGCAAAAAAATCATAAAATTTAATATACTTATAATCCAACTTATTTATGATTTACAACATTTTAATTTATTTATAATCTAATCTATTATGACCGAATTCAAATTTAATCGATCCGGCCTATTTGCCACAAACTTAAGCATAAAATCCGTACCGTCATAGTCATATTTGATAACATCAAAGCTTGCGACTGGTGTTTTTTGTATATGTTTTTTTTTTAACAAGAACATGTTTATTACCAAAAAAATAATACATTCTCTTGTAAAAAATTAATTCTTAATTGGCAAATATAAGACTCATTGTAAAATTATTAGTTTTTTAATATGTATTATCTAATTATTAATTTAATTCATAAAAAGGATATGAGTCTCGTCTAATTAAAAATTTTTATATATGATTACACACACTATTTTTGCCCATATTCTCTGTTTTAGACGTTTTGCTAAACTATTTTTAGCAAAATTTAATTAACAACCGAAAATACTTATTAAAATTTCTTACATAATATTAACATGTATGGATGTTAACATACTTAATATTTTGTTTGGTTGTAAGAGAAATATAATGTCTAATTATTAAAATTTTATTTGAATCGAAAGAATTGGACCCAAAATCATATTGTTATAAGATATTTATTAATGAAAATTATCATTGTTCAGATAGGATTTCCACCATATGAGGCAAGATAAAGTGGATCACCATATTAAGAATGTTTAACAACGATTTAATGATGTCAATCCTTTAACCCTCGTCATCACTGTTCGAATATTTCTTAATATTCTAATAACTTTTTTCAATAACAAGCATATATCGTCGATGACAATCGAAATTGATTGTGCTTAGCAGATTGTGATTAGAATTTCGAACCTTAATTGAAAATAAAGTAAACAAACAAACAATCACTAAGTCAAATGTGGTGGCAAATTTTGCCATGATTCTAATTCAATCCGATAATAACTTGTTTTATTTGTAAAGTGACTCAATCCGTTATTTGATTCAATTGTTTTATTATTTGTGATTTGTTAATGGATTATATATGCATTACTTTTTATTTTTAATAGAAAAGAATCAAAATGATAAAACAAATTATAAAATTTGATATATTTATGATTCAACTTATTTATGATTTACAAAATTTTAATTTATTTATAACCTGATCTATTATGATCGAATTCAAATTTAATCGATCCGGCGCTTTTGCTGGGGTTTTTTAATATTTGAAGTACTTTTGAAAAATGTTTAGAGTTTTGAGTCTAGAGAAAAAAATAGAAAAATTATGTGTCAAAAAAGGGTAAGTACTGTGCCGTTTTGTATCAGCGTGGATCTGCATAAGATGAAAAATGGCAGTAATAAATGCCGTTTTTTACACCGGAAGCTAGTCAAATGGTGGGTCCTGCGGCACTACTGGCTGCCGTTTTCTCTCCGGCCATCCTCTCTAGCCAATTATCTCCAATTGAATTTCTAATGGTTTCTTTAGATCATTAGTTTCAGACAACACAAAAAGGTAGCCTTTTTATGATCAAACCAGAATTGAAGCATAAGGTGGAAGATAAGATTATACGAAGTCCCATAGTCTCAAAAGATATCTTTAGATTAACATTCCCAACAATCCCAAAGAATCTTCAAATATGCATATCCAGCTCAAGAAAAACAAAAAGTCAACAAAATCCCAATTTTTTCACTTCCATTGTTTTCAAAATCTCTAATCTACGTACCAAGAAGCCTTCATTTCAGTCCCCGTTGCTTTATAAGGTCTCCACTTTGTCAAAGATTTGATCATAAAGAAAGTAATATCCTCAACGATCCCTCTTAAAGTGCTCAATCGTTATAAAAATCAAAGATTAATAATAAAGAAAAGAGTGCATTACAGAAGATGGGTTGCAGGCTTGGTGTGGTTTTCTCTGTTAGAGTAGTTACTACCGAAGCGTGGTGGAACATTAACTGATTTCTTCAGATGGACAGTTAGAGTAACAGCCTAAAACTTCAAGCTTTGGACCTTCTTCACTTGCACTAGTTTCTCCATGGAGCTCGCACATCTTCAATCGGCAAATTAATCGGAAGAATAATTAAAAAAAAAATCAAAGAAAGTTTACGTCTTTAAAGATCTCCAAAAACAAGAACAAAACCTTAATTTGGAAATATTTAATTCTGAAAACCGAACCGAGATGAGGAATTAAGCAAATAAACTATCGATCTCAAGAACTAGGATCTCAAGAACAAAACTTCCATTGATTTTCCCCGGAACTCTTTCTTTCACTTCCATTGTTTTCAAAAACCCAATTTTTTCCTTTCCAGTAATATTTAGGTGTTAAAATGGGAACTTTATTGTTCTTATTGGTCCATTAATCGATAAAAATAACAGAGAAAGGAATTCATGAAAGGAAAAACGTGCGCGGGACTCACCATTTGACCAATTTGCAGTGCAAAAAAAGGCATATATTACTGCCGTTTTCCATCTCCTGCGGATCCCACTATTCACAACCTTCAATACAACAAACGATGTCGTTTCTTTCTATAAAAAACGGCAAAGACTTGTGCCGTTTTTTATGCATCAAATTTAAATGTGGATGTGGGATCAACACTGACACAAAATGGCACCGTGCTTGTTATTTTTTAACACCATACTTTCCTATTTTTTTTTACTGTAACATTAAAACTCTAAATATTTTTCAAAAATACACCAAATATAAAAAAAATCCCCCGTTTACCATGAACTTAAGCATAAAATACATACCGTCATAAGGTATTAAAAATATTGCCATCCCTATTAGCTAAAAACTAGTATGATAGAGCCTAGCAAGAGTGACTTGTTCCCCCTTCAAACGCTGATAGAGCCACGAAGAAGGTAAAATGGAGAGCTGAATTTTCTGGTTACTCTAGTTACAAGGATATCTTAGTGCATGAGGCGTTTATGGAAGCCTTAATGGAAGAGGTTTTTGATTCGATGGAGTTAAATCTTAATGCAGGGGATGTTAACATTGATAGGACTAGCATTATCCCTATTGTGCAGTTCTCTGATTGCTTAAAAACCAAGCTAGCCTCTACTCTCTGAAAAGCGGTGGTTGTGAGCCTGCTTGGAAGAACGATAGGATATAAAGCTCTGAGTTTTAGGCTCCAGACTTTATGGAATCTTCTGCTGCTAAGACTCTTGACATAGGAAGAGGCTTTTTCTTAGTGCAATTCTCAAATGAGAATGAGTATAAACGTGCCTTATACGAGGGACCCTGGGTGGTGAATGGAGCTTATCTTTTAGTGCAAAAATGGAGTCCACGCTTCAGAGTGGCCAACAATGAAGTAGAGCGGACTACTGTCTGGATCTGCCTCCCTGAATTGCCCCTTCAATATTACGCTGGCAATGTTTTATTTGCTATTACAGAAGCTATTGGACCAGTAGCTAAAATCGATTATAACACCAGCTAGCTTCATAGAGGGAAATTCGCTAGAGTGGCTATTTCGGTTGACCTGAGAAGTCCTTTGGTGTCCATGATCGAGATAAATGGAGAAATTCGAAGAGTCGAATATGAAAATCTCTCGAACATCTATTTTTATTGTGGTAGAGTAGGTCACGTAGATACTTTCTTCCCCCATAGGAAAGCGACATAAAACCATGAGGAAAGCCATGCAACGGCTACAGAGGAAGCTCTACCAATAAATTCAGGGCAGTATGGCGCCTGGATGTTGGTGGAGAAGCGAAAAAGGAATGTCAGGAGTAACCCCACCAATCTAGGCAATATTTCCGGCATCAAGAATCAAGGATCTAGATTTGCCATATTAGATGAGGATGATGGCAAGAAGATAGGAGAATTCAACGCGAATAAATAGAATCAGCCAAATCAGGGGAATATCTTGGCAGTTAACCAAAATAAGGAAAAGAAAGAGTCTTTTGAGGCACGTGGGACTAGAAACTTAACATCCCATGGGAGAGGTGGTTTTGGTAAAGGCAAATCCTCACATGGTCAATTAAACAAGTCAAAGGAGCTACACCTAAACAAAAACAAAATGGTGTTGGGGGACTTCTTTGAATTTAAAAGTAGATATCAGAGTGATGACAACCTGGTGAGTTTACCTTAACTCTTAATCCTGAGCAACATTTTGTGATGGGTAAATCGGGAATGGAAAGTGCTTCAACTCAGAATACTCCTTCGTTGAAAGCTTTGGATGCAGCCCCAAATGACAGTCGCCCAATAGGGCAATTCGAAAGCTGACCACCAGGTTCAAGTATGTTGGAAACTAATACAGGTACGACTTCTATGATTCTTGATGATCTTGCCTCTGAGAAAGGAAATGTTGCTTCTAGTGTGAGATCAAATGATTCTTCCGAGGATGAAAGGCCACTTGACCCTTATTTGAGTGAAGATTGATTTTCTTTTTTTTTTCTTTTTGTTTTTGATGATGATTTTAACTTGGAATTGTCAAGGAGCTAAGAGCTCCTCCTTTTTGAGAATGCTTAAATGCTTTATCCAAAATCATAACCTGACTATGATTGTGCTTTTGGAACCTCGAATTATTAGCTTACAAGCAGACATATGCATCTCTAAGATCGATTTCCCTCGATCTCATAGAGTTGAAGCTACCAATTTCAGTGGAGGAATCTGGGTTCTTTGGAGAGAAGAGTGGCGAGTGGAGATTTTATGTAATGATATACAATTTATCAACATGAAAATTTCTGATAAGAACAATCTGATGTTGTTATTTACTACAATCTATGGGCGTCCGATAGTCTCTGTGCACAGTAGGTTTTGGCCACGCTTGCAATGCATTAATCTTAATTCTAAGGGCCCTTGGATTCTTATGGGGGATTTCAATTCCCTTCTTTATGCTAATGAGTGGTAGGGTGGCTCACCTAATAAGTCTGGTACTTGTAAAGGGTTTTCAGACTGGGTATAGAGGGCCTGATTTTACTTGAAAGAGGGGCACCTTGCAGGAAAGACTTGATAGAGGTATTTGTAACATAGATTTTAGACTTTGGTTCCCTGAAGCTAATATCATACACTTGGTATCCAAAATCATAACCCGACTATGATTGTGCTTTTGGAACCTCGAATTATTAGCTTACAAGCAGACAGATGCATCTCCAAGATCGATTTTCCTCGGTCTCATAGAGTTGAAGCTACCGGTTTCAGTGGAGGAATCTGGGTTCTTTGGAGAGAAGAGTGGCAAGTGGAGATTTTATGTAATGATATACAATTTATCAACATGAAAATTTCTGATAAGAACAATCTGATGTTGTTATTTACTGCAATCTATGGGCGTCCGGCAGTCTCTGTGCACAGTAGGCTTTGGCCATGCTTGCAATGCATTAATCTTAATTCTAAGGGCCCTTGGATTCTTATGGGGGATTTCAATTCCCTTCTTTATGCTAATGAGTGGCAGGGTGGCTCACCTAATAGGTCTGGTACTTGTAAAGGGTTTTCAGACTAGGTATAGAGGGCCTGATTTTACTTGGAAGAGGGGCACCTTGCAGGAAAGACTTGATAGAGGTATTTGTAACATAGATTTTAGACTTCGGTTCCCTGAAGCTAATATCATGCACTTGGCCCACATTTCATCTGATCACAAAACCCTTTTGCTTAAGTTCAATAATAAAATCCCCTCTAAGGGACCTAGACCTTTTCGTTTCCTCCAATAGTGGCTCACCCACTTAGATTTCCCTGACTTTGTGAGGAACAATTGGAATGCTAATGGTAATCTCATGAACACGGTTAACAGTTTTGATGAAAAATTGAAACATTGGGATTATTCTATTTTTGGAAATATTTTTCATAGAAAGAGAACTCTCTTGGCCCGTATTGCTGGTGTCCAGAAAATTCTTGTTCATAAAACTTCTACTAGGCTTGAAAATTTGGAGTTGGAGCTTAAGATGGATCTTGATCAAACTCTTTTTCATGAGGAGATTTTTTGGCACCAAAAATCTAGAAGTGAGGGTATACTTTGGGTAGACAAAAATACTTCTTTCTTTCACCAAAGAACAATGTGAAGAAGAAGGCATAATAGAATAAATTTTTTGTATGGCAGTGATAGATTTTGGCAAGATGATCCTATCCACCTTTGCGCTATGGCAGTCAACTTATTCTCTCAGCTGTATACTGATGATTGTCATGATTGTTCCCCTATTATATAAGGGCAGATACCCTTCAATAGGAGATAGATCTGTTATTCTCGTGAAGGATTATTCTAATGAGGAGATATGGGAAGCTCTTCATGAAATGAAGCCTTGGAAATCTTCTGGTTATGATGGGATTTATACAGGTTTTTACCAGTCTCAGTGGCATGTGGTTGGAGCGGATGTCTACAGAGAAGTTAAAATAATTTTGAATGGTTATGGATCACTCCATGAATCAAACTCTTATTTGCCCGATTCCAAAAATAGAGGTGGTAAGAACCTATCTTAGTTTCGTCCTATTGCTCTTTGTATAGTCCTCTACAAGGTCATCACTAAGACAATTGCTAACAGAATGAAATCTTGTATACCCTTCTTGATTGGTCCAACTCAAACGAGCTTTGTTCCAGGGTGCCATATCACAGAAAATATTATCATCGCCCAAGAGGTTATTCATACCATGCGAAGCAAGAAAGGGAAAGAAGGTTTCATGTCCATTAAAGTTGACTTGGATAAGGCCTATGACCGAATCAATTGGGAGTTCCTTAAGGAGACTTTAGATGATGCTGGTATTCATAATACATTTGTTTCGGTCATTATGGATTGTGTTACTATCTCTTTTATGCAGCTTCTCTGGAATGGTGATCTTTTTGTCTTTTTTGTGCCTAATAGAGGCCTCAGACAAAGTTACCCCTTGTCTCCTTATTTGTTTGTACTATGTATGGAATGCTTGAGCCATGGAATCTATGATGCAGTCAGCAAGGGCTTGTGGAAGCCTATTCAATTAAACAAGGGTGGACCTTGCTTAGTCACCTTTTTTTCACTAATGATCTCATCCTTTTTGCTAAAGCTAATGTAGTGCAGGCGTAGCATATCACTGATGTTCTTAATTGCTTTTGTACAAGCTCAGGGAAAAATGTCAATGCTCAGAAGACTAATATTTTCTACTCCAAAAATGTGAATCCTTCTTTTTGCAGGGATTTGAATCAGAAGTTGGGGTTCAAAGAAGTGGCCGATCTGGGAAAGTATCTTAGGATGCCCCTTTTACATTTAAGAGTCTCTCAAAAACAATATTCCTACATCTTGGATCGCATGAAGAGCAAACTGACAAGTTGGAATTCTTCTCATATTTTAGTGGCAGGAAGGATCACCCTCTCCAAGTCAGTCCTTGCATCTATGCCCACTTACATCATGCAAGCTTCAGTGATCCCTTCTTCTCTGTGTGCTAACTTTGATAAGCTTTCTTGGAATTTTATTTGGGGAGGTATAGAGGATACTCGAAAGCTTGCTCTTGTGCCTTGAAGTCATGTTTCTCAAATGATGAACAGTGGTGGTCTGACTATTAGAGATTCCAATAAACTCAATGCTGCTTATATGATGAAAATTGCTTGGCAACTGTTCACTCAATCTCATCATCTCTGGATTAAATTTCGCGCATCCAAATATAAATTTCAGTATTCTATTAGCACATATCCCACTGTCTAATGAAATTTCACTCTTTTATGGAGATGTATATGCAAGTACTGGAGTAATGTTACTAGTCACGCATTTTGATCTATTGGTAATGGTCAAAAGACCAAATTCTGGTTTGATAGATGGGTCCTTGGGATTGAATCTCCCCTTTTTCACCTCGCCTCTCAACCTATTCTTATTGACTTAATTGATAGAAAAGTGACTTATTTTGCTACGGGCAATGAAGGATGGTTTTGGCATCTCTTTGCTGACTATTTTCCTAACAATATCTTGCTTAGGGTGGCAGCTGTTTGTCCCCCCATCACCGCGGCTGAGGAGGATTCTGTCTTTTAGGATTTGTCTCCCTTTGGTGATTTTACTATTAAGTTAGCCTATCATTCTCTAAGTGAGAGCTCTACTCCGGTTAAGGATAATGTATGGGATACTATTTGGAAACTCAAGGTGCCTCAGAGGATTAAAACATTTCTTTGGCTCGTTCTCAACAACGGAGTCATGACAAACTAAGAAAGAAAATGCAGACATTTTGCTGCTTCTGCCGCTTGCTCTATTTGTGGTAATGCAAATGAGAATGGGGTTCATCTTCTTCGGGATTACTGTGTTGCTATTTACTTTTGGAACTTTTTTCTCCCTGCTATTATTTCCTATTTGTTCTTGGAGTTGGAAGATCTAAAGAGTTGGGTTAAATTTAACATTCAACAGCATCAGCTACGAGTGGAGGAGAACAGCTGGCCAAAGTATTTTGCTATTGCTTATTGGTATCTCTAGAAGAATAGAAATGATTTTATCTTTAAAGGTAACCATAAGCCTATTGTTCTCTTGGTTAAAGATACTACTAGCTATGCCGCTCACTGTCATAGAAACTTTATGCATATGAAACCTCTTGGGAATAATAAAAATGACTTCACTTGCGATATCTGGTACCCACCCCCTGCTAGTCTCATGAAGATCAATTTTGATGCTTCGGTTGCTGGGGGGACAGTGCTACTTGCAGTGGTCTTCTGCGAAATCAATGGGGTAAATGGTGTTTGGGTTATGTGGCTAACATTGGAGCTTGCCCAATTCTTGTGGCTGAAATTTGGGGTATGTATTATTGCTTGCTTACAGCCAATAAATGACTACATATCGTTTAGCCCATATTATCTGTTTTAGATGTTTTGCTAAACTATTTTTAGCAAAACTATTTAATTCAAAGTTGAATATATTTATTACACTTCTTATATAATATTAACACACCTATTTTGTCTGTCCTTGTGACGTGCTTTCGTCTCATTATCTAACAAGTTTTTCTTCTAATCTTTCTGTGCTCTTTTTTTCCAGCTTGGTTTTATGGATACTGATCTAATGAAAGTTGAAAATATTAGCAGTCAGTGCGATCAACTCAATGTCAATGAGGATGATAATGATGGTTTGATTATTAAGGATGATGCTGTAGATTGCCATTTTATTGATCTATGATGGAGTCTTGTTGGCCGGTTCTTAACAAAGAAAGTTATCAATGTGGATGTAATGAAACAAACCCTGGCGATGTTGTGGCGACCAAGAATGAGAGTTTTCATTAAATATTTGAGCCCTAACCTCTTTATTTTCTAGTTTTTTCGTGAGCTAGATGTATAGAGAGTTATTGACAATGGGCTTTGGACATTTGACAACCAATTGCTACTGGTTAAAAGGTTACAAGATCATGAGCAACCGAAAAATATCACTTTAAACTAGACTCACATCTGGGTTCAAGTCTACAAACTACCAGTGGAGTTTATGTCGGTCAAAGTAGCTCAAAGTATTGGAAAATATATTGGGGAATTTATCCATGCAGACTTGAAGAACTTCTCAAGGACCTGATGTAATTACTTGTAAATCTGTATGGGCTCTGGACGTGAATAAACCTATAAAACATCTTATGAAGATTAAGAAGTTTGGTGAGGAGTGGATTATGGTCGAATTTAAGTACGAACATCTTCAACCGGTGTGTTTTCCTTATGCAATGCTTGGCCATAATGAAAAATAGTGCCCAGCTCTCTACTACAAGACAACTGAAGAACTAACACGTATATTTGATGAATCAATCAGAGTTATGAACATGAGACAATCAATTTCAATAAGAGAACAATGGCTTTGTGAATCGCCGCCGATGAACTCCTTAAATCTGGTAGCCAAAAATGTCTTCGATGACAGAATGGTGGTTGACAATGGGAAGTATGGCAAGTCCGACAATCAAGGAGATTCTAATGCATTGAAGATTGCAAATAATGGAGGAAAAAGTGGAACTATGATTTCGCCAGTAAAAGAGGGGAACAATATAGGCAAGGGAGTTATGGAATACGTGAATGAAGGAAAATGTGGATTGATGGGGAATATGGAAACCGAAGAAAGAGTTATTCTTGTAGATCCCAAACGGCACCCCTAGAGATGATAGATGTATGGAGATGGATGGAATAACTGGGCCAGAATTTAGCCCAAACAACTCTTGTATTTTGGATTCAAAAAACTTGGAAAGGGCAGGCTATGGCGATCAGGCCTACCTAGAATTATGAGTTGTCTAAGTTGGAATTGCCACGGGATGGGCAACCCACAGGCAATTCGGGTCCTCAAAGACCTTGTTCAATTAAAAAAGCCTAAATTTGTTTTTCTTATATAAACTTTATGTAATAGGGAGAGGCTTAATAATCTAAAACTTTTTTGGGATATGAAGGCTTTTTTTGTGTGGACCCTATTGGTCGTAGTGGAGGCCTAGCTCTTTTGTGGGAAAACAAAAATGATGCTAAGCTTATTGGATACTCTAAGATCACATTGATATTGAAGTGTGTATTAAGAGGCTTAAGGGATGTTACGGATGTAGGTTAACGGGCTTCTATGGTGAGCCTAATAGAAGTTATCGGCCTATTACATGGGATCTACTGGCTCTTCTTGCTATTAAATCCAATTTGTCGTGGGTGTGTTATTGGAGATTTCAACGATATATTGGATCCTCATGAAAAGAAGGGGTAGGAATGCACAACCATCTCATCTTATAGATGGTTTTAAAAGATCGATTATAGAAGCAAATCTTATTAACTTAGGGATGACAAGATACTAGTTTACTTGGTCAAGAGGAGTGATGTGAATGGTTGGATCGAGGAGAGACTGAATCACACTTTGGCTACTAGTGCGTGGATTGATACTTTTCCCTTGTACAAGGTTAGCAATCTCAACCAATCTTCTTCTGATTACAGTCCAATATTTATTGATCTGGTTGCTACATATTCTCCTAGAACACCCCCTGGTTTTAGATTTGAAAAATGCCCGGGCTAAATAAGTTCAGTTTGCTAAAATAGTTCGTGAATATTGGTCTAATTCTGACAATGATGCTCTAGCTCTCAAAATTAAAAAGTGTAGCGAGGTTCTTTCTAAATGGGGTCAGCATATTATGGGTAATTTCAAGGAGAAGTTGTCTGAGTTGAGATTCAAAATGAAAAAAGCTAGATTTGCTGTAGATGCGGATTTTGCGAACTTGCAAAAAAGATACCTGGATACCTTGAGACAATAGGAGATTTTTTGGAAGCAATGTGCCAAGCTCTTTTAGTTAAAAGATGGAGATTCTAACTCAAAATATTTCCACGCTGGTGGCTACTAAGAGGAAGCAAAAAAACCAATTTGCTTCTCTTAAGGACCCAACTGGTCTAGTCTATACTTGGAATGATGGTCTTGATGAGGTAATTCTAGATTATTTTCACAATCTTTTCATTGACTCCAAAACTAATACAGGAATAACAGCTTCTATATTGAGAAAAGAGTCACTGATGAGCAGAATGATTACCTAATGCAAGACTTTACAGAAGAAGATGTTTAGGGCGCGCATTTTTAGTATGCATCCAGATAAAGCTCCGGGTTTGGATTGCATGAATGTTGCTTTTTACTAAAAATGCTAGAACACTGTGGGTAAAGATGTGTCTCAGGATTATTAAAATTGTAGTCTACCACTTGATCTGAATGAAACGATAGTAGTGCTCATTCCTAAAAAATAGTTTACTGAGCAAATCTCTTATTTGAGACCTATTGCATTGTGTAGTGTTAGCTACAAAATAATTGCTAAGATACTGTCATCCAGGCTGAAATCCATTTTGCCATCCATTGTCTCTCTTAACCAAAGTGCTTTTGTTCCCAATCGACTGATTTTCGATAATTCCAAGTAGCTTTTGAAGTGATGCATCATTTAAAAAGGAAAACAAAAGGAAAAGAGGGCATGGCTGCTCTTAAGCTCGACATGAGTAAAGCCTACGACAGGGTAGAGTGGCATTTTTTGGAAAAAGTTCTAATTAGACTGGGGTTCAACATCCGTTGGGTCAAGCTTCTTAAAATGTGTGTGGAGTCTGTTTCTTATTACATCTCATGTGATAATAAGCTTCTGGGGCCTATTATACCTAGTCGTGGTCTACGACAAGGTGACCCCCTCTCATCATATCTCTTATTTTATGTGCAGAAGGCTTATCGGCTATGCTTAAAAGTGCTGATATTCATGGCCTGATACATGGGTGTAAGGTAGCTAAGATTGCACCGGTCATCACACACTTATTTTTTGCAGATGACAGCTACCTCTTCTTCCAAGCAAATCTGAGAGAAGTTTCTGTTATCAAAAACATTTTAGACACTTATGCTTTGGATTCTGGCCAAGTGATTAACTTTAGCAAGTCCTCTTTATTTTTCAGTTCTAATACATTGAATAGTTTGAAAGATGATATATGCTTAGCTCTTGCTATTGATCGTAATGCCAAGCATGATAATTACTTAGGTCTGGCCTCAATGATTGGGAGAGACAAGAAAGAAATATTTTCTTACATTGAATAGAAAATCTGGAGATGCATCAGTGGCTGGAATCAGACTCTTCTTTCTAGAGTTGGGTTGGGAAAGAAGTGCTTCTCAAATCCATTGCCCAATCGCTCCCTACGTACACATTGAGTGTTTTCTTGCTGCAATTGTGCCTTTGTTCTAAAATCGAAAAGATGTTTAATTCTTTTTGGTGGGGTACTAACATAAACACTAAACAAGGCATCTCTTAGATGGCATAGGATAAATTATGCTGGCTAAAGAATTTTGGCAGATAAGACTTTCGTTCTTTCAGAAGTTTCAATCTAGCGATGCTAGGAAAACAAAGCTGGAGATTATTAGCATATAGTAATTCCATTATGGCTCAGGTTCTTTAAGCTCGGTATTACCCAAAATGCTCTTTTTGGAAGGCATCCCTTGGTAACAATTTGAGCTTCACTAGGCGTAGTATTCTCTCTGCTCGAGATAGCATTAAATCTAGCCTTAAATGGTAGGGGTGTTCATCGGGCAGGTTCGGGTCAACCCGACTCGACCCGAATAACCCGAAACCCGAACAATACCATATATCCCAACCCTACTATACCCTATAAATAATTCAGACCCCTACCCGAATAACCTTCAAAATTTCAGACCCCACCCGAATAACCCGAACAACCCGAATTTATTTTTAAAATTATTTTTTCTTTTATTTTAATTTTAAAAATGAGATTCGGGTCGGGCCAAACTTGACCCATTTCCATGAAAACGGTGCTTTTTGAAGGGGAATATTTATTTTTTGGGTTGTTCGGGTTAATGAGGGTTTAACCCGACCCGAACAACCCTACCCTAATTCTTTATTCGGGTCGGAGTTGTTCGGGTAGGGTCGAATTTTGAACACCCCTATTAAATGGAGAGTGGGTACTGGTAAAGCAATTAATATCTATTATGATCCTTGGCTGTCGGGCAGGGCCAATCCGTATATTACTTCTCCTCTTCAATCTCCTTAGGATAAACTCAAAGTTAATGATATGATGAAAGGTGACTCTAACTACTGGAAGTTCTCTCTCATTTACTCTATTTTTAATGAAAGAGATAGTTAACTCATCTTTAGCATTCTCCTCAGTTGGCAAAAAAGAGAGGACTCCTGGCAATGGATGCTGGAAAGCTGTGGTATCTACTTAATCAAAAGTGCATACAGACTTGTTCATTCTAGAAATTTCCCTTTTCATTATCTGGCTGGTGTGGATTGGAATTAGCTTTGGAAGATGGCTATACCTCTAAAGATTAAATAATTTTTCTGGCAAACTATTCATGCCTGTATTCCTGTTCGTATTATGCTTGCTTTAAAAAGGGTAGACATCAATCGGGTTTGTCGATTGTGCAGTAATGCTAATGAAACTATATTTCATATTCTTGTTGATTGTACCTTTGCTAAAGATGTTTGGAACAAATCTGAAGTGGGTTATGTGCGAGCTAATTGCTCTGATATGACTTTCTAGTTTTCCTTTTTCACGAATCAAGCTTCTATGGGTCTCTGTGAGCTTGTTGTTTCGATTTGTTAGGCCATTTGGCATGCTAGAAATGAGCTTGTTTGGAAAGGAGTTAAGCTCTCTGTAGGTTATGTTGTTTCTATGGCAGCTTCCTTAATTAATGAGTGGAAGCGAGCTCATGTGGGAGATGGCCTCTCTCAGTTTACTATGAATTCTTGTGTTCAACGATGGACTCCTCCTCCTGCTGATCGCCTGAAGATCAATACTGATGCGGCGATTTTCTTGGAAGAAAACAAGATAGGAGTGGTGTTTGTGGCTAGGGACCACATAGGGAAGTTCATTACAGCAGGTTGTAAAGCTCTCACTGGTGCTATTGACCCTTTAGTAGTTGAAGCCTTAAGCATCTGTGAGGCCTTAAGTTGGGTAAAATAGACTAGCTTTCAAAGAATTTGTATTGAGTCTGACTCCTAACTAGTAGTAAATGCTTTGTCCTCTAGCTCTTGTAACTTTTCTGATTTAGATCTTATTATTTATGATTGCAAGTTGTTGACTAGCTACTTTTCTGAGATCCATTTTGGATTTACGAGTAGATCTGCGAATAATGCTGCTCATTTGTTAGCTAAAGTAGCCTATTCTATGTCAGGTCTGGTTATATGAGTTTTATCTCCACTTTTTGTAATTATTCAAGCCTTTTTGGCCGACTCTACTTAATGAAGTATCTTTTATTTAAAAAAAACACTTATTTTTTTGTTATGAAAGAAAACATAATATCTAATTATAAAAATTTTATTTGAATTGAAAGAATTTGACCAAGATGTACTGCATTTTTATCGAATACTAGCTATAAAACCAATTTCTGATAATTATTAACATCTGTAATATTAAAAACTCAAAATATTTTTTAAAATTTCTTATGAACATATAGAAATCTAGAAATAGTAGAACATCTTATTTATATCATAATACTTCGTCAACAGTAAAAAAAAACTCCACTTTGCATCAAAATCCTTATTACACACAACATAATAATTATAAAGCACTAGAATTTAATTTGACGGCCAACACGTAATTGACAGTACTATAGGTGGTTTCGGTTCATCCTGGAAAATTTTGGTCAGATATTTTTATTGCATACTACATAACTATAAATTGGTTATTGAAAGGATTTGATCCTCAACTGATTTTGTTTATTGAAGAGGTTGCATATAAAAAGAGCTGTACAGGATTGACAGTTACAACAGATCATAATTTAAATTACAACAAATCGTGGACTGATTCAAACTGATAATATTCCTATTATCTTGCATAACAGAATGGATTCCCTATCACTCCCCCTCAAGATGATGGTGAATGAACCATCAGCTTGTCACGTAAGTAGAGGAACCATGGTTTTGAAAGTGGCTTTGTGAAGACATCGGTAGTTTGATCAAATGTGGAAATGTAGCATACATGTAAGGCCTTGGTAGCAACCTTATCCCTAATAAAGTGAAAATCTATTTCCAGATGTTTCGATCGGTCATGAAAAATTGGGTTGGCAGTTAAGTAAGTTGCTCCCAAGTTGTCACACCATAGAACTGGTGGTTTGGTAAGACAATATCCAACTTCTTGCAACAACATTTTGATCCAAAGTATTTCAGAAGCAAGCGAGGCAAGAGCTCGGTACTCAGCCTCTGTTGAAGAGCGAGAGACAGTCCTCTATTTTCGTGATCTCCAAGACACCAAGTTCTGTCCAATAAAAACACCAAAACCAGAGGTTGATTTGATGTCATCAATGTTGCCTCCCCAATCAACATCGGAGTAGCCAAAAAGATCAATGGACTGGCCATGATAGAAGAGCAAGCCATGGTTAGGAGTGGATTGTAGATATCACAAAATACACTTGACAGCTTTCCAATTAGTCATTGTCGGTTGATGCATGAATTGGCTGACTTTGTTAACTGAATAACTGATGTCGGGCCTAGTAATTGTAGCATATTGTAAGCCTTCCACAATGCTTCGATATAAATGAGGATCATCAAATGGTTCTCCACTTGACAGACATAACTTAGCTGATGCACATTGTAATGGCCTCAACACCGGCCTGGCTAGTGAACAGTAAATTCTGATGGTGAATAGTACACCCGAACAGTAGATCGGATCCGAAAGTAAAAAATATTCTATTTAACCATAGGAAGGTATTGGTCATGGTGAGTTCGGGGTTGAAATTTAAAGTAAAATCGAGGTCAAATAGGCATCCGAAAGTCAAAAATATGAAAAAGGTAGTGAGTCAATTTTCCTGGTAGGAAAGGTGACTTGATTTTGCATAAATTTTTAAAAATATCAAATGAACTCCAAAAATTGCTAGATTTTTCACATCTTCATGAAATTTCATGTAGATTATTTTGGTACAAAAAAATAAATTTTTCGACGATGTCGACAGTTGTCGAATCGGATCAGTAACGGACTCCGATTGAGCTGAAAATTTGCATGCAACCTATTTTCGGGGTGATAAAAATTATGAAATCATTTTTGAAGTGATTTAAACTTGAGAAGTGAAAGAAATTAATTAGAATCAATATTGGGTAATTAATGGGTTTTAATTTAATTAAATTAGCCCAAACCCAAGCCCATTAACCCAAGCCCATGATCAGCACTATAAATAAGAGGGATGAACAGTAAAATCATGAGAAATCTAGAAAAAATCAGCTTCTTCTTCTTCCTTCCCACCGAACTCATGTTTCTTCCTTTTTCCACCATTTTTCATCATCTTTTCTTCATTTTTCCCTTTGATCCACGCACAAGAAATATTTCTTAGCCTCTCTAGTTGTTGGATCTAAGCTCAAACTAGAGATTGAATGGAGAAAAGCTAAGAAAAACAAGGGTTAAAGTCTTGAAGGTCAAAATGAGGTAAATGAATATTTGGTTTTTAATTTGATTTCAAGGCACCTATAGCTAGATTTAGGTGCCTAGAGTATATTTTTGTGATTATTTTGAGCTAAAATGATGTTTATCTTGGAGACTTTGGAGGTGAAAGTTTCCTCCATGGAAGGTGATTTGAAGGAAACATGATTTTCATGGGTTCAAGGATAGAAAAATAAAGTTTGTACAAGGATAATGACAAGTATGAGGTTAGTGACTACTAAATCTTGGTATTTTTCATTTAATTTAATGATTTTTCTTAGGATTTATTAAGAAAAAATTATTTAATTGATTAAATTTGAAGTTAATTGCATAATAGTGAAATTTTTTCTTAGTTTAGCATGATAGAATATTTAATTGAAATTAAGAAAATTTGCAAGGTAATTTTATTAAGGTGGCCGAAATTTATTGTGAAGAAAAAAAATTATATGTTAAGTATATAAATGAATTTATGCCTTAATTTGATAGTATATGTGAAATAATGCATGTACAAATTTTTGTGAAATTTATAGAGATTATGTAAATATTTTTGGAATATTTATTAAATATGTAATAAAAAAATGTATGTATAATGAAATTACCCTTAAATAATGTAATTTAACCTAATTAAGCTTAAATGTAAGCTTAATTAAATTGAAATAAATTTTTAAGGAAAAATTCCTTTATGGTCGAATCACATTCTTAAAGAAAAAGAATATGTACATTAAGTATTTTAATGAAATTAAGCAATAAAATAAGGTAATACATGAATATAATGTCCATGAATTTTTAGGGAATTTATGGAATTTATTCAAGAAATTTTAAATTAAGTATAAAGGTATATATAATGTATAGGATGAATTATGGAAAAATAATTCATAAAATGAGTAAAAATGATAATAATTGAAGACTATTGTTCACATAAATTTTTATAGAATTTATGTGATTGATGAGAATATTTTTGAGAATAAATATTGAACATGCTTAAGTGAAAATATTGAATTATTGAAAAATAATTCAATTAAACAAGTAAAAGTGAGTAAATTAATATAAAATTAATTTACATGTCGTATAAGAAAATGGAAAGGGTTAAGGATGAATTTTCGGAAAATAAAAGTACAGTGAGTAAATAATCGTATTGAATTATTACCAAATAATTCATAAATCGAATAAAATGGCAAATTATTATAAATAATTCACATACCATATTAAAAGTATTCCAAATTATGAATAATCGCAAATTCAGACCGAAAAAAAAGTAAGAAATTGATTAAAAGTCAAAAAGGAATAAAATAAATGTAAAAGGATAAAATATTGAATTATTGAGTAATAGTTCAATAAGTGCCAAGGAAAGGTAAATTATAATGATATAATTCACAAAGTATATAAAAAGGTGCTAAAAGAATATTTGACTAAGTAATAGAAAAAGACTCTGAAAAGACAGTGTACGATAACCGAAATGAATTATGAAGATATAATTCACTAACGGTATAAAAGTACCGAAAGAAAATTGAATGACATAATGTATTAATCTGAAAAAGTAATTATGAAAATTTTAAAGTTTGAAAAGTTTCAATGAGAAATACTTATGATGAATTATTGTAGAATAATTCTCAAAAAGTGGTTGAAAAGAAAAATGATAAATTGTACTGACTCAAAGAAAAGATTTTGCAACTGTCTGAAATTTAAAAGTACTTTGAAAGTTTTGTTAAGGGATTTTAAAATGATTGAATAGTTAAAAGCACTATAAAGAGTGCGATTGACAAGAATATACTGTTTAAGAAAAATAAAGAAATTAAAATACTCTGAAAGTCTATAAAGTATCTTGAAAATAATTGATTGGCTTTGCCCTTAGCAATAGTCAGGTAGTAATATTCTTGTACAGGATATAAATGGCTAGCCATAGGGACACCTTATACCGCGGTGCAAGTCATGGCGACTTGCTATGCTATGGACTGGATCTCTGATCACCATGACATTTTCTGTTCTCTGCTCTGTGAGAAATGATCTCTTGGGGATCATTTCTCTCTCTGTTGTGGTCCTGTGGGGCCTACGTCACGCGTATCCTATCTAAGAGTCCTGTTATATTGTATTAGGGGCATATTGAAAAGAATAAATCAGAATTTATAAAAGTAAACTGAATGTAAAAGTTTTGAATAAAAGAACTTACTTGAGTAAATTAAAAAGTTCTAGGGTAAAAATGTAAGTTCTCCCGAAATTGAAATTAATGAGTAAATATGAAAAGATATTATTTTACAAGGTAAAATAGTAAATTAATGATTAAATAGCCCAAAAATATACTTCTGTAAAAGAAAAGTGGTCAGTTCATAATTAGAAATTATGGATTAAAATATTAATATGTTATATGAGAGATTCAAACAAAATCTGATCTGAACTTTTGTAAGCCAAAAGTTAACTAAAGGTAAAAATAAGTAAATAGACGATAATTCTGTAATTAAAATGGAAAGTGCCAAGTTTGTTATAAGTAGGTAAAAGAACGTTTGTATAGAAAAATAAAAGGAATTAAAGATTTATTTGCAAAGTGTTTCTAATTAAATAAATCACTTTGCATTAAATGTTAAAAACTTTGATAATTGAAATCTGACAAGTAGCTCAAAAAGTCCAAGTAGAAAAAAAAATAAATAGCGAAATTGAAATTTTTGCTATTAAAAGAATAATATTGCAATTAATGAAGATATAAAGCACTACATTGAAAATCTGCCATTACTGTGGCAATTAATTATGTAAATCGTTTCATCAAAATAAAATTGTAATGAAGTAATTAAATAGAGAAAATTTATTCGAAAAGTCAAGTCATACGTAAAAGTTAAGTAAAAGTAGAAATAAGAAAAAAATATCAATTTTTATCATTGAACAGTAAAAAGAGAATATTCTGAATTAAGTGAAAAGTTTAAATCAAAGTAAAAAGTTTACCATAGTGTTGGTAATGATCTGAAAAGTCTATGAAAATGATTAAATGCAACTTTTGATAAGACAACGTAGTAATTTACATAAATATGATAATTATGCTTAATTTAGAAATTCTAGGATTGGTAGTCACCACTGAGTATATCTAGTGCTCAGCACGTAGTTTTTACTGCGTGCAGGTTCTGAAGATAAGCTGGAGCATAGTACACAGCGAAGTGAAGCTTGAAGGAAAGTATTGTCTAGACTTTTAAGTATTTTTGGCATGTATATACTCGGCTAAGGATAGTTAGACTTGAATGTATTTTGAATTACTATTTTATTAATAGTAATTTTTGTTATGTATCTATTGAATATGATAAATTATTGTGCCTCTTGGAGGCTGTGTATAATTTGATTTTCAGGGAGTTGTTAAGTGGGTAGTCGTTATGCTGCCCGAATTTTCAATGACTTGTGTTTGTTTAAGTTGGGTATCGGAAAAAAAAATTAGGCAAATCGTTTAAGTTCATATCGGAAAGAACTATTCCGTTAAGGGTGTTACACACATGCAGGTGTAGAGATGCCCTTGGCATCTGCCATTTGAGCATGTTGAAGAAGATCTTTGATATATTTGTGTTGATTCAAAAGAAGAGAATTTGAAGTCCAGTGTGATTCCAATCCAAGAAAGTAAGATAAACGACCCAATTCTTGAATAGCAAAATGCTGCTGAAGTTTAGTAACAAGTTGATCAATGGCAGTGGTACTTGTACCGATGACAAGAATGTCATCAACGTAAATCAAGCAAAATAGTCTATCTCCCTTGAAATTGAAATAGTAAAGAGATGAGTCTGCTTTTGAACAAACAAAACCAAATACAGTTAGAGCATCCATTAAACACCGATGCCACATTCGTGGCATTTGTTTAAAATCGTACAAACTCTTCTTTAGACGACAAACATGCTTTGGAAGCTAAGGATGAACAAAACCCCAGGGGTTGTTGCATACATATAACTTCATCAAGAGTGCCAAGAAGAAAGGCATTAGAAACATCCAATTGTTTAACACACTAACCATGAGAGACATCAAGAGACAATAAAACCGGTATGGTTGTAGGCTTGATAACAGGGCTGAATGTTTGTTCAAATTCTAGTCCAGGACGTTGATGGTACCCTTTGGCAACTAGACGTGCTCTATAACGATCAACCGAACCATCGGGATTTAGCTTTGTACAAAAAATCCAACGACAACCAACTACATTTGAAATATTTTCTGATGGAACCAGCTCCCAAGTGCCGTTATTAATCAAGGCATTGTACTCATTACACATGGCTTCTCGCCATTGAGATTGTTTGAAGGCTTGAGTGTAACAAGTAGGGGTATTAGGTGGAACAGTAGACAACATGACCTTTGGTTTCAGATTATCCGTTTCTATTCGAGTGACCATTTTGTGTGTTTTGGTGGTGTCTTTAATAGGTTGGGGAGGAAGGATGGTAGTGGGTGCGTTATTTAAGGTTAAGTTGGATGGATTTGAGGGGTGAGGATGATTGGTTTTGGTAAAATATTTAGAGAAGTCAATTGTTAAAGGTATTGATGGAGATAATGTTGATGGTTTGGGTAATGAAGTAGTAGGTTGAATAACTTGGTTGAGGAATTGAGTTCTGGGCATATAAGGAATTATATCCATTGATGCATTGGTATGTTGTGATAGTGAGCTGGGAAATTGAGTATTTAAAGATGGTTGGTGTGTGGGAACATTAGGTGGAATTGCCACAAATGGTTATTTTAATGATGGAAACGTGACTGTAAAATCTGAGCTAGACTGATTGGATGCTGATAATTGACAAGACTCATGAGCCAACTCTGGATAAGGAAATTCCTGTTCATTGAATACAATATGGCGTGAGATGAATATTTTATTAGTAAGTAAATCAAAGCAACGATACCCTTTATGAACTTTACTGTAGCCAAGAAAAATGCATTTATGAGATCGGGCAAGCAATTTGTGAGAATTATAAGGTTGAAGCCATGGAAAACATAAACAACCAAATGGACGAAAGAAATTGTAATCCGGAGGTGAACCAAATAATTTCTCATATGGAGTGCAAAAATCAATGGTAGACACAGGCAAACGATTGATAACATATATAGCACATTCAAAGGCATAGGTCCAAAATAAAGAAGGCATTTTAGCATATTCAAGTAAGGAAAGACCGGTTGTAACTACATGTTGATGTTTACGTTCGGCACACCCATTTTGCTCGGGTGTGTAAGGACAAGAAACACAATGATTTATTCCATTTGAGGATAAGTAGGAGGAAAGAGCTTGAAATTCACCTCCCCAATCGGATTGAAAAGTTTTAATTGGTCTGTTGAAGTGTTTCTCAACAAGTGTTCTAAACTTTATAAACACACTTAACACTTCAGATTTGTATTTCACAAAGTATATCCATGAAAACTTGCTGTAGTGATAATAAAAAAGAACATAGAAACGAAATTTATCATGTGAAGTAATGGGTGTAAGACCCCATACATTTGAACATACCAAATCTAAAGGACCACTCACAGCAAAATGAGATTTGGTAAAAGGAAGTCGTTGTTCCTTACTAACACAACACGAGTCACATAGGTGTCTCGTTTTATTTTTATTAAATGAAATTTTATTCAAAGACAAAGTTTTCATGACAAGTGGCATATTAGCATGTCCTAAACGTGCATGCCATAAGGGAAGAGAAATATGAAATGCTTGAACTTGATGTGGGACTAATGACAGAAGAGTCATTGTATATAGGCCATTCCTATTTGTTTATAGATATATCTCCTTCTTTGTCTTCAAATCCTTCAAAACAAAGTGGTTAGCAAAAAATTCAATGGAAATTGGATTGAAACGTGTTAAAGAGGAGTCAGACAATAAATTATTAACACTTTTGGGAACATGAAGGATATCACTAAACTGAATTGCAGAATTGGAAAGTTGTATTTTGGAATGGCCAACATGAGATATGGGTATTTTGTTTCCATTACCTACTGTTACTTCTTCTGGTCCGTCATATTTAGAGTGAACTGTAAGATTTCCTAAGTCTGCAGTAAGGTGGTGAGTCGCACCAGAATCAACAAGCCAATTAGTCGTGCTCGAGTTGGAGGTTGCAGCCACGTTGGAATGTGGTTTAAAGGAATTTTTGAAATTACGGTTGAGTTTTGGTGATGGGCATTGTTTGGCAATATGACCAGCTCCCTTACAATTGTGGCAAGTTAATGAACTGACATCAAGAGGAGCAGCAGTAGTTCGACTGGAGGTTTGACCATGATAGCTGCCATGTCCACGGCCTCTTCCTCGACCATTACCACGCACAGAATAATTCACAGATGGAGTGAATGAGGAAACAGAGGAATCACGAAAAAGTTATCTTTCTTCACTCAAGAGTAACCCAGTTAAATCATCAAAAGAAACAGACTCCAATCGCGCTTCAAGAGCACGTACAAATGGACGATATGCAGGGCCAAGTTCATAAGGACTGCTTCTACCAAATCATCTTCAGAAAATCGGATGTTGAAGAGCAATGAGTTGATCACTGATGAGTTTGGCAGACTGTAAATAACTCGAGATACTATCATTCTCTCTTCGTAGATTATGTAAACGATGCTTCAGATCTCTTATTTGAGATTGAGAACCTGTAGAGTAGGCTTTGGCAAGCCGTTTCCACTCTGCACTTGCTGTTTCAACTCCAATAACTTAAGGTATAACACCATTAGACAAAGATGATATTATCCAGCTGAGGACCTGCTGGTCCTGTTGTTCCCACATGTCATAGGCCGGATTAACAGCTCTGAAGGCCAGTTCCTTGGGAGGAGGAGGAACGGTTGCATCAACATGATGTGCCAACCCGTGGCCTTTTAATAGAGGCATTATCTGCGTTTTCCACAGCAGGTAATTGGTTGAGGTGAGCTTATGAGAAATTTGATGGGTGATAGGATGAGTAAAAACTGAGTTGAGGGCATGTGTAGTTGTGTTTTCGGTTTTTGGATTGCCGCCATTGATATTCATTTTGAAAAAAAATGGTTTAGTGAGGAATTTCAAAGTTGTTAGACCTCTAAGTGCTCTGATACCATGAAAGGATTTGATCCTCAACTGATTTTTTTTATTGAAGAGGTAGAGTATAAAAAGGAGCTGTACAGGATTGACAGTTACAACAGATCACAATTTAAATTACAACAAATCGTGGACTGATTCAAACTGATAATGTTCCTATTATCTTGCCTAACAGAATGGATTCCCTATCAATTATGACACTATGACCGTAAATTCATTTACGAACTAACTAATAATAACAGTCAAGTAATATATTTGTAAAATAAAAATGATTTTACTTACATGACGGCTTATTATTAATTAGATTTGTAAATAAATTTGTGAACTCAGTGTAATGAAGAAGCTCTTATTGGCCATGATCATTTTGATCATAACCAGGATGCATTTTCTCGTATTCGCCACTGGGGATGCCATGGTGGCCAAGCTCAGGGTGCTCATCGAATAGGCAGCGAACTCCGGTGAATCCTCCATCTTTATCGGTTTCAAAAGGTAGGGCTTTTCTGTTTCTGGCCAAACAAGAACCCAACATCATTAGGGCTAGAACAACCACTAGAACCTTCATTCTTGCACTTCTTTCGATTTTTCACTGTCACCAAAACCAAATAAAAATAATGATTAATTTCCTATATATATTGTTTTTAAGTTAGAAAAAGAAAAAGAAAATTTTGTATACACACACTTACACAAGATGAGAGGGAATTAAGATATGAAGTTCATTAATGGTGAAGAGAAGGGGGAATTTTTAACTCTTTATATAGAGGGAGTCATCAAGGACTTTACATGGTTTATATCATAATTTATAATATAAATTTGGTTATGGGTTCTCCACCAAATTAGTTAGTCAAATTAAATAGGAACATATAGTTCAATAAAATGATGGGGAATTAGAACTTTAGGGCAATTTGGAATGTCAAAAATAAAAATAATACTCTTATTAGAGAAAAATCTATCGTCCATTTTACTTGACACTACAAGTAGGGAAATCTTATCTTAATTAATTATAATATTAATATCAATATTCAACCGTAAATTTCTCTATTTAGGAAAGAGTTAAAAATGCATTTTATGGAAACATACTTTATTATATATAAATTATTTTCGGATGTGATAGTAAGTTATCAACTCATGAATAAATTAGATATGGAATAAAATTAGGTAAAAATTTTCCTAGAAAGAATAGTAGAATTCCATTTAACTATTTTTTTTCCTCAATAATGATAAGCAAACTAATTATGGCATGGTATTTGGTAGACCTGACAAAATTTACTCAAATTCATGGATCGATTCAAATTTATCTAAAAAATTGATTTAAATCCAACCCAACCCAATCAAATACTCATTGGGTCAACCCAAATTGATTCATTTTATTCTTCAACCCAACCCAATTCAATATTCACTGGATTAACCCAAAACTGATTCATTTCATTCTTCAACCCATTAGATCTATACCCAATGAATTCTTACAAAATCCTTATTTCTTCCTTATTTTTCTCTCTTTCCAAAACCCTAGCCTCTTCACTATGATTTCAACCTCTTTACTATTGGCATCGGCAGTGGCAATTAATAACATCGGGCTAGCCGAGAATAATAATTTTCGATGGTAAATAATATTTTCGGCCTGAAAAATACACTTGAAAGCGAAAAATATTTTAATTGACCATCAGAAAATATTTATCGTGGTGAGTCTGAAGTTGAAATTTGAAATGAAACTGAGGTCAAATAGAGCTCTAAAAATCAAAAATACGAAAAAAGTAACGAGTCAATTTTAATAATAGAAAGATTGATCTAAATTTGATCGAATTTTTAAAAATAGCAAACGAACCCTAAAAATTGCCAAATTTTGCAGATCTTACTAAAATTTCTTGCAGATTATTTTGGTAATAAAAATTAAATTTTTTGGTGATACCGATAATTATTGAATTGGACTAATTTGATTGAATCAGACCGGTAATAGACTCCGATTCAGCTGAAAGTTTGCGTGCAATCTATTTTTAATGTGATAAGAGTGATGTAATCAAAATTGAAGTAATTTAGAGTTGAAAAGTGAAAGAAATTAATTATGGCCATTTATTGGGCAATTAATAGACTTAATTAATTAGATTAGACCCATTAGTTAAAAGTGTAAAAAGAAAGCTAAAAATGAAGTTAAAGGTAAAAAAGGACCTAATTGAAAGAAAATAAAAAATTTAGAGACAAAATGATAATTTTTTCAAAACTAGCCTTTAATATGTAATTAAGAAATGATTATAGAGGGTAAAATGGTAATTTGATGACCGAACAGTAAAAAATTTGATACTTGTATAGTATAGGAACTAAAACATAATTTTGCATAAAAAGTCTAAAATGAGGACCAATTGATAATTTATATGCAAAGTTATAGGTTAAAAATGAAAATAAATGAGAATAATGGCAATTTTGTAAATATTAAGCAAACAGGGCAATTTTGAAAATAAATGAAAATTAAAGGACTAAATTGAAAAGTTATTTAATAAAGGTATTATAAGATCTATTAATTAATTAATAAGAAATTTTATAATAATTTACATTAAATCCATTGATCGATCCAAATCTATCAAACTCATTTGAATATTAATTAATTTATAATTCATATTTTTTGATCTATTAATGATCCAATTCATTAATGATCTGTCCATTAATGATCCAAACTAAATCCGATCAATCCGCTTATTTACCTCCTCTAGTGTTTGGTGTGCCGAAATCTTTATAATGGACAATTGCATTAAAAATTTGGACCATTACAAAAAACGTTATGTACATTACAATATTTAAAGTAACTGTTTATAATAGTTAGACAAACTTTTATTTAGTCGGTAAAGAACTCTTCATATTATATATAAAGTAAGCCATGAAATCATGAAGTATCTTTTAAAATTTTTACTTTATTAGAACTCTTTTTTATAATTTTACTAATTTACCCGTTGAAATGTCATTTTTTAAACTATCGTCGGATTTTTTTTTTTATGTAGTGACATCCAGAGAGTGACGCGATATTGTTATAAGATAGTTATTAATAAAAATTATTATTGTTCAGACAGGATTTCCACCATATGAGGCAAGATAAAGTGGAATGACCATATTAAGAATGTTGTACAACGATTTAATGATGCACAAACAGTAAAAAGGAGCAAAGATAGAGCAATTAGAGCTAAAATTTTATCAATATATAAAGCTGATTTGGGGTGTTTAAAAATGAATTGGGTAGCTTATGATAAGACTTGAATATAATTTATACAGTATATTTTGTGAGATAATTTTTAGTTCAGTTCTATATTTTTCTTACATAAAATTTAATCGTAATACGTTTAACCCATTTTTTAACATTTCGAGCTGATGATAAAGAGGAATTTCGCAATTAGTAGAGAAATTCAACTTTCATAATGTCTCTTTTATTGCTTTATGATGTCAAAACACAGTTTACGATATGTCAAAACACAATTTATGATATTAAATATTAATTTTATCCAGAATTATCAGACTTGTCTATTTATAATGGGAAAAATGGCAAAAGAAAATTTTATAATACAAAATATTTCAATTTATCTATTTTAGCTTAAAAAGTCGTTTTATCTAGAAACCGATCAAAATTTTAGTGGAATTTACAATTAGCATATACCAATAAAATTCAAGAAAATGAAAAAAAAAAAACATTTTAGGGTGCCAATGCAGTCCATATACATATAGAAAGTGGGAGCTAAATGATAAATTAATTTGTCAACTAATGGCATACTGACTGTATGTTTATGTAGATTTGATCGGATTCTGAACCAAATAACTTTTTATGCTAAAATGGATAAATTGAAGCATTTTTATGTAACAATTTATTTTTTTTTGTAATTTTTTCGTTATAAATACATAAATTTAATAAACATGGTAAAAGGAGCCCTATATTAATTCTGGTTGTCTGAAATATAATCCTTTGCCCCTCATCATGGCCGTTCGAATATTTCTTAATATTCTAATAACTTTTTTCAATGATGACAATCGAAATTGATTGTACTTAGCAGATTGCGATTAGAAATTTTGAACCTTAATTAGAAAATAAAGTAACCAATCAAACAATCACTAAATCGAACGAATGTGGTGGCAAATTTTGCCATGATTCTAATTCAATTCGATAATAACTTGTTTTATTTGTAAAGTGACTCAATCCATTATATGATTCAATCCATTTTATTATTTTTGATTTGTTAATGGATTATATATTCATTACATTTTTTTTAATAGAAAAGAATTAAAATGATAAAAAATCATAAAATTTAATATATTTATAATTCAACTTATTTATGATTTACAAAATTTTAATTTGTTTATAACCTAATCTATTATGACCGAATTTAAATTTAATTGATCCGGCCCATTTGCTATATACTTAAGCATAAAATTCATGCCATTATAGTCATATTTGATAACATCAAAGCTTGCTAGTAGTGTTCTTTGTATATGTTTTTTTAGGCTAAAGATGCAAATCACTTTATAAAATTTGTTAAAAAGTGCAACTTAAAATATAAATTTTAATTTGATACAATGTCACACCTAATGTTTCGATATTGAAGCAATTTGACTCTCTAAAATTATTCTAACACTCAAGAATTTAATACGTGTCACTCAAAAATTGAACACTTATTATTTTAGCGGTCAAATTACTCTGATTTTTAAATTTAAGGGTTGACATTATAGCAAATAAAACTTTAGCATTTAAAGTGTAATTTTTGTCAATTTTTAGGGGCGATTTGTACCTCCGGTCTTTTTTATAACAGGAACAAGTTTATTACCGATAAAATAGTGCATTCTCTTGTAAACAATTAATTCTTAATTGGCAAATATAAGACTCATTATAATTTTTTTTAATATGTATTATCTAATTAGTGATTTAATTCATAAAAAGGATACGAGTCTGGTCTAATTATAATTTTTTTTTATATATGACTACACACCATTTTAGGCCATATTCTCTGTTTTAGACGTTTTGCTAAACTATTTTTAGCAAAATTTAATTAAAAACCAAAAATATTTATTAAAATTTCTTACATAATATTGACATGCATGGATATTAACATACTTAATATTCTTTTTGGTTATAAGAGAAATATAATGTCTAACTATAAAAATTTTATTTGAAGCGAAAGAATTGGATCCAATCCAATAATAGCTATCAAACCAATTTCTGATAATTATCAACATATGTAATATTAACAACTCAAAATATTTTTAAGAATTTCTTATGAACATATAGAAATCTAGAAATAGTAGAAGATTTTATTTAGATCATAAACTTCGTCAACAGTACAAAAGAAAATCCACTCTGCATCAAAATCCTTCTTACACACAACATATATAATTATACAGCACTAGAATTTAATTTGATGGCCAACACTTAATTGACAGTACTATAGGTTTTGGTTTCGGTTCATCCTAGAAAATTCTAGTTAGATTTTATTGTTACACACCACATAACTATAAATTGGCTGTGAGCCTACGTTCACAAATTCATTTGCCAACTAACTAATAATAATAGTCATGTAATATATTTGTAAAATAAAAATTATTTTACTTACATGACGGCATGACGGCTTATTATTAATTAGATTCGTAAATAAATTTGTGAACTCAACGTAAGTAAGAATTTCATATGAAGAAGCTCTTACTGGCCATGGTCATTTCATAACCGGGATGTTTTTTTCTCATATTCATTACCGGACATGTGATGGTGGGCAAGCTCAGGGTGCTCATCGAGTAGGCGGCGACCTCCGGTGAATCCTCCATCTTTATCCGTTTCGAAAGGTAGGGCTTTCTTGTTTCCGGCCAAGCAAGAACCCAACATCATTAGGGCTAGAAAAACCACTAGAACCTTCATTCTTGCACTTCTTTTGGTTTTTAACTGTCACCAAAACCAAAGAAAAATAATGATTAATTTCTTATATATATATATATATATATATATATATATATATATATATATATATATAAGTTAAAAAAAGCAAAAGAAATATTTGTGTATATATATACTTACACAAGATGAGAGGGAATTAAGATATGAAGTTCATTAATGGTGAAGAGGGGAATTTTTAGCTCTTTACTTTAATTACATGGTTTATATCATAATTTATAATATAAATTTGGTTATGGGTTCTCCACCAAATTAATTAGTCAAATTAAATAGGAACATATGGTTTAATAAAATGATGGGGAATTAGAACTTTAGGGCAATTTGGAATATCAAAAAAAAAAAAATACTCTTATTAGAGAAAAATATATCACAAGTAGGGAAATCTTATCTTAATTGTAATATTAATATCAATATTCAACCATAAATTTCTTTGTTTAGGAAAGAGTTAAAAATGCATTTTATGGAAACATACTTTATTATATATAAATTATTATCCGACGTGATAATAAGTTATCAACTCATCTCATGAATAAATTAGATATGGAATAAAATTAGGTAAAAGTTTTCCTAGAAAGAACTGTAGAATTCCATTTAACTATTTTTTGTCCCTCAATAATTATAAGCAAACTAGTTACGGCATGGTGTTTGGTGTGTCGAAATCTTTATAATGGACAATTGCATTAAAAATTTGGACATTTACAAAAAATGTTACATACATATTTAATTTGAGCCATTACAAAAAAACGTTACGTACATCACAGTATTTAAAGTGATTGTTTATAATAGTTAGACAAACTTTTATTTAATCGGTAAAGAACTCCTCATACTATATACAAAGTAAGCCATGAAATCATGAGGTAAGTATCTTCTAAAATTTTTACTATATGATAACTTTTTCTTATAATTTTACTAATTTGATCGTTGAAATGTCATTTTTTAAACTATCTTTCAATTTTTTTTTTATATAGTGACGCCATATTGTTATGAGATAGCTATTAATAAAAATTATTATTGTTCGGATAGGATTTCCACCATATGAGGCAAGATAAAGTGGAATGGCCATATTAAGAATGCTGTACAACGATTTAATGATGCACAAACAGGAAAAAGGAGCAAAGATACAGCAATTAGAGCTCAAAATTTTATCAATATATAAAGCTGATTTGGGGTGTTTAAAAATGAATTGGGTAGATTATGATAAGACTTGAATATCATTTATATATTGTATTTTGTGAGATGATTTTTAGTTCAATTCTATTTTTTTTCTTAAATAAAATTTAATCGTAATCCATTTGACCATTTTTTTTAACATTTTTAGAGCTGATGATAAAGAGGAATGTCGCAAGTAGAAGAGAAATTCCACTTTCATAATGTCTCTTTTATTGCTTTGTGATGTCAAAACACAGTTTATGATATTATGTATTAATTTTATCTACAGTTATTAGACTTATCTATTTATAATGAAAAAAGTGGTAAAAGAAAATTTCATAATACAAAAATATCTCAATTTGTTCATTTTAGCTTAAAAAGTCGTTTTATCTGAAACCGATCAAAATTTTAGTAGAATATACAATTGGAATATACCAATAAAGTTCAAAAAAATGTAAAAAAGCATTTTAGGCTGCCAATGCAATCCAAATACATATAGAAAATGGGAGCTAAAAGATAAATTAATTTGTCAACTGGTGACATACCAACGGTATATTTTTGTGGATTTTGGTCGGATTAATGAGAAAATAAATATGTTTTATTTATTTCTTTTAACTGTATTTCTTTTAACTGTTTTTACTCTTCTTTTTCCTTTTTAGTTGCTACTTTGTTAGCTAGTTGTATCTTTTAAGTAGCTTTACCTTGTATATAAATAGACTGCTGAGAATGAAAAACGTGTGAAGTTCATTTAATTTTCTTGAATCTTGTTTTCAAGATTATCATGGTATCAAAGCGGTAACCGCTTCCTTTCTCGCATTTTCTTGGATTTTATCTTTACCCAAACAATTATGTTTTACTTCTCTGTTTCTCAGTTTTTCTTTGAGATCTGAACAATTTCAACCATGGCAAGACCTGAAGAAACTCCATCTCATCCATTTTATCTTCATCCAAATGAAAATCTGTCAGTGATACTTTTTTTCCCTCCTCTGGATGCTTCAAATTACTACACCTAGTCAAGATCTATGTTGAGAGTTTTAAAATCGAAGAACAAGGTGCGACTAATTGACGGCACTTTACCGGCTCCACAAGATAGGGATTCAACCTTTAATGCTTGGGATCGTTGCAACACTATTGTTTTGACATGGATTACAAACTCTCTCTCCTCTACCATTCAGCAAAGTGTCATGTGGATTGAAACCGCTGCTGAGCTATGGAAGGAGCTACGAGATCTTTTTTCTCAAGGTGATTTTGTGCGCATCTTAGATCTACTACATGAGATTGCTTTTCTTGCTCAAGGAGACTATTCTGTAACTGAGTATTATACAAATCTTAGGAGTATTTGGGATGAATTATACAATTTCCATCCCATTCCTAATTTCCAACGTGTTCCGCCTTGTGAATGCAATGCTCTTGGAGTTATACGTGACTACAGACAATCAGATCAAATTATAAAATTATTAAGAGGTTTGAATGATACTTTTTTTGCTTCAAAATCACAAGTCCTGATGATGAAGCCCTTGCCTTCTTTGAATGAAGTTTTTTCTATGGCCATACAATAAGAGAGAAAGACAATGAATCCGAGATTGACTGAATCTTTGGCTTTTGCAACTAAAGGTTTTAATCAAAACTCTTGGAAACAAAATGTCAAAGGCACGAATAAACCCCAGAATAAGAAGCCTTTATGTACTTTTTGCAATATGATTGGTCACACCATTGATAGATGTTACAAGAAGCATGGCTATCCTCCTGGATATGGCAATAAACAAAAAGGTTATGGAAGTAAAAGTGCTATTACTGCAATTAATGCAAATAATGTTCAATCTTGCTCTCATGAGTTTGAAGATACTGCAGATGACATTATGCCTGAATTTCCATTTACTAAAGAGCAGTGCCAGCAACTTCTTGCTATGTTGCAAACC
Source organism: Excoecaria agallocha (assembly GCA_037975025.1). Classification (NCBI taxonomy): domain Eukaryota; kingdom Viridiplantae; phylum Streptophyta; class Magnoliopsida; order Malpighiales; family Euphorbiaceae; genus Excoecaria; species Excoecaria agallocha. Next base: position 57,636,295 of record CM075812.1, on the reverse strand, counting down.
AATCAAAGTCAGATTCCTAAGTCTACTACAATCGTGAATATGGCTATGAACAAACAAGGCCTTGTCGCTAGATGCTCAACCAACTCCTCTACCTTATGCTCAAATGAATCTTCTACTATGGTATTATCCTCTCACACTCTCAATCATGCTGGAAAAATGAAATGGATTGTAGATTCAGGGGCTATCGATCATATTACTTGTGATTTCTCTACTTTTGTCTCTGCTCGTGTTGTCAAAAATTTCATAGTATATCTTCCAAATGGCCAGCAATCAGAAGTAACTTTGATTAGGAATATTAAGCTAAATGATCAATTAATTCTCACTGATGTTCTTTATGTTTCGAGCTTCTCTTACAACTTGGTGTCTATTAGCAGACATGCATGTAATGAAGTGTGTGCCTTATTTGTGCCAAATTACTGCTTTATACAGGATATGGCTTAGTGGAGGACGATTGGGTTAGCTAAAATTCAAGGCTGGCTTTACCCTTTGTCCTTCACACCTTCTGGTTCCTTATGTTATAAGGATTCTTTGCCGTTTTGTAATAGAAATGCTTTACCAGTTTCTGCTTTCTCTTCCAATGTCATTAGTAAGTTTGATGTATGGCACTATAGGCTTGGTCATTTGTCTTAAGGTAGGAACAGCTTGTTACAAAAGGATATTCCTTTTCTTCATGTAAACAATCACCTCTCTTGTGATGTATGTCATATGGCAAAGCAAAAATGATTGAGTTTTCCTCTCGGTCAATCAAAATCTGCTTCTTGTTTTGACTTGCTGCACATGGATATCTAGGGCCCTGTTTTGCCTTCTCTTGATTAGGGATGATTGTGAGGCGGGGGCGGGGAGTGCCTCCCCACCTACTGCCCCACGCAAGGGCGGGGCGGAAACCGATAATATTACGGGAAAAAAATTTCTCCCTCCCCCGTCCTCGCCGGGATCCTCGTCCCTACATTAAAAATATTTTTATTTTTAAAAAAATAATTATAATTAAAATATAATATTTAATAATTAATTGTAATTGAAATATAATTTTTAATAATTAAAAATATAAATTCAATTATAAATCAAACTAATATAAATTTTAACAATTGATAAAACTAAAATTATATATAATTTAAAATTAAATTATATAAATATAATTAAATTTAGTAATTAAATTTCGGGGCGGGGACCACAATTCCCGTCCCCGCCCCGAATTCTAAGTTGAAAAATATTTTTTTTCCATCTCCATCCCCACGGGGGAATTTTTCAAGGATTTTTCGCCCCATTCGGGGCGGTTCCTCACCGGGGACGGGGATTTCCCGCCCCATGATCATCCCTACTCTTGATGGATACTCTTATTTATTTACAATTGTTGATGACCATTCACGTTTAACATGGGGATATTTGATGAAATCAAAATCTGAAGTTAGAACTGTGATGATTAACTTTTGTAAAATGGTGGGAGTGTAGTACGGAAAACAAGTGAAGTGCATTAGGAGTGATAATGGTCAGGAGTTCAATAATCCTTTCTTTTATGTTGAACATGGCATCGTTCATCAGTTGTTATGTGTAGAGATGCCTGAGCAAAATGGAATAGTTGAGCGCAAGCACCAACACATCTTGAATGTCACTCGTGCCTTGTTGTTCTAATGCAATCTACCAAAATCTTTTTGGTGTTTTGCTCTTTCACATGCCATTTTTTTTATAAACAGACTCCCTTCCCCTATGCTTGCCAACTCCACTCCTCATGAGAAGCTTTACTCTTCATGCCCTGATTATTCTCACCTAAGAGTTTTTGGTTGTTTGTGTTATGCTTCCACTAGAAAAAAATGTAAATTAGTGATAACAATAGTGACGGAGATATTTCCGTCGCTAATTAGCGACTACTTTCAGTTTCAGTAGTGAAAACGTATTGGTGATAAGTTTAGCGACGAAAATTTGAAATCTGTTCTTCATTGTTTTGTGAACCTCAATCTCTCTCTCTCCCTCACCCTCGCACTCGCACTCTGCCTCTCCTTTTCCTATCTGATGCCAGCACCTCCCCTCTCCGACGCCTCTGCCTTGATCTCTCCCTCTCCCTTGCCCTCATCCTATTTCATTCCATTCCATTCCATTCATAACACCGTCCCAACAAACATAAGCCTGTTCCCCATCTCCATTCAACCTCATTTATCCTTTGCAAATGAAGATTTACAGCCTTAGCTCAAGTCCAAACGGCGTGTCATTACTCTCAACAAGAAAGATTTGGCCAATCCTAATATAATGCATGTAATTGCTCATTTTTTCTTTTTAATCGGTTCTTTTATGTTCTTGTCCTTCTTATTGTTTGATGATTAAAGGACATAGTGGTTACAGAATTATGATGCAAATGTCTTTTCTATTTGTTGCAGAAATTGGTTCATTATTTTGAATCGTGTAAGCAGGACCCAATTCCAATTAATGCCCACAGCAAGAGTTCTGTGAAGAAGGTTAGTTGATGTTCATGTTGTGAACTTTATCCATAAATTCTTCTTCTTCTTCTTTTTCTTCTTTTAAATTTTTTTTTGTGTTGTACAATTGTTTATTGAGTACATTATTGATTTATGAGTAAAGGAAAATAAGGTTCCTTCAGAAATGGAAAGCCATAGTTATCTGTTCTAAGTGATTTTTTGTTGTCAATGGAGCATCTTTTATTCATGCCAATGATGGAAACTTCTGTTGTTCTGAAAGAAAATTGGCGCAAGTTCTGCAACCACATTTAGTGAAAACTAAGTGCAATAGCATTTGAAATAATATTTGTATAGTACACTATTTTGCCTGTAAATTGTAAATGATTGAAAACCATTATTTGATGTAATCTGTAGGTTGTCAGTCGTTTTGGTCTGTTGTAGGATTCAAAGAATTAGGGCTTAGGCAATCAAAAGTTTCAAATGAAAGCTTTTAAATGGTTTTATTCATTCTGAGAAACTAGACTAAACTTGAAGTTTAAACATACATTTAACAGTTTTGGCTGTAACCTGTGTTAACCGAAATGAAATTAATTTCTATTTTTGCAGCATCTCCTAGGATGATGAGTATCATATCTTTTGTTGAGTTGAAACAAAAGGAGGTGATTTCAAGGGAACCTACTCTCCTTGTTATGGTGGTTGGTGTTCCTAATGTTGGGAAATCAGCTTTGATATATTCTATCCATCAAATTGCTTCTTCTCGCTTTCCTGGTATGATATTGGCTGCAAAGAGATAAATGCTTTGTTGATTTAATTATAAACTGGTGTTACTCAATTATCAATATTTTTGATCTTGTAGTCATTTTGGATGGTGATGGTGTGAGTTTCTACATAGTGCAGGAGAGAAAGAAACGAGCTACAGTAGGTCCACTGCCTGGTGTAACTCAAGACATAGCAGGATACAAGGTCAAAACATTTTAATTTCCTTCTTCCCCATAGCCTTCCCCTGCATCAAGGCTCCAGAAAAGTGAAAACCCCAGGTTTCCACCAAAATATGTAATGCTACTCAGTAAAGGAAAACACACAGCATGCATACACGAAAGGAAATGCAAGCATTTTGCAATCAGTTTTAATTTAAAAATGAGAAACTGACTATTGATTGTTCATTTTCCATTTACAATAATTTTAATTGTTTTCCACGACTGAACATGGGTTGATTACTTACATATCTAGTGTTGATGTGCTGATTGTTAATCAGCCTAGCATATATGTTCTGGACACTCCTGGTGTAATGGTTCCCAGTATCCCAGATATAGAAACTGGGTTAAAGCTAGCTCTTGCAAGTTTAAACTCTTTTCTCTTTAGTTTCTCATCCATTCTATGCAAATACATTCTGTTTTAACTGTTATGGGAATAGGATTCACAACATGCATCTCTCTCTCTCTCTATGTATGTGTGCATGTGCATGCTCATGCACTCGTGCATTGGCAGCAAATGTAGATAGATATGTTGACAATGCAATATGCTTCCTGGATCCATTTTCCCAAATATTTTAAATTAGTAGGAAGGCCTAACTGATGTTTCCCGAAAAAAATAAAGTTCCTTTATAAGTTTGAAATTTTCTCTGCTCTCCCTTTTAAATGAAAGTCCAAATGATCTATATGTTGCAAAAGAATGGAACTAGTTGCAGTATGGCCATCATACATCAACAGAGTTTGGTAGTACACACGAATAATAATTCTGTAGGCAAGTGAATTAGATGATATCTTAAAACAAAATGGCTCCATTTTATTAGTATATTACTAATAGTAACATCTTGAACAGCTGAACGAACACCACATAATTAAATATCGGTATGAAAAACTTGAACAAACTCAAACTTTATAGATATTAATTCCCAAGACACCCAAAGATCATGACAAGATAGTAGCTAAAAACGCCATAATTGAGATTTGATTTTTAATTATGGTAGTGTAATAGAGTGGAATAAGGAGAAGGAGCAGGAGTTGTAGGTGAAGAAGAAGCATGAGCAGATTCATGGAAAGTGTTAGTGATTTTGTATTAATGTGATTAAGTTACTATATGGGTTGGCTGATTGGTAATATATATATATATTCAATTTCTTGGCTGCTGCAGGTTCTTTCCTTAATGAGGCTTCTGCCTACATTATATGGGTATTGATTGTGATTTTTGTTTCTATTTTTATATTTTTGGGTATGTTATGTCTTAATGGAATCTCGTGATGGAATCCAGCTCTTTTATCCATCTCGGGTACTTGTAATTGTTTAGGTTTAATATTGAATCAAGAAATTTTCTCACTTTCAACTTAAAATTTATCATGGTTCTGTTGCTCTGACATGAAGTGCATGTGCAATTCTGTAGTTAGAATTATTTTAGTTTATTGAGCCTTGATTGTATTTCCCCATGCAAAGGTTCATCGAGCCACAGAATTGATTTATAGTCAAGTTAATTTTTTTTTTTCCATTTCTTTTGGTTTATCCTATTTTATGTGTATTTCACTGGTACATTTATGCTTGAAGAAATGCTCAAGTCAAAAGGCATCTTATATACAAATAGAATAGGCCAAGGAAAATTTACGTTTTTATAGTCACTGGTACATTTTGGAATGGGAATATCTTTCGGTTTAGTTACAAGTGGTTCAATCTTTGGTAGATTAGATGTCCATACATACGAGTATGATATTTCCCACACCTGGTATTAATTAATTAATTAACTAGAAACCTATAACAAAAATGAAAAAGAAAATTGAAAAAAGGGGAAAAACATGAAGCCAAAATTGAGAAAGATAACTAAATTTCTCTCTCTGTTTTTTTTTTTTCCATGGTTAGAATTTTCAGAAGGGTTTCGATTTAAAAGAAATCCTTTTGGGAGAAATCACTCCATATTGATTTTTCTTGAAAAAACCAACGAGGAAAATAACTAGTTTCCCCTTGCAGAATGGATTTAGACAGTCGGCTCATGATAAGTGTTTGTTTATCCTGAGTATAAATCAAGTTTTCTTGATTCTTTTAGTTTATATTGATAATCTGCTCAATAGTGAAAATGCAGAAGCATAAATTGATGTTTTTAAACAGGCTGCTGATGATAAGTTTACTATCAAGGATTTGGGACTTGCAAAGTATTTTTCAGATTTGGAGATTATTTGAACTTAGTCTGGCATTTTATATATCAAAGGAAATATGTCTTGAACCTTTTGACTGATACATGTTTACTTGTAAGTTGTAACTAAACTGAAAGATATTCCCATTCCAGTAGGTCTCTTAGTCGAATACTACTAGTCCTCTTTTATTAATCCTCAAGAGTATAGATGTATAGTTGGACATTTGCTTTACGTAGCTAGGATTTACATGGTCTGATATTACATACTCTATGCGAACTCCAAATGATATTCATCTAAAGCATGTTTCTCATGTAAAGTATTTGAAGAAGAATCCATCTCTTGGTTTGTTCTTCCCAGCTTTGAAACTCACAAGTCACTCGCTGGTTTTTGCATTTATTTGCGTTCTTGTCCAATTTCTTGGAAAATGAAGAAGCAAGCGACTGTTGCTTGAAGTTCAGTAAAGGAAGAGCATCGTTCTATGACATCTGTTGTGTGCGAATTACAGTGAATTTGTTATTTTCTTGTTGATTTTATAATTTCAGTTGCTTTCCTTGCTGCTCTGTTTTCTGATGCAACTAATATGAAGAAATTAGTGAAATTTGACAGTTCTTGATTTTTGCTTCCTCTTTCTGAGGAGCAGATAGCTCTTCTGTGGCTGCTATAGTTGGCTGCATGTGCCAGCTTGTTATAAAAGGTCAGATTTATCAAATTCTTATTATGTCTGATTTTGAAATTGCTTTTAGAAGAACTGGTAGTGCTGTAATATAAATGCACGTTATATGAATAAAATACTTTATGAGAAAATTTAATTATTTTAGATATACTGTGCGTATAAGGATAAGCAAAGCCATGCATAGGTGGCAGTGTTAGATCTGAGTTTCAGTCCCTATGTGCATTTTAATTACTTGTATATATATGTCTAATTAGAGATATTATTGTAATAATCTTTAAAGAATAGAATGGCTGATGATATAATAAAAGTTGGGAGATTAAATTAAAAAAATCAAATTTAACGCGGTGAAAGATACTTTTAATCTTCACTTTATTAAAAGTTCACCTAATTTACCACATCAAGTTATAGCATAATTTCATGATTTGTTTTAGTCAAGATAATTAAAAAGAAGCACCAGCAGCTAAAGCTGCATATATAAATCAGACAAGCCATGAAACCTGCCATTCAAACGGTGAACAACAACATAATTTTAGTTTAAACAATAAGTCAAGATAATTTTAGTTTAAATACGTTAAAGGTGTTATGATTAATTTTAAAAGCAATTAGTTAACAATAACTAATAGGAACAGTAACAAACTAGTTAATTTCTTGGTAAAGCATCTCATTAATGAGCAGAACAAATTAGTTTCAGTTACTATAGTATATCACAGTTTGCAATACATTATATGTTGGGAGTTAGATAGTGATTAGGTGCTATTTCACATTGGGCGGCCAAGGGGGAGGTGCAGTGGAGAAAGGGTCTTCCTTAAACTACCAAAATGAGATTAAGGGAGTGGGAGAAGGAAAAAAAAAAAGGACAAATCAATGTCTGAACTCTTGATCATACTGATAAGTATATAAAATAATTCATGTCAACGCTGAAGCTTTTGCTGTTCTGTTATCTGACATTCCACTTTTGCTGTTTACTATACATCTTGATATTTGACTTGTGCTTGATTCTTTCTCTTCAAAGTGGGTTCTTCAACTCTAGGAATCACAAGAGACACTTTGTTGATGAGAATGAAGAAATCTCAGTGGCAGGAGGTTTTCAGCACCTTAGTTGCTGTTTGTGGCTCCTATGTCTTTGGAAATGCTGTAAGTTCTCTCTCTCTCTCTCTCTCTCTCTCTCTCTCTCTCTCTCTCTCTCTCTCTCTTTTAATGGCTTTGTTTTATAAATTTAATAATGATATTCAATATTCATTTAATTGGAACAACTAATAAAAACCACTCAATTAAACTTTATGATTATAGTTTTACAAGCTATGAAGTTGAATAAGCTATTGCGAAAATGCAGGTAGGATATTCGTCCCTGGCTGAGACTTTTTATGCATTCTGATTCTACTTAGTTGTAGCTTCCATGCTGGCCATGCTTCATCTAATCACTACCGAAAGTGTGATGGCAATGGCAATATAAGTTTTAGTCATAGAATTATCAAGAAGCGTATCCCATGTCCCTGGACTATAGTTTTTTGTTATTTTGTCCTTCTATTGAATTTTTAAACTTTTATTTTGCTTCATTGAACCCTTGAAACATTTGGTTTGTAGCACAGGACAGAGGACAGTAATGCCAAATTTTGTAAACTATTTGCTGCTTTGTTTGTGAAATGCTATCTTTTTGCTCAATGGTTATTTGTATTTTTCTAACTTGACACTATATTTGAATAACAGATAAAAAAAATTGAATTAATAATGATACGTAGCAATTTAGACACCATTAATTTTTCATAATGATACGTAACAATTGTTTTCTTTTTTCCTGCAAGTTTTTGTATTATAGATTACGAGGTTTAGAATACTTAGTGTTGAATGTAAAATGCAGGCTAGGAAGAATGGTCACGAGGCTTAAAGTGCTTAATATTAAAAATCTGTAATAATTTTTAGCGACAGAAAATCCGTCGTAATTTGTTTTCATTGGCTGGTGAAATTAGCAATGGAAATTGTAATTTTCGTTTAAAAAATAGCAATGGTCAAATCTGCAACTACTACTTCAAAATCACCAATTTCCGTTGCTAATACTGAATTTTCTTGTAGTGCCTGGTCAAGGACTCTTCTTTGCTGCCGACTCTTCTCTTCATTTATGGGGATTTGCTGATGCTGATTGGGCTACTTGTCCCCTTACACGTAAATCTGTCAATGATTATTGCATGTTTCTTGGCCGTTCTCTCGTTTCTTGGAAATCTAAAAAGCAGAATACCATTTCGCGTAGTTCTTTGAAAGCTGAATATAGAGCTCTTGCTATGGCTACTTGTGAGATACAGTGGCTGCTTTATTTGTTGAAAGATTTGGGTTGCCTTCCTTCACAACCTGCTCTCCTCTTTTGTGACAATCACTCAGCCATTCATATTGCAGAAAATCCCGTTTTTCATGAGCGCACCAAACATAGAGAGATTAACTGCCATCTTATTCGGGAAAAATTTAAGGCTGGTATTTTGAAACTCCTACCTGTTTGTTCCGCTGATCAATTGGCAGACCTCTTCACCAAATCTCAATGCTTCCCAGCATTTCATCGTTTCCTTTTCAAGCTGGGAGTTTTAAATATTTATACTCCTTTTAACTGTTTTTACTCTTTTTTTTTTCGTTTTTAGCTGGTACTCGGTTAGCTAATTATATCTTTTTAAGCAGCTTTACCTTGTATATAAATAGACTGCTGAGAATGAAAAACATGTGAAGTTCATTTCATTTTCTTGAATCTTGTTTTCAAGATTATCACGGATTCTGAACAAAATAACTTATTATACTAAAATAAATAAATTAGAGTATTTTTATGTAACAAATTTGTTTTTTTTTTGTGATTTTTTCATTATAAATGCATAAATCTAATGAGCATGGTAAAATGAGCCCTATTTTTATTCTATTTGTCTGAAATACAATGCTTTGCCCCTCATCATCGCCGTTCGAATGCTCTTAATATTCTAATTACTTTTTTCAATAACAAGCATATATGGTCGACGACAATTGAAATTGATTGCACTTAGCAGATTGTGATTAGAATTTTTAAACCTTAATTAAAAATAAAATAACCAAACAAACAATCGCTAACTCGAACAAATGTGGTGGCAAAATTTGCCATGATTCTAATTCAATCCAATAATAACTTTTTTTATTTGTAAAGTCATTCAATCCGTTTTATTATTTGTGATTTGTTAATGGATTATATATGCATTACTTTTTATTTTTAATAGAAAAGAATTAAATTGATAAAAAAAATTATAAAATTTAATACATTTATGATCCAACTTATTTATGATTTACAAAATTTTAATTTATTTATAACCTAATAATAATCTATTATGACCAAATTCTAATTTAATTGATCGGGCCGTTTGCCATAAACTTAAGCATAAAATTCATACCTTCATAGTCATATTTGATAACATCAAAGCTTGCGACTAGTGTTTTTTGTATATGTTTTTTTTTTAACAAGAACAAGTTTATTACCGATAAAATAATGCATTCTCTTGTAAAAAATTAATTCTTAATTGGCAAATATGAGACTCATTATAAAATTTCTTATTTTTTTTAGTATGTATTATCTAATTATTGATTTAATTCATAAAAAGGATATGAGTCTGGTCCAATTAAAAATTTTTGATATATGACTACACACCATTTTAGCCCACATTCTCTGTTTTAGATGTTTTGCTAAACTATTTTTAGCAAAATTTAATTAACAACCGAAAATATTTACTAAAATTTCTTACATAATATTAACATGCATGGATGTTAACATACTTAATATTTTTTTTTGGTTATAAGAGAAATATAATGTCTAATTATAAAAATTTTATTTGGAATGAAAGAATTGGACCACAGACATGCCGCATTTTTTATCCAATACTAGCTACCAAACTAATAATTATTAACATATGTAATATTAACAACTCAAAATATTTTTAAAAATTTCTTATGAACATAGAGAAATCTAGAAATCGTAGAAGATTTTATTTAGATCATAATACTTTGTCAACAGTGCAAAAGAAAATCCACTCTGCATCAAAATCCTTATTACAGACAACATAATTATAAAGCACTAAAATTTACTTTGATGCTTAACACTTAATTGACAGTACCATAGGTTTTGGTTTCCGTTCATCCTAGAAAATTCTAGTCAGATTTTATTGTTACACACCACATAACTATAAATTGGCTATGAGACTACGTTCACAAATTCATTTGCCAACTAACTAATAATAACAGTAATTTAATATATTTGTAAAATGAAAATTATTTTACTTACATGACAGCTTATTATTAATTAGATTCGTAAATAAATTTGTGAACTCAATGTATGTAAGAATTTCATATGAAGAAGCTCTTATTGGCCATGGTCATTTTGATCATAACCGGGATGTTCTTTCTCATATTCATTACCGGACTTGTGATGGTGGGCAAGCTCAGGGTGGTCGTCGAGTAGGTGGCGACCTCGTGAATCCTCCATCTTTATCGGTTTCGAAAGGTAGGGCTATCCTGTTTCCGGCCATGCAAGAACCCAACATCATCAGGGCTAGAACAACCACTGGAACTTTCATTCTGGCACTTCTTTTGGTTTTTCACTGCCACCAAAACCAAATAAAAATAATGATTAATTTCCTGTATATATTTTTTTAAGTTAAAAAAGAAAAATAAAATTTTGTATATATATATATATATATATATATACACACACACACTCACACAAGATGAGAGGGAATTAAGATATGAAGCTCATTAATGGTGAAGAGAAAGGGGAATTTTTAACTCTATTTATAGAGGGAGTCATCTAGGACTTTGCGTGATTTATATCATAATTTATAATATAAATTTGGTTATGGGTTCTCCACCAAATTAATTCGTCAAATTAAACTGGAACGTGTAGTTTAATAAAATGATGGGAAATTTGAACTTTAGGGCAATTTGGAATGTCAAAAATAAAAATAATACTCTTAGGGAAAAATCTATTGCCCATTTCAATTGACACTACAAATAAGGAAATCTTATCTTAAATAAATTTATCAATATTAATATTACTATCAATATTCAACCATAAATTTATCTGTTTAGGAAAGAGTTAAAAATGCATTTTATGGAAACATACTCTATTAGATATAAATTATTTTCGGACGTGATAATCTCATGAATAAATTAGATATGGAATAAAATTAGGTAACAATTTTCCTAGAAAGAATAGTAGAATTCCATTTAACTATATTTTTTTTCTCAATAATGATAAGCAAACTAGTTATGGCATGGTGTTCGGTGTGCCGAACTCTTTACAACGGATAGTTACATTAAAAATTTGTACCGTTACAAAAAAAAATTACGTACATTACAGTACTTAAAATGATTATTTATAATAGTCAGACAAACTTTTACTATTTATTAAAAAACCTCTCATACTATATATAAAGTAAGACATGAAATCATTAGGTAAGCATTTTTTAAAATTTTTACTATGTGATAACTTTTTTTATAATTTTATTAACTTAATTATCGAAATGTATCTTTTAAACTATCATCCGATTTTTCTCTTCTCAAATAATTTATAATTTATAGAAAACAATTGATATCTGAAATAGTTAAATCACTGTGCCTGCTGAGATACGACTAGGAGGTTCCGGATCGAATCAAATAATAATAATAATGATAGGTGCACAATCTTAATTGGTGTTTAATTCTAATATTTACCCTCCAAAAAGAAGAGTTTTGGCGACATACTAATCCCGTTGCTGAATAAAAGAAATAGCAATGGGCAAGAAATCCATCACTAAAAAATCTTTTAAAAATAAAAAACTAATAAATATAGCGCCCGATTATGCTTATGTTAACCTTAATCAAAAGCCTTTTGAATTTGATTCTGTGATGGTTGATACTTGATAGGCAATCTAGACCCGTATGATATATTTATTCAGAATCTAATTAATAATTTATTGTCATATAAAAAATAAACTTTATAATTAAGTTCATAGTTATAAAGTGGAAATTATTTCCTTTTTTCTAACTGATGAAGGATTCATAATCTTAAACAGACGTGTAGGAAATTAAATCTTACATAAACAATAGCATGCTTTTATTTATTCACATACTGAAAATTACACAAGATAGTTTCTGCTTACATTAATTAATATCACCACACAAACCACTAGAAGAAGAAGAGTACTTTATACATATAATATATATATTCATATGATGTAGCGAATACGTAGTCTATTTAATGTAGTGGATATTGATTTCTAGGAATGTTATGATGTTGATGACCATTAATGTCAATTTCGTTTTCAGCAGGTTTATCAACAACCTCATGCTCGTCGTCAACAAGAAGGCGGCGGCTGCTCCTAATTACATCATCAGATTCAATCTTTTCACTTGCTAAATCCTTGTTGTTCATAGCCAGGCAACATCCTACCATAACCATCCCTACACCAACCACTACAATAATCTTCATTTCTTCCACTGATTTTTGGCTTTTCCCTGCAAAAATAAATAAAAAGAATTATTGAGAGTTTCCATGTTTTTTTAAGTTAAAGAAAAATATATTCATAAATGAAGGATATGCTTACCCGTGTAGAATTAAGAGCAAGATGTGAAATTGTGATGAGAAGAAGAAGATATATATCTTTGCTTCTTTATATAGAGTGACCATCTAGGGTTTTAATTATGAAGTATTTTACAAAAATATTACATGTTTTATGATGGGGTCTCCACTAAATTAATGGCCCAAATATTTTAGTGGGTTGACCACGTAATTAACTAAAAGTTATCGTTACATTTTATGAAATATATATGTATATATGCACATACATAGAATTTATGATATAGATTGATATTAAATTGGAAAGGTAAGAATATTATCTTCAAATTAGTAGAAGGATTAAAATGATTAAGTTGAGTGAAATTCTATCATTATTTTCCGTTGAATTCCGCTATCATACATCAACGAATATCGTTAAAAGCAGAGATTTCTAGGGCTCTAATGCATTGAAATTTTCTTTGGCTTAAAATAGCTATTTGTGAACTAACACAATTATAAATTGATATGTGTAAAATAACAATAACTTTAGATAAAGCAACATTACTTGTCAGGAATGAAATGGGGGTGATGGAATTTTCTTTTCAATTAATCATATGTTGTGTATTTAGATAATATTTTTAAATATTTAAAAGAGTGCGTTATTTAATCTTGTAAACCTACTCGACATGAATTTAAATTATTCAGACTAATAAATTTTGAATATATAGTCAAATAAAAGAAATAAATCAATATTGCTTTAATTGGTTATTTAAAATAAAATAATAAAACTATTCATTAGGATTAATAGCCTGGTGACAACTTATGAAGAGCGAACCTATTCATTAGAATTTTAAATGCTTTCCACCCAAATTTTTTTTTAAATGCTATTGACAGCCTTTATCTTGTTAATTAATAGTTTTGGATATATCCACAATTAGAATATGAACTGGTTAATTAATTCATTATTTATTTTTTAAATTCAGTCTATTAATATCAGTTTTTCAAAATTAAAGTTTAAGTTCAGACTATTAATAACCGATTAACCGCTAAATGTAGTTGATTAACTATTAACCATTGGTTAATCAAAAAATATTAAACATATACAATTTTGATCATAAATTTCATTCATCCATCAAGTTAAAATATAAATTCTCTAAATTTTAAACATAAATTACCAATTATTCAAATTTAATATCGATTCACTAAAATAAAATTACACAAACATTAATGTACATGTCAATCATCTACTTTTTAAAATTAAGACATAATAAGGATACACATGAAAATTACTTTTATATCCCTATATATATGTGTGTGTGTGCACGCGCGCGTAAAATTACTTATAAATCTGATTAACTATTAACCAATCCGTAAACTAAATACTTAAAGTCAAGTTCAAGTTTATTAACTATAATTTTAAAAGTTAAAGTTCACACCCACGTCCAATCAAATTAGTTAACCGTTAAAATCGATTTATTAGACTCAATTTTCTAAATCAGTTTAACGACTTTTGAATTTTTTGTGTCATATATATATATAGATGCGCCTGCTTTATGAAATTCATTTCAAGTGAGGAATTTGGATCTCGTTTATTGAGTTTCAACTCATAAAATGAAAGTTTTTCTTTTATCTTTCTTTTTTTCGAGATATTTGTTGGAAGCAAAGTTAGTTTGTAGTCGGCATAATGGCTGAATTATATGTTAGAGAAGTCATATTCAAATAGGAATATATATTTTCTAACAGTTTCTCTAAAAGACTTGAGAATCAATCTATAGGCCAATTAATAATCTCATTTAGGTGAGCATTGTCCGTGAAATGATAGCTTTTTTATTACATTACATAATATTTGACTGAGAAAGCCACATAATTCAGAATATAAACATCACAATTAATAAAAAAACGTAATAAATATCCATCATCAACGCATAATTAATTAATCAAGCAGCTAGCTATCTTGATCTTAGCCACTGCCACCATTTCCGGCTTTGCCGCCAAAGTCCTGTCTAGGGATGTAATGGTGGTTGTTCACACCCATGCCAGGATAAGCAACATTAACAGCCTTCCCCTCAGCTAGGTTTTGCTGCTCTTCATTATGCTTTTCCACGACAAACTCTCTAGCCAATCAGAAGCTCACCACCAAGCTAAATACTAGAGCAAACCCTAGAAGCTGCATTCTTCCACTCATCGATAAGCTAGATTTGATTTTACACTGTTACTCAAAAATTGAGTTAAAGAAATTAATTTTTAAACAAGAAGTCGATTGAAAGTATTTATTTTAAAGAAAATTTATTTATATATATGTGTGTGAGCACATGCTAATTTACTTGACAATTGAAGGAAGAGATTTTGTGTAGAGGCAGGGAGGAGGAGGAGAAGATTAACTTAGTTTATATAGAATGGCTAGGGTTTATGTGAAATATTATTGATAGTTTTAATAAAAATAGAGTGATGGGGTATCCACCAAATGAGGCAAAATTAAGTGGGATGGCCATAATATCTCATCCCAATTGTTTTTAAACCAATTGAAAGGGTTGGGAAATTATTGATTTTGTCTGAATCACCACTATAAATAGGAAAACTCCACCTTAGTGTTGGATTTGGGTGCAACAAAAATAACAAGTCAACCAAGCACAATCGAAAATATTAAAAAAAAAACAATGTTATTTTTCTTATTTTTTGATGTCAAAACTTAATTAATTACATATTATTCTTAGATTATCCCTTGCATTAATTCATTCAAGTGGACTTCTGTCACGGGATTGCGACCCTTTGTCTCGGCCATTCTAGCACGTGTGTCATCTAGAGTATAAATGGAATGATGACTTGACGTCATGCTCACCTTACTCCACCTTATCATCAGCAGTCTTCTCAATGTTATAAATTCAACTGTATTTATGGATAAGTTTACAAGTCAGAGTTTGAAAAATTTTAAAAATTTTTCAAAACTTTCATTGCTAATATTGTAAAATAGGCTTTTGGGAGATGCTAAAAATTTTTTTCTCTATTTTCTTTTATTAATATAGGTCCATATTTTTTTCCTTTTCGCTGATTTTAGTCATTTGAGGGAGAATTTTCTTTATAACCTGTTGGTCTCTCTAGTTCCAATGTTTAAATTTTAAAATTAACATGCTCGAAATTTGAATATATAGAGTACCTTCAAATATTTACAATGGATATTTTAACATTTTTATAAGTAAACCTGATACAAATCTGAATTAATCGAATTAGTATATTTTAAATACTGAAGGGATCATACTGAATCTAATTAATTTTTAGGATAATTTTGGATTTCATCACTATTTAATTGCATTTATAAAGTGATGAATTTAGATGAGATGTTTGGAAACCCTAGCTTAATTTGGATAAGATGATATTTTGCTGCATATTTTAATGAAAAGTCAAATCGTTATAAGAGTGACACTTTGCCCCTCCTACTATTTTTATTTTATCTCAAATCTTGCCAATTATTGCAACCTTACCTCGAAAGAGTAAGCGTTCATTCATATCCTCTATTACTTTTAAAGTTTTCATAGGAGTAATCAATAATCATGATTATTCTTCAATGATCAATTATATTAGTAAATTCTTTAAAATTGTGAGTGGAGCTTCAAATTTTATTACTGCTATTAACTTCAAACTTATCTTATAATTAATCTCAATATCAGATCAACAAAGCACACGTTAATTATGGAAATTATAAATTTGGCAATTTTCTTTTTTTTAAAAGAAAATGTTTGAAATAGATCAGTGGATGGAATCATAGCAATGATTAATCACAAATGGAGATATTTATTATAAATTAATCATTGTTCGTAGTAGATCAGAGCTATATGTTCTTATCTGAAGTGTTTATCTATGTGCCATCAATTACCTAGTGGTGATTATTAATGAGTATTATGCTTCATGATTTCTTTAATAATTATAACTAATCAATTTGTTTGTTGGCATCATTTACTTGCACAATTTTTATCATTTTATAACAAAATCTATCACTACCAAAATCCATCTTCGAGCCACATTACAAGCTAAAAATAATAACTTAATTACCTACGCAATATAATTGGATTTTATAAGAGCCCAATTTTGTTGTTATTGGTAGACTTCCACCAATTAATAATTTCTTCTGATTTTGTATAAATACCAAGCAAATGCTTAGTCTAATACTCCAATTATATATAACTTATATTCCGGTTGAATTAATTTATTATTATTATTATTATTATTATTATTATTATTATTATTATTATTATTATTATTATTATTATTATTATTATTATTATTATTATTATTATTATTACATGTGATGTTGTTACTTTTATTGTTTTCTTTTTTTCTTAATACATGTATTAACTAACTTGATCCTTCATTTGGATAGCTAAATCTTAATAATAACTTATTAAATTCGTTAATTTTGTAAATAATAAATATTAATTTATATTACTTTTCAAAAATCATAGTGTATAAAATTTAATCGAGTTGATGTGTTATTACATAACATCAAAATTAATATAAAAATGTATTAAATAAAAAAAAATCATTCTATTCCATTTTTAGTTTTTACCAGTTTCACCATGCATGTAGGAGATGTGTTTTTATCATAATGGTTCAAACCTAACACCAATCAAATTAAGTATCGTGCACTCCAATTTTTCAAAAATAATGTGAATTTGTCATTATTTTCAAAATTAAAAACTATAGTTTCTAAATAAGCAATAATTATTACTTTTTAAATTCATATATAACCTTAATTGTCTGAACGTTATTAGTATTTAAGAATTAAGTTATAACGTATTGGCATGACAATATTAATGACCGGTTTTTACAATCTGTTATCTAATGTTAATAGCTCAATTTATTTAATACAATTTGGTTCGCACATTATAAAATACTCATTACCACCATATACATTTTCTAAATCTTAATACTTAAGACTTTCCTCTTACCATTTTATTTCATTGACTTGACGTCATAGTCTATTTTGCTGAAAACCCATCAAATTGTTCTCTTATAGGGTCATCAAAAGCTTGCCGGCGGTCATGGTTGTTTAACTGTTGCTTTTTCTTGATTTGCAATTCTTAAGTAATTATGCATTATACTTTAGAATATAATTGATAACACCCATTATCTTGGTCCAATACTTTCAGCCCAAGATTTAGGAAAAGAGGGAGCCCAGTTAATCAACTGGCCCACTTGCCTAGAGGTGTCAATCCAATCGGATAGCTGACGGCAGCGCCTGTGAAGTTGTGTCTCTGACAAGTCACCTTCGCCTATCCCTTTAGCCACCATTGGCGCTAAGTCTACTAGGCTATGTACTCAAATACCTATAATACCTACTAATTATCCTCTTTTATAAATAGTCCCTCCCATTTTTAAGAATCAAGAAAATGCCACTTTAAAATCTTAACTCTACGTATTCTTTCTCTAAAATTCCTACTAACTTAGGTATCAAAATGTTTATTTATGTCCGATTGAATACTCTTTCTTTCTTTTAGATCTCATTTGGCTCATTGACCCGATCATATCGTTTCTCTCCTACTCAAACCTTCATAATTTGAAGGTATGCATCAAGATGATAAAATGATTAGATATCAATAATTAAAGATATGCATCATAATTTGAAGTTCAAACGAACAAAATGGAAATGGGAAATCCAATTATGGGCTAACAACGATGGGCCCAACACACTATCAGCTTTTAGGGCCATATGCAGTCGGAATTGAAACCTCATACATAGGCCCAATAACTAATCAAAAAGGGTCCATGGTGGCCAATTTTGTAGCCTGCATATGGGGCCAGCACAATACGTCCTTGAAATTTTTTCACAAAGGCCACAAAAAAGGGGAAAAAAAAATTCATATTTGCACTCTCTTATTTTATATCTTTTACAAATATCATTTTTAAATTTTTTTTAATTGCCATTTTTTATATTTTACCTTTCGAAAATGAATTTTTTGACATTTATTATTGTAAACATCAAAATGCTCTTGACATTTATTATTGTCCGTGCTAAACTCTTCAATACCTGCAAGCCCAACTCTGAATTAAACCTATTCCAAGGCATGATTTAGAAAGTATTGAGAAAGAAACTCTGGAACGGCGAGCCTAAAACAAAATTCCATAGTGAAATAACCATCGCAAGACATAAGGACGGCTTTCATAAAACTGGATTAGTCAAAATAACAAAATGATCCATTGTATTATCCACGTCACTGTTGGCACATGGCTTTTTGAGAAGACATGTAGTTGGATGGATTTGTGCTATCTTCTCTGTCTGTGTCTTTGCTGCTCCTCTTAGCATCATGGTATTAATTAATTAACTGAATATTTTCAGTCATAAATTAATTAATGGTAATTGATAAGTAATCATGATTGTACCATTTATTTATTTCAGAGGCTTGTAATAAAAACAAAGAGTGTAGAATACATGCCATTCTCACTGGCGTTTTGCTTGACTGTGTGCAACTTGTTGGTTGGGATATGGCCTTGCCGTGAAGGATTACTATATTGTAGTAATTACTCCTTAACCATTAATCCTACTTATTATTATGCAGTTTGTTTAATTAATTAATTAAGTATTTGTTTTTTCAGTCACCAAATATTCTAGGGTTCTTATTTGGAATGGCTCAAATGATACTAGGACTGTTCACATTATTTGATAAACCGACCAACTCGATCAATCCAAACCGACCAAACCAAAAAAATACGGTTTACGTGAATTTTAGGTCAGGTTGGTTAAAATTTTCAGTTCTAATATGAAAAAAAGTCGGGTTATTATGTGATATGTAGGTTTATTACCTAAACCGACAATTTCCTTTCTTCTCTCTTTCTTTCTATCTTGCCCTAGACTCTTTGTACTCAGTTCATCCCTGCTACTCTACCGTCTCGTGCCCTCATCTCTCTCTTTCATTTTCATTTTTCCCTATATCTCGCTCTCCAGTTGCCGCATGTGCTTAAACGGGTATGTAATTTTTGTTTGGTTAGATCTGTTTATTTGAACTTAGATATGTTGATTTTATATGATTTTTCTCCAGATACCTCCACTCTTTAAATCTGATGTATGTATTGGCTTTACTGTTGCATTTATTTGAATGGAAATTGCCACAGGAAGGAGAACTGGAAATATCTAGTGAGTTTGGGATCGTTGTTAAGAAAATGAACCCTTAGTGCTTGTTGGTACACCTAGCTAGGCTATATTTCTTTCCCACTGTATAAATTTGACGGTTAGAATTGCTCTTACCGAAAATCCAACCGATTGCGGAACAGCAACAAGTAGCCAAATAAAATAAAATCAACAATGAAATGTCTATTAATCATCATGATAATGTACTTAATGTACAAAAAGACGGAATATTTAGATATTGCTTAAAATAAACTTAAAAGAAGTTGCACTAATTAAAGAGTGCGAGTGTAGTGGCGACTTAAATCAAGAAGAAGAATAAATACCCATTGATGATGGGAAAGCAGTAGATGATCGTGATCAACTGGCCTCTTTCTGCAACTTCGATTTCTGTTATCGAACTTTGAAATAAATGAAAACAGATTAACAAGTGTTTTTTATAACAAAAATTTATAAAATTAAAAGAGGCATTTTTGAAATATAAAATGTATAAATGAAAAGTAAAAAAGTCATGTGGCATTTTTGAAAATAAAATAAAAAATTAGGGTAATCAGTGTAATTTTCTCTATATCCTTAATACAATGATAATTAATTGATAAATAAATAATTATTACATAATCCATGTGTAATTCATGATCATAATCTCCACGAACTTTAGATTTTTTGCAAAAATGGGTCAAAAACTCCAACCAAAAATAAATAAATAAATAATTTTCTGAATATCTGGCCACGGACTGTGGATTGGTGACTAGGGATATTTTCAAATCTAAGATGTAACGATTAATTTCCCTGTTAAACCCACAACGTGTTTGTCATTTTTAACCAGAAATCAATCAATCAAGCTCAAGAAAGTTCTACGAACGTCTATAATTAGATTAATTAGTTTCTTAATGACGATTAGTTTGTTGAAAATTTTTCAAAAACTTGCTCAATTTTCTATCTCTTTTCCGGAAATCAATGCGTGCTATGAATGACTACCTAATTGCCCATTCAGATATTTGAAAAGGTAAAGACACCCTTTTTTTTTTTTATATATATATATAAGACAAGTTTGAGGACGAGAGGAGGTAGAATTCGAATTCCGATCAAGCAAAAAAGTGACCAAATTTTTAATCGTTTAAATTACATGTAATTCTCTAATGATAAATTCTTTTAAACTAATCTAAATTTAAATAGAAAGTTAATCTAATTTTTTACTAAGTATTTATGATGCAATGAAAAAAAAAAGTCACAGCGAATGGAATATTTTAAGCAAATGAAGCAAAATGAGCACGTTTCCTTGTAAAATCAATTGCAAAATTGTCATACATCTAATAATAACTTAAAAGATAAATTTACCTACTAACAAATAACAATTTCTTTTTTCATCATCAATATTTATTTTTTAATAGTCAAAACTTAATCAAAAGTGTGAAAGTTGGAAAGTCTTGAATTCTATTTATTTTTGTGATATTTATAACTGTATTTAATCATTATGTTTCTCTTATCAAAAAATAAAATTAACCTATTTATAAAATAAAATACCCAATACTAATTAGAAATAATGGAACTATTAGTACCAAAATTCACGAAATAAGTATGGTGGCTGATAACTATGGCAAATACATTCTTAAATGCCCAATCAAAATGGTCTAACAACGTTCGGCAGGGCCCAAGCCCAATAGAAAAAAAGCAAAGCATGATCTGGAAGACAGATCCAGGAACCATGATATCCAATCGGACTGATGGGACAGCATGTCCTATCATCCAACTGACACAAGCCAACGCCCATACTCTCCACCTACTTCCTGTCACATCGCCGTTTACCTACTCTGACTGCCGATTATCACTCCCCAAGGTACTCAAGTACCCCTACAAAGAACTCCTATAAATAGCCTAAAACACAATGGCACCAGGTATTGAACATCGGAGACTCTCTCTCTCTTTAAGTATTCCCTCTCGAAAGCTACTAACTTAAGTTTCGGAGTGCTAATGTCTGGGTTCGATCGGGCACCCCTTTTACAGGTCCAGCCATTCGACCGGCCCTTCAACTGCCAGCTGTCCCCTTTACAGACAAACCATTTTGTGTTTTACCATTTGGTGCTTTCATTGAGAGTCATGGCAGATCCAAGATCTGGCAAGAATGCAGCTTTTGGAGACAACGATCTCACCAGTCGGGGCAGATCCGGGCCCTTAGGGAGAAGAGAGAGATCTCCCATATCACTTTTTAGGGGTAACTTTCCCCTAATTCCAATGCCGCAGTCATGAGACAACCGGAAGATACCCCTATCACCATCAGAGACATGCGCGTTATTCTTAGTGACTTCACTAAAAGCATAGTCCAAACTTTGAAAAAAGGAAAAATGCCCAGAACTTATGAAAAAGGCCATGAAATGGATTACATGGCCGAAAACTTCAAAAAAAGAAGAAATAAGGGGATTTTCATCAACGAGCCAAGAGCTCATGATAGTAGGGGGATGAGTGCCAGAACCCCAGGCAAGATGATAAGGGGAAGGACGCGATGTCCTCAAGTAGGGATTCCCCGTACACCCCCGGTAGATCCTCCACCTTGTCCATTGGGGATGATTTATCTTTCATGTGCACACCAAATCGCAGCCACACCAAGGGACGACGAGATGAATTTACCTCGGCTTCCTTAAGTAGAGAAGACAAATGGTTCAAGCAAAAGCTCAAGCAGTTTGGCTTGACAGGCTCCAAAAAAGGAGTGTTTGAGGATAACACCTGTGGTAACACGGCCTCACCGTTTTGTAGGAAAATCACGGAGTCAGAGCTACCTTCCAGATGGCGAGACGTAATAATGGACAGATATACAGGTAAAATTGATCTTGCTACTCATCTTGCTGAATATCTAACAAAAGTGTAGGTATACACCTACGAAGAAAGGATTGCCTACAGGATATTCCCTACCATGCTGGGAGGAGATGCTCTCACATGGTTCCACGAGCTCCCGCAGGGTTCAATCACCTCTTTTTGACAACTAAAAGAGCTATTCACTACACGATTCATTGTACAGACACAAGTACCAAAGTCTGTGAGCGATCTATGCAACCTCTACCAGAGGACCGATGAAAGTCTTCGAGACTCTATCTACAGATTCCAAGCCACAATGTCAGAGGTAAGGAATGTAAGCGTGAAAATGGCATCCACCGTCTTAGCCAATGGCACCATTGATAGGCCATTATTTGAATCAATCACAACAAGGTCGCCCGTCAGCTTTTTCGATTTAACGAAAAGAGCTAGGCAGCACATTCAACTGGATGACACCCTGAGGTCCAACCGAGGCCGAAGGAACAACATTATGGATAGGTTACAGCACCCAGACGGATGATCATTCGATCGAGCTCCACCATCCGAGCGGATTGCAAGGAGCCCGGAGAGAGCTTTCACTTCAAGAAATTTGGGAAAAAGAAAGGAGGCATAACGAACAAGGTCCGATTGGAATACTGGTCAGCAAGCTCGGACTTTCACCCCACTCAACACCAATCTCGCGTAAGTGTTGATGTGAATCAAAGAGAATAATCAAAAGGTCAACTGGCCGAGAAAGATGGACGAGAAAAGCAGAAGGACCAGGAACCACAATAAATACTGCAAATTCCACAGGGATGTCGGCTATACAATCGATAAGTGTCACCAGCTGAAAGAAGAAATTGAGCGACTCCTGCAAAGAGGGCATCTCAAAAGGTTCGTAGGTCCGACCCAAGGGGCGAGCCCCTGCAGACAATCGGACCATAAGGACGACGATGACAACGATGACGAGCAAAGAAGGCCAAAGAACGTGGATCCACGTCGACCATATGCCGGTGTTATAAATATGATCACTGGTAGATCATCTTACAGAAAGGATCTCTTCAAAAAAAGAAAGGACGAAGGTGTCTATATCGCCCAAACATCCGAGAGGCTAGCTCCAATCACCATATCCAATGAGGATGCACGAGATGTATTGTTCCCTCATGAGGATGCTCTTGTTGTCAGGGCACGAATCAACAACTTTGATGTGAGGAGGATATAGTGGATGATGGAAGTGCGATAAATGTACTTACCTTCCAAGCTTATAAAGACATGGGTCTTCCGATCGAAGAACTTAAACCAAACACCACACCACTGATAGGACTTGACAACGCTACCATTTCAGTAGCAGGATCGGTCAAGCTTTTAGTTAAACTTGACCAGGAGGCTCTAGTCTACACTTGTAAGGTAACTTTTATGGTTATTGATATGACTTTTGCCTATAATGCCATTTTTTCTAGGCCTCTACTCTATCAAATTAGAGCTATCACCAACATTCGATACATGGTGATAAAGATCCCAACTAGGGGAGGAGTCGTTGTCCTAAGGGGTGATCAAAAGGGATCCAAGGAAGCATATATCGCCACAATAAAATACCAAAAAGAGGCCATGATGGTAGGACGATCCATACCAACATAAGGGCAAAAAGAGGCCATGATGGTAGGACGATCCGTACCAATGCAGGGGCAAAAAGAGGCCTTGATGGTAGGACTGTCCATACAGCACATCTGGCATGAGTAAGGGGGTCGAGAAGGCTTCCATTCAAGTTTTAGTGTGACTCACCGAGCATTTTTTGTCCGAATGACGGAGGATACCACCATATTCGATCCTAATATAAGGATTCGATTTATATGCCGATCAGGTAGAAGTCATGCTCTTGATCGGAGTATCTTGGCAGAATTTCTTCTGTATCACCGTGGACCTCTTCTCCAAACAGATTGAGATAGAACCTCCAATAAAAATGAAGTATGAAGGAACATTATTTACAGGTACGACTGACCTTTTATTTCTATTGCAGATAATGACAAGCAACTCGACTTCAGCCTCAAATTTTGCCTTTGTCACCCATTCGTAGAGTGGTAGAACAAGCCAGGCCTCCAATCAAATACTCTTGGAAGGCTTATAGAAATGACTGAGCCCTTAATACAATTACTCTTGTGCTCAAAAAATAGATATAGACACGGGAGATGCAAAAAATGGGAAGTTCACGCCAAACTAGGAAGGCCCCTTATGAAGTATCGAATGTCCTCAGCTCCAATACCTATAGACCCAAGACCCTTGAAGGCTCGGACATCTCCGAAAGCCAGGATATCGCATTGTCGAAAAAATATTGAGTATAATCATGTATAACTTAATATTCAATAAATAAAGTATTCTCCATTTCCTCTTCATCTTTGGAAAAAGTTATGTTCTCATGTATTTATTTTTAAGATTCGATATTTGTTTGCAGGTTGTACGTCTTATTCCAATCAATGAAAATTTTGATTAATTTTCTAAGTTCGATCGTCATAACCCGATCGTGATATCATAAGTATAGCTCCCTCGCCAAGCTTGATGTCTGTCCCAAGCCCAAAATGCGAGAAGCTTTACTCCATTTCAAATTCCTCCATTAGGTTTGATATTGCTCCAAACTAAAAATGCAAGACATTTTTTATTAGATCTCCACCAATATTCTCTCTAGGTTCGATGTCTATCCCGAACCAAAAATGCGAAACTCTCCAAGTAAATGCAAAAAAGCCACTGATCAGCGAAAATATCCTTTAGTGGATAATTTTCATAAAGCCAGTGATTGGAAAAAATATCCTTTAGTGGATAATCTTCATAAAGCCACTGATTGGCTAAAATATCCTTTAGTGGATAATCTTCATAGAGCCATTGATTGGCCAAAATATCCTTTAGTGGATAATTTTCATAAAGCCATTGATTGGCCAAATTATCATGTAGTGGATAATCTCCACAAAGTGATTGATTTTCGAGAAGTCCAAAAGGATCCCTCACCGTCGAGTATAAGAGACAAGGGCCCCAGTATCCAAATACTTCCAACTCAATCAATGAGTGAGAGATCTGTCATAAAACTAAAGACTTAATTCCGATCGATGAATCAATATGATGCAACTTATCTGTTAGGCTTAACGAGGCCACAAATGGTAAAGTTGAAGTCCATTCATTCAGAATAAGTTCCCCCGATAAGCTCGATGTTCATGCCGAGCCCAAGACAATGAGAGATAGAAAAATTCATTCGTCATGCATGATTCTCTGACTAATATCCAACTGGATAAAACTTTCATTAAGTTAAAGACTGAAAAGTTGCCTATTGTGCTTAAGGCGATAAATCCTAATCCGGTCGGACTAATCGAACATCGATCCCAAAATGGTTGTGCGTTGCAATGCTTGAAAAGCACTTTAAAATTCAGGAAGTATTTTCGTTAGTCAATTTTACGCATTCTCCATATTTAAATCCCTAAAATCTCCATGGTCTATAAATGTTTTATTCTCCCTTTGATAATTTCATGATAGATTTCGCCTAAATTGAAATTGCATTATGAAGATGATTGAAAGAAAAATGCTTTGACACATTAAATTTTTCAGATATAAATAATTTTTTACAAGTCAAAAGGCAAAAACAAAACAAAAAACACCATCATTACAAGAAAGAAAATTTAAACCTCTATATCTACAATCTCTACAACTGTAGGAGGCACATCTGTGTTGGCTAAAGGTTGTGAAGGCTCTGGGGCATTCGCAGGAGCAGGATATGTTGATGCTGAAACAGTCGCACTTGGCCCGATTGGTTTCGCAGGGGTGATCAGAGATGACTGGGGATTATGGAGAGCCTCTTCTTCATCATCGCTGGAAGGAGGGTTGGGCAAGATCCCTGGGTCCTCCATCCAGCTAAGGTTAGCCTCAGGAAAACGTTGCTCGGCTGCATAAATCAATTGAGTTAATAACTGCCCTTGGGTCTCCCCCACCTGGTCCATTAGCTTTTCTCTTTGGGCAGCAAGCTCGTCCTCAAGCCTCTTCCCCCACGCCATTTCTCTTTCGATCAAGAAGGTTTTCAATGATTTTTCGCTCGCCCTGCAGAAGGTCATGCTCCTCTTTGGCTTTTGAGCAATCGGCAGAAAGATGTCTACACTCCTCCCGCAGCTTGGTTGCCTCTTCTTCAAATTTTTGCACTAAGGCATTCTCGACAATTAGACGGGCCACTTCCCCTTTAAGATGATCAACCTCTCTCTGCCGAGCTCTTAGGTCTTAAGAAATACGAGCGGCCTCCTTCTTTAATTTTTCAATCTCTGACTGGGCACGAAGGGATTCTCTCCTAATAGCTTTACACTTATCTTTTGCTTCTCTTCTCATCCGATGGAAATCTTTCCATTTCTTTCTGCAAAGATTAGCTACGCTGTACAAGTGCAAACCCCTCTTTATTAACTAAAAGACAAAGGGGGAGGCAAAAGGGTTAGTTACCAGAAGAAATAACAGTCAGACGAAGCAAAATTGTCAGGAATATTTTCAGAATAAAAATTTGGCGATCGTAGCTCCAGACTTTGCTGCTGAAAAAGGTTGCACTCTCGGGATAGTATATTGGGATCTCCCATCACCTTGAAATCACTATCCTGAAGCATACCTCGGCACAAATAATTTGATACGACCTTATTGTCAATAGACCAGCCGTCACTAAATTGATTTTTCAAAACCTGTCCTAGTGATGAGGCCCGTCTTTCGGCAATTCTTGTGGTTACACTTTGAACTCGCTCCTTATTTCTAGCAGCAATCCTTTCGTCCACCATGGCTACCAGGTCGGCAACTTTCTTCCTGGCCTCCTTCTTGGTCCTCCTTTAGGCACCTTCATCCGTTACGGGCATGTTTGTCTGGACTGATCTCCTTCGATGTTGAGCTGTTCGCTCCTTCTCAAAATCAGTTTCATCCCTCGAAAGCAAACGCCTATGGGAATGCTGACCCTCAGACAATGGTCGGTCGGAAGAGAACCTCGAAGGGGTCTGAGAAGGGCAGGCAACAGGAGCTGCAATATCACTGGAGGCAGTAGTGGGAGTGGTTGCAGAGGGATTGGAAGTCTGAGTCTCTGAAGAAGGCATGAGCTTTCTCCTTTTAGATCTCCTCTCCTCCTTAGCAGTACGATTTGCCTCAATTCTCGTCTTAGCACGATCGGCTAATTATTTGGCGACATCATCCCCCTTAACAATTACGTCCGCAGCTGCATCAAAAAAATAAAAGATAAGTATTTTTCTAGCTGATATACTTTTCATAAACATGCAATGCATAATTATCTATATGTATGCTTCTCCCACACTCCAATTACAATGCCCACGCTCCACATCAGTGGCAGCATTGGGGTTCAGGTCCCCAACCGGATTGCCCAAAAGACCGACCGACTATTTAATTTTTCAAACCTTTTAGAGATAATGGTGCATTGAACAGCTTCTTCTATGGTCGACTAAAAAAAATCTAGGGTTGACGTCACCCTCTCCATCTCACAGAGGGTTCTGAAGCAGGACATCATTCTCCATCCATTCGGATGAAGCTGATTAGGGGCAACTCCGTAACCTTTGAGAATTGCAATCTCAAAAGCACCAAAGGAAAGCCTCACCCCAGCATCTAAGCTCCATAAATGGCAAATGAGCCACTCTTTATTCTCACGACCAAAAGGCCCCCCTATCATCGACATGGAGCTTGAGCAAGCCATCACAAAGGCTTCTGTGGGAAGATTGTATCGATAAGAAATCTCAGCCATTTCTCCCTATGTGAGTTTTAAAGGACGAGCCATGGTCTCACAATCTGTACAAGCTTCAAGAAAACTCCTATCTATAGACTGGCTACTACTCAAAGTCATCTCTGGTGGAGGGGGAGAAATAAAAAATGATGTTATGAATAAAGAAGAGAAATCAAAAGCAAGGATTGTTTACTTGTAAAAATTCTAAAGTCACTAAAATGGCGAAATTCACGCAGAAAATTTGGCAGAGTCTTGCTAAAAATTATTAAAAAATAAGAAAAAATCGCCACAAGAGTCCCTATTTATAACCAAAATATTTCTAGAATACTCCAAACGATTATCCATTGGATGATCGCCACATGTCTCTAACTCATTAATGACAGTTACGGAGAGCGAAGTGTCGCCCTTGACACACGCACCAGCAATAAATGCATAGCAGCTACCAAAAATAGATAGACGCAACTTATCAAATTCGAATTAATTCAAAAAATCTCGCCAAAATGATAAAATAATACATCACCATCACCTGATTGGACCCGTTAGAGGGGGGACAAGTGATAACTATGGAAAATATATTCCTAAAGGCCCAATCAAGATGGCCCAATAACGTTTTGTAAGGCCCAAGCCCAATAGAAAAAAGGCAAAGTGTGATATGGAAGACAGCTCAGGGAACTGTGATGTCCGATCGGACTGTTGGGATAGCATATTTTGTCAGCCCACTGACACAAGCCAACGCCCATACTCTCCACCTACTTCCTATCACATCGTCGCTCACCTACTCTGACTGCCAGTTATCACTCCCCAAAGTACTCAAGTACCCTTCCAAAGAACTCTTATAAATAGCCTAAAATACAATGGCACCAGGTATTGAACATTAGAGACTCTCTCTCTCTTTAAGTATTTCCTCTCGAAAGCTACTAACTTAAGCTTCGGAGTACTAACGCCTGGGTCCGATCAGACACCCCTTTTGCAGGTCCAGCCATCCGATCGGCCCTTCAACTGCCAGCTCTTCCCTTTACAGACAAACCATTTTGTGTTTTACCAGTGGCCAAGAAACAAATATGATGAAAGTTTTATTTTTCAAGTGGAAAAATGATAATTTAGTAATTAATTTGGATTTTAACACTTCGAACTACAATTTTCATGATACTCTTAGATCTTTGACTAATTTTATTTTCACATTTACACAATCTTTGAAAAATCTTGAATTTGGATTTGGTCATTTGCTTCAAAACGGCATAAGAAAATGAAGAAATTATGAATTTAAATATTATTATCATTGTTGCTATTGATTATGTAACGCACTTGAATTTTTTCAAATCAAAGCTTAAAAAGGTTTATTTTGATTCTTTAAGAAAAAAAATGAATTTTTAGTCCTTAAATTTTAATGAGCAAATAAATATGTTTTATTCTGTATCTTTTTTTTACTATTTTTACTCTTATTTTTCCTTTTAGTTGCTACTCTGTTAGTTGTATCTTTTAAGCAACTTTACCTTGTATATAAACAGCTATTGAGAATGCAAAATGCGTGAGGCTCATTTCATTTTCTTGAATCTTGTTTTCAAGATTATCATAGTATCAGAGCAGTAATCGCTTCTTTTCTCGCATTTTCTTGGATTTTCTCTTCACCCAAACAATTCTGTTTTACTTTTCTGTTTCTAAATTTTTTTTTTGAGATTTGAACGTTTTCAACCATGGCAAGACCTGAAGAAACTCCATCTCACCCACTCTATCTTTATCCGAATGAAAATCCATCAATGATACTTGTTTCCCCTCCTCTGGATGCTTCGAATTACTACACCTGGTCCAAATCTATGTTGAGGGTTTTAAAATCGAAGAACAAGGTACAATTAATTGACGGTACTTTACCGGCTCCACGAGATAGGGATTCAAATTTTGATGCTTGGGATCGTTGCAACACTATTGTTTTGACATGGATTACAAACTCTCTCTCCTCTACCATTCGACAAAGTGTCATGTGGATTGAAATCACTGCTGAGCTATGGAAGGAGCTACAAGATCGTTTTTCTCAAGGTGATTTTATGCGCATCTCAGATCTACAACATGAGATTTCTTTTCTTGCTCAAGAAGACTCTTCTGTAACTGAATATTATACAAATATTAAGAGTATTTGGGATGGATTATACAACTTCCATCCCATTCCTAATTGTCAATGTGTTCCATCCTGTGAATGCAATGCTCTTGGAGTTATACGTGACTATAGACAATTAGATCAAATTATAAAATTCTTAAGAGGTTTGAATGAAAATTTTTCTACCTTAAAATCGCAAGTCCTGATGATGAAGCCCTTGCCTTCCTTGAATGGAGTTTTTTCTATGGCCATACAAAAAGAGAGATAGATATTGAATCCAAGATTGATTGAATCTTTGGCTTTTGCAACTAAAGGTTTTAATCAAAACTCTTGGAAACAAAATGTCAAAGGCACGAATAAACCTCAGAATAAGAAGCCTCTGTGTACCTTTTGCAATATGACTGGTCACACCATTAATAGATGTTACAAGAAGCATGGCTATCCTCCTGGATATGAAAACAAACAGAAAGGTTATGGAAGTAGAAATGCTATTACTGCAATTAATGCAAATAATGTTCAATCTTACTCTCATGAGTTTGAAGATACTGTAGATGATGTTATGCCTGAATTTCTATTTACCAAAGAGTAGTGCCAGCAACTTCTTGCTATGTTGCAAATCAATCAAAGTCAGATGCCTAAGCCTACTACAACCGTAAATATGGTTGTGGACAAACAAAGCCTTGTCGCTGGATGCTCAACCAGCTTTTTTGCCTTATGCTCAAATGAATCTTCTGGTATGGTATTATCCTTTCACACTCTCAATCATGCTGGAAAAATGAAATGGATAGTAGACTCAGGGGCTACCGATCATATTACTTGCGATTTCTCTGCTTTTGTGTCTGCTCGTGTTGTCAAAAATTTCATAGTATATCTCCCAAATAGCCAGCAATCAAAAGTAACTTTGATTGGGAATATTAAGCTAAATGATCGGTTAATTCTCACTGATGTTCTTTATGTTCCGGGCTTCTCTTACAACTTGGTGTCTGTTAGCAGACTTGCATGCAATGAAGTGTGTTGTTTATTTGTGAAAAATTACTGCTTTATACAGGATGTGGCTCGGTGAAGGATGAGTGGGTAAGCTAAAATGCAAGGCCGGCTTTACCATTTGTCCTTCAAACCTTCGGGTTCCTCCTGTTATAAGGATTTTTTGCCATTTTGTACTAATAATGCACTACCAGTTTCTGCTTTTTCTTCCAATGTCATTAGTAAGTTTGATATATGGCACTATAGGCTTGGTCATTTGTCTCAAGGTAGGACCAGCTTGTTGTAGAGGGATATTCCCTTTCTTCATTAAAAAATCACCTCTCTTGTGATGTATGTCATTTGGCAAAGCAAAAATGATTGAGTTTTCCTCTCAGCCAATCAAAATTCGCTTCTTGTTTTGACTTGCTGCACATGGATATCTGGGGCTCTGTTCTGCCTTCTCGTGATGGATACTCTTATTTGTTTATAATTGTTGATGACCATTCACGTTTCACGTGAAGATATTTAATGAAATCCAAATCTGAAGTTAGAACTGCGATGATTAACTTCTGTAAAATAGTGGCAGTGCAGTATGAAAAATAAGTGAAGTGCATTAGGAGTGAGAATGGTCAGGAGTTCAATAACCCTCTTTTTTATGCTGAACATGGCATCATTCATCAGTTGTCGTGTGTAGAGATGCCTGAACAAAATGGCATAGTTGAGCGTAAACATCAACACATCTTGATCCAATGCAATTTACCAAAATCTTTTTGGTATTTTGCTCTGTCACATGCCATTTTTCTTATAAACAGACTCCCTTCCCCTGTGCTTGCCAACTCCACCGCTCATGAGAAGCTTTACTCTTCATGCCCTGATTATTGTCACCTAAGAGTTTTTGGTTGTTTGTGTTATGCTTCAACAATCAAATAGAAATGTGCGAAGCTAGATCCAAGGGCCTTAAAGTGTGTCTTTTTAGGCTTTCAAGTTGACATGAAGGTTATAAAGTGATGGATTTGCAATCTAGAAGAATAATAGTGTCACGGCATGTTGTTTTTTGTGAGGATGTTTTCCCTTTTTCCTCATCTGACTTGTCAAACTCCAATATCTTACAGTTTTCTCATACTATATCGACTTTATCCTCTAACTCCGCTCCTTCTTCCTTGCCCATTCGTCATTCTAAAAGACCAACCAGACCTCCATCTTACCTTAGAGATTACCACTGTAATCTTCTATCATCTTCTTCTTCTCTGCCATTTTCTAAACCCGGTATTCCACATCCTATCTCCCATACTATGGGTTATAGCCAGCTATCATCTTTTTATAAAATTTTTGCTTTGAACATTGTGTGTAACATTGAACCCAAGTCGTACCATCAAGCTTCTAAAGATCCTCGTTGGGTTGCTACCATTAATGATGAATTAAAAGCTCTTGAGCAAAATAATACCCGGATCCTTACTTCTCTGCCTCCTGGTAAGAAACCCATCAGTTGCAGGTGGGTATATCGGATTAAACACAACCCGGATGGCTCTATTGACCGTTTTAAAGCAAGATTGGTTGCTCGAGGATTCACTAAATAGGTAGGATTGGATTATTTTGAAACTTTTTCTCCTGTTGCAAAACTCACCACCATTCGATTTTTCTTGCTTTGTCTGTCATTAATAACTGGTATGTTGAGCAACTTGACATTAATAATGCTTATTTGCATGGTGATTTGTTTGAAGATGTGTATATGGATCCTCCACCTGGCTATGTTCATTCGGCCTCCCCTCATTCTGTGTGTAAGCTCCAGAAGTCCATTTATGGCCTTAAACAGGCTGGCCGTCAATGGAACCTAAAGCTTTGAGAGGCTCTACTCAGTCAGTCTTTTGTTCAAGCTTCCTCTGATCACTCTTTGTTTCTCAAACACACTTCTTCTTCTTTTATTGCTCTCTTGGTCTATATTGATGATGTAATTATTGCCAGCAATAGTACCCATGAGATTTTGCAGATAAAAACGTTCTTGCATGATTATTTCAAAATCAAAGACCTTGGATCACTCAAATATTTTTTGGGTTTTGAAGTTTCCCGGAGTTCAAAGGGTATTTCTTTTTGCCAAAGGAAGTATACCCTTGATATCCTCTAAGAATTTGGTTTTTTGGATTGCAAACCTGGTTCTACTCCAATGGTTCCTGGTTCTTTGCCATCTGATTCTCCTCCTTTTGAGGATGTTTTCACTTACCGGCGATTGATCGGTCAATTGTTGTATTTGACCAACACGAGGCCTGATATTTCTTTCCCAGTTTAGCATCTTTCTCAATTTTTAACCTCTCCTACCCAGGCTCATTTTCAAGCTGCAACCTGAATCTTACGGTATATTAAAGGCAATCCTGGTCAAGGACTCTTCTTTGTTGCTGACTTTTCTCTTCATTTATGAGGCTTTGCTGATTGGGCTACTTGTCCCTTTACACGTAAATCTGTCACTGGTTATTACATGTTTCTTGGTCATTCTCTTATTTCCTGGAAATCTAAAATGCAGAGTACCATTTCGCGTAGTTCTTCGAAAGCTGAATATAGAGCTCTTGCTATGGCTACTTGTGAGATGCAGTGGCTGCTTTATTTGTTAAAAGATTTGGGTTGCCTTCCTTCACAACCTGCTCTCCTTTTTTATGACAATCACTCAGCCATTCATACTGCAGAAAATCTCATTTTTCATGAGCGCACCAAACATATAGAGATTGACTGCCATCTTATTCGGGAAAAATTGAAGGCTGGTATTTTGAAGCTTCTACCTGTTCGTTTCGCTGATCAATTGGCAGATCTCTTCACCAAATCTCAACGCCTTCCAGCATTTCATCATTTCCTTTCCAAGCTGGGAGTTTTAAATATTTATACTCCTCAGCTTGCCGGGAAGGGGGGGGGGATTTAATGAGCAAATAAATATGTTTTATTTATTCTCGTTTAACTGTATCTTTTTTTTAATTGTTTTTACTCTTCTTTTTCCTTTAGCTGCTACTCTGTTAATTGTATCTTTTAAGCAGCTTTACCTTGTATATAAACAACTGCTGAGAATGCAAAATGCGTGAGATTCATTTCATTTTCTTGAATCTTGTTTTCAAGATTATCAAATTTTTCAATTGTATTCTTTAAGTGAATTTTTTTTTATTTATTTGAATGAGAATTTAAAAATCTATTTTTATTCGGATGAGCCTTTATTTGAAGAAAAACACATAAATCAACATATTTAAACAAAATAATGTGAAATAGTAAAATATTGAAAAATTACGACATGTTAACATCACTTTTATGTTTGTTTTGTTTAGCTTCCACTTTTCAATTTTGTTGTATTGAACTTCTAGAAAATTAGAAATATATAATGTCATTCTAAAATCTTGTGTGAACTCATCCACGGCAGTATCCGGGTCAGTTTTTTTAACTACTCGACATTGATTAATGTACAATCGTATATTGTTAGATCCATAATAGAAAATGATCTTTTTAAGAAAGGAAAAAGTATTAAAATATTTTTCATATTTACTTAGAAGGATTGAAATTAGGGATGAAAAAAAAAATAAAAAATATGATTAATCACAAAATCGGTCCGAAATCGAATCTATTTTTACGGTCAATCAATCCGATAGACTCGGTTATGATTTTTAATTTTTACATTTTTTATTAATGGTTACGGTTTAACTTTTTTAGTACTGATTAACCGTTAGTCTATGGTTAACAGGTTTATATATATATATATATATATATATTTTTTTTTTTTATATTTTCAATTTTTTTATTTTTCTCTAAAATTTATATAAAATAATATTTTAAAATATATTTAAATTATTTTTTTATTTTTATACTTGATTTTTTTTATATTTTCTTATAAAATTTATATAATACTTTAAACTAATTTTATACTATGTTATTTTCTTTAATTATATAATAATATATATATATATATATTATCCGAATAACTTTTATATATGTTATTTTTTATCATATATTGGCGTTCATATTTTACTTAATAGCATTTAATTATATTTTTTTATATTTTAGAGTTTATGTTATAACATTTAATATTATCCAAAATTTTATTTGAGTTAAAATCAAACACATTGATTTCAAACAAATATCAAAGCTATTTTATAATATTAGTTATTAATTTATAGAACGTGAATTATGGCTAGTCAATTATGTTTGTTTCATAATTTTTATATTAAATCACTTCGCACATTTGAAATTGAATTAAATTTTGTACAAATTTTTTTTATAATTTTATGTTATAAATTTTAATGGTTAATCGAAAAATTTTGGTTAACCAAATCAAAAAATCGAAATCAATGGACTGGTTAATCGAATGTAACGGACTGATAAATGGTTAGTGATTTTAAAAAACCGATATTAATGAAATGGTTAATTTTTTTTGCTAATAGACTGATTAACCAGTCTATGTTCACCCCTAATTAAAATGTCCTTAAAGTTTTTTTTTTGAGCAAAAATGTCTCTTTTTAAAAATGGTATTGATATACCTTTTCGTTAATTTGCCGTTTGTTTTAAGATAACGGTGCAGACGCGATATCACATAAACACTACGTAAGTGAGAGACTTACCGCTCGATATTTTTGAAAAAAAATAATTAAAATTCCCTTCATTTTTTCTCAAAAGGGCTAAAATGTCCCTAGAATTTTTTTAGAACAAAAAAGTTTCTGAACTTATAAAATCGGTACTAAAATACCCTTCATTTAAGCTGCATTTCACTTCATGAGTTATGGAGCTGATGTGTCATATTAGTAAAACTGATTATTGTTTATGTGGCAGATGTGCAAGCATTTTTATGTCTTATAAGCATCATATAAGCAGAAGATATATATATATTTTTATTTATTTTTTTTTTATTATTATTTTCACTTTTTTTCTCCTCTTTCAAGCGCTCTATATGTGCTTTCTCCCCCAAACAAATGTCTACTTTAAGGATTTTTTGTCTTTGTTAGAGGGAGAAAATATATATCGTGCTTTGTAGAAA
Source organism: Excoecaria agallocha (assembly GCA_037975025.1). NCBI lineage: Eukaryota > Viridiplantae > Streptophyta > Magnoliopsida > Malpighiales > Euphorbiaceae > Excoecaria > Excoecaria agallocha. The sequence continues at coordinate 57,599,890 of CM075812.1, read as the reverse complement.
AGAGGGAGAAATGAAAAAAAATATTATGGATCCCGCGCTTATGTGGCACCCATGTGACGTAAATCTGCTTGCATGTATAGCACGTAAGCAATAACTAATTCTACCATTGTGACATGTTGATTCCGTTATTGTGGAAGTAGACTGTAGCTTAAAAGATAAGCATTTTAGTATTGATTTCATAAGTTTATGTGTATTTTTTTTCTAAAAAAATATTTTAGGGACATTTTAATCCCTTTGAAGAAATTAACATGCAGCGAATTTTAGTATACTTTTCAAAAACGTTTAATATTGGGTCTTCACTTACGCGGCACTTATATAGCACCACGTCAACACCATTAGTTTGAAGTTAACGGTAGATTAACGAAAATACATTTTATTACCATTTTTATAAGTTAAGGGGCATTTTTGCTCAAAAATAACTTTAAACACATTTTAACCTCTCTAAGAAAACATAAAGGGCATTTTAGTACTTTTTTCCTTTTAAAAATATATATTTCATGTATAAGACAACAATTAAACATGTAATATCTTTTGGGAGAATTTGAACTCCTTACAATAACAGTTGGTAAAAAAAATTATTTTCTTTTTTACAAAAAAAGTCCTAATATCTAATTACAACAATAAATTAATGCTATTAGCAGGCAACGAAATTGAAATCTTCCACATTGTCAATATAATAAAAATTAAATATTCAAAGGTTCAATTGAACCGAAGTTTAATTAAGAAATATTAATTCATTAAAAATGTGAATAAAACACATATTTCGCCATTAGGTTACTGAACACTAACCCAAGAAAGAAATATGCTTTAAAACCTAAAATTTAATCTCCCTCTCAGTATGTACATGGGACGATTTGTGAAGAAAATAAAGATCAAAAGATGATGTATAGACGACTCACAATTAATTTTACCAAAAGTCAAAAATGAACTGTCTATTGAGAATTTAGTTTTCTTGGTTTATAGGTCAGCTACACGCGTAATCTGCGTAAAATCACGTGCTCATTTTGTTAATAATAGAAATTGTTTTTCTTTAGAAGCCATATCAGTATTCTATGAATAAAAAAAAAGATAAGGGTTAAATAAATATTATTTTAAATTTTATTAAATGCATATTTTTTTTAGGATTAGTTATAAAACACCTAAAATTTTCTTTTAGTTATATTTTAAATTTTAAAAAAATCATCCAAAACATATAATATTTTGTTAATTTTGGATGGAATTTTTAACACAGTATTTTATTCAAAATATATAAGTAAAGATTATTATTTTTTAAATAGGATAAACTTTATTAAGAAAAATCAGCTATCAATACTGAAATAATACATGAAGGAGACTTGACATAGAAGATGCAGCTTTAGCAAGTAAATAAACAACATTATTCACAGATCTTTTCACAAGTACAAAACGGATATTAGAAATAGAAACTCTTAAATTCAAACAATCACTAATTATCGAGCCAAAATTAAATCAATCTTGAGACCGAGATGATAGAGCATTGACGATGACCAATTGAGAATCCGATTCTACCACAATCTTCGAGAACCTAGATTTCTTAATAACTAAAGATTGTATGTTAAACATAGTTAAGCGAATGGATGATTGAATTATTTGAAATTAATAAATTTTTTTTGTATAATTTTTTACCTAATTTATAGCTATTCTGGATGCTTTCCCAAAGAAACTCATGCTTCGTGAGAAAGAAACCATATGGATTTTTTTAATGATTTATTAAAAGAATTTCTTCCATTTGACTATGGCTGCTCCGTACTTGTATTTTTCTATCTTTTAATTCAAAAAGCTAGTTATGAAAATGAAGTTTGGTCATATGTGAATAGTGACATGGATGATTCTTATCAAGTAATTATATCATTAATTCAACAACACATGATAAATATTTTAATTAATTGATTATTGCAAAGACGAAAGCTTATTATAAACATTTTTAATTGACCAATTTTGGATCTTGTTCTTGAAGTTTCTTTGAGGTTACATAAGCAAATGCATCAGAATTAATGTTAATTAGCAAAAATTATATCTCAGCTTAAATTAATTGGTTATTTGCTATATTTATCGAATTAAAACAACATATTAAAGGCATATTTAATTAGCGATTCAGGCAGCTAATAATAACATATATACATGTGTGTGTGGCTGCTGATGATAACTAATTAATAATTTCTAGGAAACTATTTCTTAACCTGAACTATATCATAAATATAATCATATTCGTTAAGCAACTAGCAAGTTATTATAAACCCTAATTATTATGCATATGCGTTGTATATTTTTCTCAATATATATATATATATATATATATATATATATATATATATATATATATATATATATATATATATATATATATATATATATATATATATATATATATATATATATATATATTAAGATAAAAAATTTGCCTATTGCATTGGATTCATGCTCTTACACACAGACTTTCTGTTTGAAAAAAAAATCATACATTTCATTAATTTATTTGTTAGTTAGAGAAATTTGCTAGATGAACCAGAGATTGTACCTACCATTGCTCTCTTAAACTTGACTTTCCAGGATTGTAGCTCACCTTGCTAAAGAATTAGGTATTAGATTCAGAAAGCTTGGGAGAAAAAAGCTACATAATATTATATATATATATTGCAAAGTTCATAATATTTTATTAATTGAAAAAGATTGTCATATAGCTCCACATATAATACAAAATTATTTTAGGCTAGGTAGTGCTTTCTGGTATCCCCACCAACAATTACCGACTCCCACCCCACCGTAGCTAATTATTTATTATTATAAAGTTATACTTTATTTATTTTGTTGTTATTATAGTCCCCACAATATTACTTTTGGAAAAGTTTTGAGTCAATTATGGTAAAATTAACCCGTGATATTACCAAGCATAGGATTGTGGATCGAACCCAACAAGACTATGCGTGGGAAGCATTTCCCCGAATAGAAATATTTATTTTCCTTTGGTTAGAAAAGGAAAATTCCAATCAAAATTGATCGTCACCATATGCGTCAAATTTATAATATTGAATTGTGGACCATAAAAATAGAAATCAAAAGACCACCTGAGTTTTCTTCAAATTGACATCACATATATGAGCAATTTTTTACTACTACTAATATATAAACTTTCTCCGTAACTTCCAATCTCAATTCAAACTTTGTAACCCAAATTAAATAAGTAATTAATTTTTAAGTAATAATACCAACAAAAAAATTATTCAACACAGTCAACTTATTATTTATTTATTTTTTTGGGTATTCATATTGGAAGATTGTTGCTATATATTCAGACAAGTTTCTTTCTTTCTAAACCTCGAAAAACATCTTCATCAACAACATGGCAAAGCTAGCAATCCAATTCTTATGCTTCACTTTCTTGATTTCTCTCTTTCTACATATCATCCCGATATCATCCCAAGAAGTCGGTTAGTATACCTAAAATCCTAATATTTAAAGGAGAAATTGATTATTTTTTTCTTTCTGTTAAAATTCTTGATTATATACTATAATGTGTATGTAATTTTTTTTCAGAAAACGAAAGAGAATTTGATTATCACAAGTCAGAAAATGGACCGGACCGATGGGGAGAACTTCGTGAAGAATGGAGAGCATGCAGCGATGGATCTATGCAGTCTCCTATTGATTTGTTGGATGAAAGAGTAGAAATAGTTTCCCATTTGGGGAGACTTAAAAGAAGCTATAAGCCTTCAAATGCCACTTTAAAGAATAGAGGCCATGATATGATGGTAAGAAAAATTAATAACTAATAGTAATATAAAAGTGGTTTTTGGTGACAAGGAATGAAAATTACTTAATTTTATTTTCTTGATAAATTTTAATTTTAATATTTATAATTTTTTTTATTTTATATTTTGTGGATTCAGTTGGAATGGGAAAATGGAGCCGGAACTCTTGAAATAAATGGAACTGAATATGTTCTGAAACAGTGTCATTGGCATTCTCCTTCTGAGCATACTGTCAATGGCCAAAGGTATGCTTAATTATTAATTAATTTTTTTATGCACTTAATTACTTAATTAATCAAGAACGAATTTTAATTAAGATCTAATTTATGATTTTATTAGAGAAAAAACTGCTCACTTTTCCTACACAATGTTCGATTACCAAAATCAGTGCATAAATAATTAAAATTATGAATCATATATATTATCGTATTTTATTTCAAAAAATTCAAAATAAAATGCTAATAATTTTTATTTTTTTTTAACCAGGTATGCTCTGGAGCTGCACATGGTTCATGAGAGCGTAGATGGAAAAACTGCTGTGGTCGGGATTATGTACAAAATAGGAAGACCAGATACTTTTTTATTATCCGTAAGCATATTTAATTATAACAATAATATATAATTAATCTCTTTTTTTATTTTTTATATTATATGATTTTTTTTTCATCAGCTGACAGAGAAATTAAGATCAGTGGCTGGGAGCCAAGAAGACGAAACAGTGGCTGGTATAATTAATCCAAAGGATATAAAAATAGGAAGCAGAAAATATTATAGATATTTGGGTTCTCTTACTGTTCCTCCTTGCTATGAGAACGTCCTGTGGACCATGATTAAAAAGGTATTGCCCTAATAAATCCCGAAATTATTCAATTTTTCTATTCTAATCGACTTTTTTTTTAATCTAAATTTTGTTTTATTAGTAACATTCGAACTTTAATTAACTAATTTCAGGTGCGAACGGTAACAAGAGAACAGGTGGAACTGCTTCGTGTAGCTGTTCATGATGTGAGTATATATTTAGATCTCTTTATGAGCTGAACTGCCAATAAAATACCAATTACACAAAAAATTAATTTTAAATTTGCATCGGTTTATATATCAATGAAATTCTTTCATAGTTTTGATTGAAAGCTTAATGCTTATATATATATAAATAAATTTTTTTCAGGAATCCAATTCAAATGCAAGGCCGATTCAAAGATCGAATGGACGAACAGTGCAACTATATAGACCAGATGAAACAGATCAAAATTAAATTTAAAGAACACCTTCTGATTTTATTTTTTAGAATTTATTGTCTACATATATATTCATCCGATTATTAGGTATTTATTGGACATATTTGTCTTCATATATTATATTAATTATTAAGATCATTAGAGAGAGAGAGACATTATTTCTTTTTACCCTTCATTGTCCATTCATCGCTGGCTATTAAATAAATTGTTTTATTTTTTTAAATAATTAATTACAATAAGTTGATTGCATTCACGACACATCAGAGATTTTTTTTTTAATTTTTAATAGTAATTATAATGTCGTTATATATATGGCTCTTTTTTGCTCGTGAATCTTTGTTTTTTTTTTTTATTGGTTTCGTACTATTCTTTTTTTTTTTTCTAATTTTTTGTTATGCTTTGGCAATATCATTCAATTAATCGGTCTAAGATGGAAAAATAAACATTTAATACAAATACAGTTGTACTCAATTGGCAAATTGATATTAAGATCTTAATTAGGGAGCTTAATTGGTATTAAGATCTTAATTGGCAGAATCAACCCAATCACCGCCACACCTACCCACTCCCACCCACCATATTAAACTTACTTTTAGGATTAATTCAAATAAAGAATTTTACGTGTTTAAATTATGTCAATTTTTTATTTATTGGAACAATTTTTTTTTTATAAAATGAATTAAAGAAAAGAAAGACTCGAATTCTAAAATCTACCCCTTAAATTTAAGTCAGCATATTGCTAACATGTCCTATTAAGTATATTAAACAATAAAAATTACTTTTTATACGGCATTTTATTATCAACTAAGAAAATAAATGAAGTTAGAGACAATAAATCTAAGAAAATTATTGCGCATAGGCACCCATTCTCCTTCATGGGGAATTATTATTTTTATCTTGTTAAAACATAAATTGATGGTAAGTGAATATAGGTTAATTCTATTGGGGTGTGGATTTTTCAATAAAAATGAAACATCTCATCTACTGATAGAAAATCAAAGACCACCTCTATGGTTTTCTTCAAATTGTCATCATCAAGAATTGAATGCTAATCCATTTCTTCCTATTTTCAAACTTTGTATGCCAAAATAGACAATTGATTTGCTATCGTGACTAGTATTCTGGAAACCAATTATTGCTACTGAGTTTCGCTTAATTTGCAGAGAAAATAGGCATTTTTGCTGATGATTTGCGAGTATGATGACACTTTATTATTGACCAGCTAAACCCAATTCGACCGTGCAGATTCAGACTTTTAGTTGCCGACTCCTATTTCGTATTGATCTTAGTCTAGCAGCCAGCTGCGCTTTTCAAAATTTCAAAAGATATTTAGGCTATTAAATATGGGATTAGATAATTAGTTATTTTCTATTTTTGAATTGTAATAAAAACTTTTAATTCCAAATTTCCTAATTGATCTAGATTGCTATCTGTAGTAATTTGTTTGTTGAGGAGTTATCTTTTTAAATTACATTTGTTAAATAGATTTTAATAAAAAATTTTAATATAAAATTAAAATATTTTTCGAACTAAAATATATAATAGTCAACATAAATTTGAAAAATATTTTAAAATTTTTTCAGTTGTTTGTCAAATTTTTTTAAATAAATTAAAAAAATATATATATTTTAATTTTTCAATTGTTTCTTATCTAGCAAAATATAAAAATGTATATCTTTATCCTATGTATAAATATGCATATTTTGATTTTTCAATATATAAGTAGTCAATAAATTATGTAATTTTTTTTATAAGTTACATTTTTTTAATAAATACTTGAAAATATTAAAATAATTTTATTTTATTTCCATCCCAATCTTTACCAGTTTAACATAAAGGAGATTAGACTTAATTTTAGGTGGAGAGGCAAGATTTTATTCTCTATATGTTTTACGTTTATGGCCATGTGCGGTTAAATCCTATCTTTTAGTGAAGGTTAATTTGAAGTTAAGGTTTCTTCATGACTCGTAAGATCTAATTGTTTATTATCTCTTTAATTCTTGTTATATTCATATGATTTTTATAATGATTGGGAAATTACATTTCGATTGTTAATATGTTCTTTATTCAGTGAGTTATCATTGTTCTTTTAATATATTAATATACAACTAGTTATTGAGATTAAATTTGTAATTATATAATTGAGTTACCACGAGTGGTAAATAATATAATCTCAGCAGTGTCAAAAATCCTCTTATTATATTATGAAAATTAATGAAATATATAGTTTAAATGAATCTCGCTAGTTGGTTTGTTGGCTAGAATCGAGTTTTCCTAATTCTTATTGCTGTTAGTTGATTGAATCTTGATGCTAGTTGAGAAGTATTTGCTAATTAGAAATTTTATATAGCGTTTTGTCTTATTTAATCTATTAACGAGGAAAATTTTGTTAGAGACATTTGTTCAATGGCTATAACCGGCCTATTATATAGAATTATGAGTTATTTTTGCATCTATGATTTGTAGAACTTGTATTGCGAATTATTTTGGCTGGAATTTATTCATAGAGTTACCTTGTGATTATTAACTACGTAACCTTCCTTGGAAAAAAAAAATTCATATAATTTTTTTTTAACGATGACTTTTTTTTTTTTTTTGTGTCTTGCCTTGCCTCAGCGATTACAGTATTATATACATATATATATGAAATTTCTCTTTGTATTAATATATAGGAATTATTGAAGACATGAATATGTCACTCTTTTTATGTGAGTATTGGTAGTACTCTGAAACTTTAATTAGTGTTCAAATATAATTTTTGGGTTTAGGAAAAAAATGAAGAATAAAGTGAATCACTCTCTTATGCGGCTAGGTTAAAAAAAATTACATTTTTTTTTTATATTTAAAGCCATTCCGATCTGACCCGAATTTTATTTATACAAATTTGTGTATAAAAACCTTCAAATTTTGATTAAGCTCAACCTGAATCTGATCCATTTCGGGGCCGGCCAAATCCAGTCTAACCAGAAATAATCATCTATTTTATTTGTGTAGAAAAAAAAATTCAAATTTTGATTAAATTCAGCCAAAACCAGATCCATTTCAGCCAAGTCCAAACTCAATCCATCCCATATTGTATGTCATAATTGTATCAAAAGTGAATTTTCATTAAAAGGATGAGTTAAATATATTGACTCACAGTTTCGTCCATTAGTGCAACTATACAACCCATTCGGTTCACCATGTGCCCATTTGGGCCATTATGCAACATATGAGCCCACTATGCAATCTATTTGAACCAACATATAACAAATCTATGTATTCACTCAAAACCATTTAACTCGTTTGACCAACGGTTTATTTATGATCCATTTATTTATGATCCAATCAAAATTCGCTCAATCCGATCCATTTGTCACCTATATTTTAAAGTCATGTTTTATTTTATGAAGAGTTATAATAAAATTAAGGGATAAAGGTTATTTTGTAACTTTAAATATTTTTAAATGGAAAAATTTACTCCTATATATTTTGTTAATCATTTCAACATCTATAAGATCATAATAGCTGAACCCAAGGCACAACTAAAAAAAATACTGCAATGGAACTTTATTTGAACAGGACTCTATTTTTCATTTTATAGAATTTTGAGATTGTCTTTTTATATTTTTATTTCTCACCTTTCATTTGTGTCAATTATTGTTATTATTAATTAATTATCATTATTTTTCAATGTGTTGAACGCTGAACTCTCATTGAGTAGATTCTACTTTCCTGTCTATATTGAATTCTGACTTTTGAGATTTTAATGGTTTTTACCTAATTAGTAATTGCCATAATTTTCTTTCTTTGTCTTCTCCTTTAATTTTGCACCTACTCTTTTTCCATTTTCTCCTCTATTACTTTGCTATTTTATCTCCTATACATAAACAATTAAACATCATAAAAAACTAATTGTTGCAGAGAGTAATGGAAAGGTTCTCCTTACATAAACAATGTGGCAAACTAATAGTTGCCCACAATGATGGAAGTTTTGCTTCCTACGATATATATTATGAAAGAGTGGCTTCAAATGAAAATTGAAATTTAGGATGCATTCAGGGGAGGATTTTATTTTCAGTTTTTATTTTTTTTAAATAAAATTAAAATTCTTTTTGCAGATTTATTTCTATTTTGATTTATGCAAAAATTTGAAAATGTGATTTTCACATCTAAAATAGAAATTAAAAATTTTCAAAATATGATTTTTAAAATTTTACTTTTATCAATAGTTTAATTATTTTATTCTTACTATTACCACAGCTACCATTACTACCACACCGCCGTTGCCGCTGCCGCTGTCTCTATCGCTGCTACTACCGAAATTATTATCATGCATGAATAATTAAAAAAATATATGATATAATTTTTAAATATAAAAAACAATTTTTTAAAAAATAGATAATAAAAATTGAAAATAATTTTTAGATTTTAAAAAATAAAAAAATTATATTTTTACCGAATGAACGTAATTAATGGTGCTAAAGATGTAAATATCTCAAATAACTTGTCTTTTCATGTTTATGTGTTATTTGCGATTATTAACTCCATAACTTTCTTTAAAAGAAAATTACATAACTTTTTTTGCTTTTGAAAAAAGATGGCGCTTTTTTTTTGTGCCTATAGTATTATTGGTAGACATATGAAATATCCTTACCTATTAACATAAATAACTAGGGATATGAATAGAATGGGTAACTCTATTGCGTGTTTGTGAGTATTCTGAACTTATACTCATCAATTATAATTTTTGAGAAATGGATAATTAATCAAGCGAATCATTCTTTTAAATGGGTAGTTTAGTTTTTTATATTTCATTTTTTTTAAAATTTAGGTTTTATTTAATTTAAAATTGCAAATACAATTATGCAATAAAGTCATTTTATACCCTTAAATTTTTTATAATTTCAATCACAGAACCGCAAATTTATTATATTTTAATAGGTTTAAAGATAAATTTATTCTATTTAAAAAGTATAAGATTAAAATATTTCAAATTCATGTATTTGACAATAAAAACTGACCCAAAAAAAAGGTTTAGAGAATAAATCTACCAATTTTGAAAAAAAAAAACCTTATTTCGTAAATTATAAAACATAAAAGAAATATTTTGCTAGATATTGCATGCCAAGCGCAGGTTTCGACTTGTAGGTATAATTAGTTATGCATCATAATGTTGACCTTTTTAAGTTTTATTTATTACCCATGCTCTAACTTGTTTTATTATTAAAGGGATAATATCTCTTAATTTGTTTTAAATTTTTATCGTGAAAATAATTAAAGACATGCACCACTTTATCCAAAAAAAAAAAAAACCCTAAAAACACTAAATGAATTAAAGTTAAAATGTCAATATTGTTTTTAACGAGACATATTAACAATAAAATTAATTACAATATAGTGTGAAAATTTAATTTCGAATATTCACCATCTTTCTAAAAACAAATCTTCCATAAAAAATAAATAAATAAATAATAAAAATTGTCACAACAAGCCTTGCTGCCTTACTTGGTCACAATCTCTCATCTATGGCATATCTTATTTATTACCCATACCTAGTCTTAATTAATAATTTAAGATGATTAAATACAATTAATGCATTATTCAATTACAGTTTTACCCATTTGACAAATTTGCTAACTCAATCGGCCCGGATCAAAATTCTGTTTACTACTTATTCCGTCTCATTTTAAAAGATTATTTTTTCTATTTTGTTTTGTCCTATTTTAAATGTCTTTTTGGAATTTGAATAATAAATTTACATATATATTCCTATTTATTATACACTTTATTAAATATTTATTTTTTTAATCAATCTTTATTTTTAATTAGAATTAAATGAAATTTTTGAAAATATAAAAGAGTATTTTTGTCAATAACTACAGTTTTTTTTATGAAATTGAAATATTTTAATCATTTTCTTAATTTTCGTGAAAAATGAAAAACTAACTTTTAAAATGGGATGGAGGGAATATAAATTTATAGTAATATAATTTTTATCAAATAAAAAGTTTATAGAAATATATTAAATTGTGTTATAGTGAAATATTGATTAATTTTTATACAAAATTAGCCAATTATAAAATATTAAAAAATTACGAATATACATGTATATGTTAAAAAAAATACTAGTTGTATTTTTTTTTGAACTAAAACAATTCATTAAGGATTAAAATCAACAGACAATAAATCAACAAGAAAAGGAGGTGGACCAGCCCACTCCCCACAAACAGACTTAGAACTAACCGCTTTGACAAGATGATGGGCAGCCATATTCGCTGTTCATCTAACAAAAGCAACAGAACAACCTGCTAAAGCTTTTAATAAGAGTTTACAAGCCACAATAATATCATCAAAATAAGACACACCACTACAATCTTCATTCACTGCCTTAGAAACCATGAGACAGTCTGTCTGGATACAAGCTTGAGAAAAATTATGAGCCTTCAACCAGCTAAGGGCCTCCTTAACCGCAAGAGCCTCTGCAACGTGAACTTCAAAACACCCCATAAACGCTGCATGCTTCGCTGCAATGCAAACACCCTTGTGGTCCCTAATAAGGAAACCATAGGAGCTATACCCGAAATGTTTTGAACAGCCTGAGCCATCTGCCACTGGACAAAATCCATCCGAGTAAGACGGAGAAACACTTTCGCCGTTTCCCGTTCCTTCTCCCACAGCACTGAATTTTGATTTTTCCATAAGCTCCAAAGAATGAAACACAGCTCAACCATCTTGTCCTCCTGCGCAGAAACCAGCAAAGTCAAAAACCAGTGTCTAAAATAGGCAACCCAACTCATTCGCCTGTCACCAAAGAAAAGATACCAGACAAACTATACACCAGAAGCGTTGGTAGAAAGCTGGGTTTAAACCATCAGGTCCCGGACTTTTATTAGGGTGCATAGCAAAACAGGCTTCTCTGACCTCCTCCTTACTAAACGGTGCTATTAAAGCAATATTTTGCTCCTCTGAAACCTTGGGCGTAATAAGATCAGTGACTCCTGAATCAGAACACACATTACTGTGAAAAATATTTTGAAAATATTCAAGTATGACCTGCTCCATGCCTGATCCCCACTCACACCAGACTCCAGAGTTGTTTTTAAGACGAGAAACAGTATTATTCTTCCTCCTAGACGAAGCATAAGCGTGGAAATATCTTGAGTTGGCATCACCCTCTTGCAACCAGAAGAGCTTGGCTCGCTGTTTCCAAAAGTCTTCTTGTTGCTTCAAAGCTTGTGAGAAAGCTATTGAGGCTGCCTTATATTAGTATACTGAAGCTTTATCTCTATGGCCTTTTAATTTCTCCAAGAGGAAACGAAACTGTTGAATTTTAGTCTTGAAATTTCCATCCAAAGTCTGACTCCAATGCTTTAGGGCCCCCACACACGACTGGATTTTTTTAGCAATGGAGTGCAATCCCGTCCTATCCCAAGCATCCCGCACAACTGACGAGCAATTTTTGTCTCTAAGCCATGCATTCTCAAACCTGAATCTTTTATTAACTGAAACCTTCACCCAAACTTTTAGTTGCAGGAACAAAGCAGAATGATCAGAGCACACAGTGAGTACATTATAAAGCCTAGAATAAGAGAACAAATGGGCCCACTCAGCATTCACAAGAACTCTATCTAGCCTTTCTTCCATCCACCAAGAGGTACCTCTGCCAAATTCCCATGTATATGGGTAGCTCCTCATTTCCACCTCCATTAATCCAGAATCGCTCACAGCATCACAAAAACCTTCAAGAAGCCACCTAGGCTGTTTAATCCCCCCTCTTTTATCTGACTCCCTTAACATATCATTGAAGTCCCCGACACAACACCATGGCCCTCCTCTTCCATCAGCTAAAAATAGCAGCAGGTCCCAAGACAATCTACACTGGTGCCGCTCTGGAAAGCCATAAAAACCAGTAAGATGCCACGGGGAATCTTGTTTGATAGAGACTCGTATGTCTATATAGTTTTGAGAGCTTGAGACCACATGACGTTGCACAAAATCTTTCCAGAAAACTGCCAAACCTCCTTCACGACCTTCTCCGTCCACTGCAAAACAAAAATCAAACCCCAATCTTCTACTAATATTAGCTACTTTATGTTTCTTAATCATTGTTTTCATAAGGAAAACAATACTGGGCCTTCTTAAGGATATAATATCCTTTAATCCATTAACTGTCCGTGGATTGCCCAGTCCACGGCAGTTCCAACTAAGGAGACTCATGGGCCCTGACGGGCCTGTGCTCCAGGTCCCGCCAATAATGGGTTTTTTGTTTGCTCCGCATAATCTACCACTTTAGGCCCATCCTCCATACGAGCCCGCTTTGCATCTATAATAAGGCCTTCCTCACTGCCAGTGAATACTCCACCAGTTACTGCACTATTTTCGCCAACTGCATACATGAAAACTCCCATGTTTAACCCACGTAAATCATGCCCCTTATCCACGCTCCTTTGAATGTAGCCAGAAACTCCAAAATCTTCAACTTTCATATTGGTCGATAGATTTCCCCACCTTGCCCCTCCCTCATCTTCCATGGATTCCCGCAGCCAGGCTTTCCCGACCTGAAGATTATTCCGTTTGATTGCTGCCCTCAGATGACTTCCATAAGCACGTTCAGTTGGACATTCAGAAAGATCAAACAGATAACTACAAAACTTATCTGCATGACCTATAACACCATAGAAAAAACAGAAGGACGGAAGTCTCTTATACCGAAAATCAACCCAGAGCCAATCCCCACTCCTCCTTATCTTCTGGCCTCTTTTTATAGGGACTCGATTATCGATTGCTACCTTGATCCTCACATAATCTTTCCATGGACCTTTAAAGTTTTTTAGGTCAGCCTCCACAAACTGCCCTATCTTGTTCCTAATGGCTTTGCACGCCTCCTCAGTTTGGAAGCCTATAGGAAGATTGACAATCTGGACCCATATGAGGAGAAGATTCAGATCAACCTGTGCCTCCTGTTCCGTATCTAATAGTTGCTTGATAATAAGAACATTTTGGTTGAAAGTCCAAGGACCATCATTAAGAACCCTCACCATATCTAGTTCATGGTAAAATTGAAACAGATATCGACCCCCAGTAGCCGTCTCTGTTATGGTCACCTCCTTAACCGGCCTCCAAATCGACGCCAGTGTATTTTTCATAGACTCAAAATGAATAATCTTGTCATTAAGAAAACGGCCAATAATGAAGTATAGCTTGTCATTAGACTGTGAAGCGCTCTGCACTTCATCTAAGACAAGCCCTTCCTCCTCATCCTCAATTCTTAACCCTGCATAAAGATCAGCCACTTCCTTTCCCTTATCAGAGGGACAAGCCATTGTAAATCAACTACTGCTGTTAACTAACTAATCAATAGATATGTAAGACATCTCAGAAGAGAAGACAGAAACACTCTAAAAGGAGAGACAGAAACACTCCAAAAGGAGAGACAATTTACTGCAGAACCCTCATAAATATCTAACCAAACTAAATACTAGTTGTATTTAATTGCAAAAGATTGTCATATAGTTCCACACAATACATATAATACAAAATTATTTTAGGTTGGGCAGGGCTTTCCTGAATCACCGCTACCAATTACCGAGTCCCACCCTCCCATTTTAATAACTTACTTTTTAATATTATTTATGAATGAACTAATAACAACAAAATGTTATATTAAAAATATACAAGTTATTTTTTATACAACATTTTTTTATTAATATTCTGATTTAAAAAAATAATTGGGGGGCTATAAAACTCCTGTTACTATCAGGTACTCCTTCCATTATTTTTTATCAGTCACTTTTGTTGTTTTCACTAAGATTAAGAAATAATAAATAGACTTAAATTTAGTATTAAATTACGTGATTAAAACTAAATTATCAAATCTGATTGGTTTTAACTTTATTGGGAAAGAAAATTAAATTGAAAAAGTAAATTAAATTACATTGAAATTCTAAAAGTGACAGATAAATAGAATTTGAATTTTACTCACAAGTGACAGATAAAAAAAATGAGGGAGTATAAAATATAAAATTGTGGATCGAACCCAAGAAAATTACAAGCAGGAAGCATTTCCCCTATGCAATTGCCCCTTAGTTTTTGAATTTTTTTTATTATATATATGTGTGTATGTTTGTATTAAATAAACATTTTTGTACCCTCAAAATTTTGTTTTGACCCCCTTTTTTTTCAACTTATTTTTTAATTTTAAGCATAACGTATAATTTTACATCCCTTAATTATAAATCTTAAATGTATTGGAACATAAAATTTTCTTAAAATAGAAATCAAAAGACTGCATGTGTTTTCTTCAAATTGACATCATATATATAAGCAATTTTTTTAATTACATCTTTTGATCCAAAAACTATCACAATCTTATTTTAAAATTATTTATCTAAATTTATTTATCTTATTTTAAAACTGTTTATCTGAATTTATTTAACAAATGCTAACTTATAATATTAACTTTCTCCATAACTTCCCATCTTAAACAAACTTTGTAGCCCAAATTAAATAAATAATTAATTTTCTAGTTCTAGTAATAATACAAATAAAAAATTATCCACACGGTCAACTTATTATAATTTTTTTTTTCTTTTTTGGTTATTCATATTGGAAAATTGTTGCTATATATTCAGACAAGTTTCTTTCTAAATCTCAAAAAAACCTTTTCATCAATAATATGGCAAAGCTAGCAATCCAACTCTTATGCTTCACTTTTTTTGGATCTCTCTTTCTACATGCCGTCCCGATATCATCCCAGGAAGTCGGTTAGTATACTTTAAATCCTAATATTTAAAAGAAATTATTATTTTTTTCTCCATTATTAAAACTTGTGAATATGTGATATAACGTGTAATCTTTTTTCAGAAAACGAAAGAGAATTTAGTTATGATCCCAATGCGAGAAATGGACCGGACCGATGGGGAGAACTTCGCGAAGATTGGAGAACATGTAGCAATGGTACTATGCAGTCTCCTATTGATATATTGACTGAAAGGGTAGAAATAGTTTCCGATTTAGGGAGACTTCAAAGACGCTATAAACCTTCAAATGCCATTCTAAAGAATGGAGGCCATGATATTGGGGTAAGACAATAATAATTAGAATTAGAAATTAAAAAATATATATAAAAATTAAAGCATCTATCATTGCTACAAAATAGTTGAAAAATGTTATGTGATAATAAAAAAAAAATAACAATATAAAAGTGGTTTTTTGTAATGAAAATTACTTTTTTTTTCTTGATACATTTTAAATTTAATATATTACATTTGTTTTTTAATTTCGTGGATTCAGGTGGAATGGCAAAATGGAGCAGGAACTCTTGAAATAAATGGAACTGAATGTGTTCTGAAAAAATTTCATTGGCATTATCCTTCTGAGCATGCTGTCAATGGCCAAATTAAGGTATGCTTAATTATTACTTAATTTTTTATCCACATAATTACTTAATTAATCATGAACGAAATTAATTAAGATCTAATTTATGATTTTATTCAAGAATCCAGCCAATAACAAACTGACATGTGAAGGAAAAAATTGATCACTTTTCTTACACAATGCTCATTATCATATTTTTTTAAAAAAAATCAAAATAGAATACTAATATATATATATATATATATATATATATATATATATATATATATATTGTTAATTAGATATGCCCTAGAGCTGCGTATGGTTCATGAGAGTGCAGATGGAAAAACGGCTGTGGTTGCCGTTTTGTATAAAATAGGAAGACCTGACGCTTTCTTATGTAAGCATTTTTTTTATTATACTGATAATACATAATTAATCTCTCTTTTATTTTATCTTATATGATATATATAAATATAATTAAATATAATTACTAAATTTCGGGATGAAAATCACAATCTCCATTTCCGCCCTGAATTCTAAATCAAAAAATATTTTTTTTCCATCCCAGTCCCTGCTCCCATTGAAGAAATTTTTGGAGATTTTTTGTTTTATTCTGGATGGTTTCCTACTGAAAATAGAATTTTTTTCGTCCCATAATCATTCCTAGCTGAAACGTCTTATTAAAAATATTATACAATTAAATTATTTTTTTATACGGCATTTTAAGATCAACTAAGCAAATAAACAAACTTAAAGACAATAAATTTAAGAAAATTATATGCGTATATATAGACACCCATTCTCCTTCATGGAGAATTATTATTTTTATCTTGTTAAAGCATAAATTGATGGTGGGTGTATATAGGTTAAGTCTATTGGGGTGTGGATTTTTTTACTAAAAATGAAACATCTCGTCGACTAAGAGGGGTTTTCTTCAAATTGTCATCCTCAAGAATTGACTGCTAGTAGCCAGCTGAGCTTTAAAAAATTTCAAAAGGTATGTAGGTAATTAAATACTCTCATCATTTTTTTTATATAACACTTTTAAATAAAATTCAAATTTTATTTATATATAATATTTAAATTTTTAATATAATTTAATTTAATTTTTTAACTTATTTTTTTAATAAATTTAAAATCAATTAAATTTGATAATTTAGTTTTAATTACGTAATTTAATACTAAATTTAAATTTATTTATTATTTCTAAATCTTAGTAAAAATAACAAAAATGACAGATAAAAAAAACGGAAGAAATATATCTTTTGGCCATTAAATATGGGATTAGATGATTAATTATTTTCTATTTTTGAATTGTAATAGAATCTTTTAATTCCAAATTTCGAAATCTATCTAGATTGCTATTTCTAGTAATTTATTTATTTATGAGTTATTTTTTAGGTAACATTTGTTAAATTGATTTAAATAAAAAATTTTAATATAAAGGTGGAATGATTTTTTAATTGAAATATAAAATAGTTATGATAAGACTAAAAAAAATTCAAAAAACTCTTTTCAGTTGTTTATGAAATTTTTTGGAATGAGTTAAAAATATATTTTTTTAATTTTTAATTGGTATCTTATCTGACCAAATATATGGATACATATTTTAATTTTTTAATATATAGATAGTTAACAAATCACGTAACATTTTTAACAAACGCTTTAAAAAGTTGAAATATCTCTATTTTTTTTTTCATCCCAACATTTTCAAGTTGGGCTAAGGTAAAATTTTACTTCTGAATTATTAGAAAGGGGATAATTTTTCTCCTATACTTTTTTTTGAGCCTTTTGTATCCCTGAACTCATTTTCTTTATATGTTTTTACTTTTGAACTCGGGTTTAATTAAGGTGTGATTTTATCCCTCAAACTAACAAACTTGCCATGTGTCTAACAGAGTTAACTGCATCCAATGAGACCGTGACACATTGACACACGTCGAAACTCTGTTCAAGCTTAATTTTAGTGGACAATTAGGAGACATATATTTCTTCATTTTAAACAATAGAGATCATTTTAAGAGGCTTGAAGGTTGAGGTTTTGTTGCAAAAAACGGATACTGTTATATTGGGCTTATTTTTGGTAAGTATGGTTGAAATTCTTTGTTCTTAAATTTGAATGGCGAAAATTATTTTTGTTGGTTTGTAAGTTCAGTTTTTGTTGCAAAAAGCGGATTGTTTTTAGATTTTTTATATAATAACCAGTTTCGTCTAATTTGACAAGCAGACAGTCATTTACTGTTAGATTGGACTGATTTTTGATAAGTATAGCTGGAACTTTTTATTCTTCAATTTGAACAGTGGAGATTGTATTTGGATAATTATAATTTTATTCGATTTGCTTTGGACGGAAGTTGTAATTGAGGGGCAAAATTTCTCTCCTTGTTCTTCTTTCTCTCTAATTTTTTAAAGTCAAAAACAGATAATTAAGAGGCAAAATTTATGTGTTTGCTAATTTTTGTTTGCCATCGTTAATCTTTCTAAGATTTTGTATTTGAATATTTGGGAGTTGGTGATTTTTAAAGAAGAAGAAGAGCGGGAGCAGAGAGAAGAGAAAGAGAAATGGGAGTTTTTTTTTGGAAAATTTAGAACAATTTTTTTTGGAAAACAAATATGGATGCCTTGTTATCAATTTTTAAATTAAAAAATTTATAATCTGACTAGGAAAGAGAAGTATATGTGGTAGATGAGGTGACACATTCTCATTGGATGTTTCAGTGTTATTAGCCATGTTAGCAATCCGTCCATTTCAGAAGGAAAAACACACCAAAATTTTGAGTTAAAGGGCAAAATAGGTTCAAAAAAAGTATAAGGATAAAATTACCCCTTTTCTATAGTTCAAGGATAAAATTTCACCTTAACCCTTCCAGGTTTGATCAAACTTAATTTTAGGTGGAAAATTAACACGTTTCCTTGTAAATCAATTGCAGAATTGTCATATATGGAACAATAACATAAAAGATAAATTTATCTACTAACAAATGCCAATATTTTTTTTTATCATCAAGAGTTGTTTTAATAGTCAACTCTTAACTAAAAGTGTAGAAGTTGGAAAGTCTTGAATTCTATTTATTTTAGCGATATTTACAACTATATTTAATCATTATGCTTCTCTTATTAACAAAAATGTGTAAAATTAACCTATTTATAAAATAAAATACCAATACTAATTAGAAATAATGGAAATATTAGGACCAAAATTCACCAAATAAGTATGGTGGCCAAGAAAGAAATATGTTGAAAAGTTCAATTTGTCAAATCGAAAATGATGATTCAGCACTTAATTTGGATTTCAACATTTTGAACTGCAATTTTCAAGATTTTCACTTTTGGACTATCATTACTTGCCTTTGATGTACTCTTGTATTTTTGACTAATTATATTTTCACATTTACACATTCTTTGAAAAATCTTGAATTTGAATTTGGATTTGGTCATTTGCTTTTTTTTTTTTTTTTGATAAGCTAAAAATTTATTAGAAAGAGCGCTGGAAGCCGAACTAGCTAAACCAGCCACTAGATACAGTCAACAAACCAAGGCCTGCTGTATAAACTTAAGGGAAAGCAGAAACAGTCTGCAGTCGCCGTAACCCCCTATAGCAAAACATCAAGCAGCAATAAGCCTTACAAAATCAAATGAAGGGCGGAACTAGAGCCATGATTGCAAAAACTGAGCAGGCATGAGCCAAGGAACAGAGCAGCAATATCCAATTAGTTGACAGCCGAGCCTGCAGCTTTACTAGATTAACTAGAGCTTAATTCAAACGAAACAGAGGCGAGGAGCAAGGACAACAGGAGAACAAAACCAGCAGACCCTCAGCAAGGCAATATGGATAGCAGGTTGTAGATCCCAAGACTTCCCTAGTAATCAATCACCAGGACAGCACCTCTTCAAAATAAACAGCAAGAACAGGCGTGCAGAGAGAAAATTATGTAAAATGCAGGCCCCATTATGAGAGCCATGCTATGAAGTCTGATTCTCGGTTTGCCCCTGCCTTTGCCATGTGATCTGCAAAATGATTATTTTCTCTCCTTTTATGTATGAAGAGCACTCTATTTTCAAGATGACATAAGAAAATGAAGAAATTATGAATTTAAATATTATTATTATTGTTGTTATTGATTATTTAATCTGTTAATTTGTTACACACACTTGAATTTTAATCAAAGCTAAATGGGTTTATTTTAATTCTTCAAGAAAAAAAAATGAATTTTTAGTCCCTAAATTTGTCGAAATTATTCAATTGTATTCTTTAAGTGATTATTTATTTATTTATTTATTTAAATGAGAATTTAAAACTCTAATTTTTATTCGGATGAGCCCTTATTTGAAGAAAAACACATAAATCAACATATTACAAAAAAAAATAATGTGAAATAGTAAAATGTTGAAGAATTATCAGCTCCCACTTTTCAATTTTGTTCTATTGAACTTCTAGAAAATTAGAAATATATATAATGTCTTTCTTATAATATATCTTTAAATCCATAATATAGAAAATGATTTTTTTAAAAGATATATACTTCATGTATAAGACATAAATTAAACACGTAATATCTTTTGAGAGAATTTGAACTCCTTACCATTCAACTAATAATAGTTGGTAAAAGAATTATTATTATTATTATTTACAAATGAGTCGTATATCTAATTATAACAATAACTTAATGCTACTAGCAGGTAAAGAAACATCAGAACAAGATCCAAAATTGGTCAATTAATTTCATCCTTGCAATAATCAATTAAGCTTACTTTTAGGATTGATTCAAACAAAGAATTTTACTTTTTTGTCAATTTTTTTATTTATTGGAATTTTTTTTAATAAAATGAATTAATGAAAAGGGAGATTCAAATTCTAAAATCTATCTCTTAAATTTAAGTCCGTATACCTCTAAGACGTTTTATTAAGCATATTAAGCAATAAAAATAAAGTTAGAGATAATAAATCTAAGAAAATTTTATGTGTATAGGCACCCATTCTCCTTCACGGAGAATTATAATTTTTATCTCGTTAAAGCATAAATTGATGGTGGGTGTATATAGGTTAAGTCTATTGGGGTGTGGATTTTTTAATAAAAATGAAACATCTCGTCTGCTAATAGAAAACCAAAAGACCACCTGCGTGGTTTTCTTCAAATTGTCATCATCAAGGATTGACTGCTAATTTCTTCATATTTTCAAACTTTGTATGCCAAAATAGACAATTAATTTACCATCGTGACTACTAATTTTACTACATTTATACTTAACTTTTATATATTTTTAGTTGGTGATTTTACTTTAAATAAGACCCTTTTGCTTGCTTTTGTGTGTGTGTATATATATATATTGTTTGAAGGTAATTTTGGTGAAAAGAAAATTTCTGTAAACTAATTATTACTACTTTGAGTTTCGCTGAATTTGATCTAGCAGCCAGCTGTGCTTTAGAAAATTTCGAAAGATATTTAGGCTATTAAATATGGGATTAGATAATTAGTTATTTTCTATTTTTGAATTGGAATAAAATCTTTTAATTCCAAATTTCCTAATTGATCTAGATTGCTATCCCTAGTAATTTATTTATTTAGGAGTTATTTTTTAAATTGCGTTTGTTAAATCGATCGAAATAAAAAAATTTTAAGATAAGATTGAAATATTTTTTAAATTACGACATGTAATAGTCAAAATAAAACTATAAAATATTTCAAAAAAATATTTCAGTTATTTGTTAAATTTTTTGGGATAAAATAAAAAAATATTTTTTTTCAAATATAATTTTTGAGAAAAAAAATGAAGAATAAAATGAATCACTCTCTTATGCGGGTAGGTTAAAAAAAATTGCAATTTGGTTTTTAACATTTCAGTTCTTTTAAGTCATGTTTTATTTTATGAAAAGTTGTAAATAAATCTATGGGATAAAGGTTATTTCATACCTTTAAATATTTTAAAATGGCAAAATTTTACTCCTATATATTTTTTAATCATTTCTGTTATTTGTAGTTTTGCTTTCTCTTCTTATATATATATATATATATATATATAATAGCTGAACCCAAGGCACAACTAAAAAAATACTGATGTGAAATTTTATTTGTAAAGGAAAATTCTAATCGAAATTGGTCATCGCTGTATATGTTCAATGTATTGGACCATATATACTGGCCAAATAAATTAAATGTATATATAAGCAATTTTTTTAATTAGATAGCCAAATAAATTAAATGTATATATAAGCAATTTTTTTAATTAGATAGCATTTGTGAAATTCAAAAAGGTTGGAAGGCTAAAAAAATAAAACTATTTCAATTTTTCCGATATTTTCAAGTCTTTTATTAAAAAAAATAAAATCCACAAAAAAAATCACGTAATTTTTTAACTATTTAAATCTTGAAAAATCAAAATATACATATTTTGATATATAGTAAAAATATGCATTTTTATATAAGCAATTTTTTTAATTTTATTTTAATTATTTCATATTTTGGTCAATAAAATATTTTAATTTTATTTTAAATTATTTATTTAAATTGATTTAACAAATGGTAACTTATAATATTAACTTTTTCCACAACTTCCCATCTTAAACAAACTTTGCAGCCCAAATTGAATAAATAATTAATTTTCTAGTTCCAGTATTAATACAAATAAAAAATTATCCACGCAGTCAACTTATAATGATTTTTTTTTTCTTCTTTTGTTATTCGTATTGGAAAATTGTTGCTATATATTCAGACAAGTTTCTTTCTAAATCTCAAAAAACCTTTTCATCAACAATATGGCAAAGCTAGCAATCCAATTTTTATGCTATACTTTCTTGATTTCTCTCTTTCTACATACGGTCCCGGTATCATCCCAAGACGTCGGTTAGTATACCTAAAATTCTAATATTTTAAGAAAATGATTATTTTTTCCTTCAGTATTAAAATTTGTGAATATATGATAAAATGTGTAATTTCTTTTCAGAAAACGAAAAAGAATTTAGTTATGATCCAAAGGCGGAAAATGGACCGGACCGATGGGGAGAACTTCATGAAGAATGGAGAACATGCAGCAATGGATGTATGCAGTCTCCTATTGATATATTGACTGAAAGGGTAGAAATAGTTTCCGATTTAGGGAGACTTCAAAGACGCTATAAACCTTCAAATGCTACTCTGAAGAATAGAGGCCATGATATTGCGGTAAGACAATAATAATTAGAATTAGAAATTAAAAAAAAATAAAAATTAAAGCATCTATCATTGCTACAAAATAGTTGAAAATTGTTATGTGATAATAAAAAAAAAACAATATAAAAGTGGTTTTCGGTAATGAAAATTACTTATTTTTTTCTTGATACATTTTAGATTTAATATTTACATTTGTTTTTTTAATTTTGTTAATTTAGTTGGAATGGGAAAGTGGAGCCGGAACTCTTGAAATAAATGGAACTGAATATGTTCTGAAACAGTGTCATTGGCATTCTCCTTCTGAGCATACTGTCAATGGCCAAAGGTATGCTTAATTATTAATTAATTTTTTTATGCACTTAATTACTTAATTAATCAAGAACGAATTTTTATTGCTCACTTTTCTTACACAATGTTCGATTAGCAAAATCAGAGCACAAATAAAATTATGAATCATATATATTATGATATTTTTATTTCAAAAAATTCAAAATAGAATACTAATAATTTTTATTTGTTTCAACCAGGTATGCTCTGGAGCTGCATATGGTCCATGAGAGTATAGACGGTAAAGCTGCTGTGGTTGGGATCATGTACAAAATAGGAAGACCAGACACTTTCTTATTATCTGTAAGCATATCTAATAATAATAATAATGTATAATTATTAATTAATCTCTTTTTTATTTTTTTTATCCTATATGATTTTTTTTTCATCAGCTGACA